>CM060691.1:61516337-61898837 GCA_030686995.1 Artemisia argyi | reverse complement strand
CTAATAAATTATATGTGTCCGTAATAATACGAAGAAGCAGCAGAAGGGAACTTGTCGAGAGCGTGAAGGACCTCCTTCATGTGTGGTCTCTTTTGTGGTACAGGAGATATACAACTATATGCTAATCTCAAAATCATCAACAATGCGTCCTCTTTTCCCTCCATTTCACCACGAATGGCCACGTCAGTCATTCGTGTCACTTTATTTTTTTCCTCATCGCTCAATGGGGAGCTCCACGTCATGCTAGCGGGCCCAAACTCGTCAGAGGTGATGACTTTTCCCGTCAAAAGTTCTAGCAAAACTACACCATACGAATACACATCCCACTTTGCGTTAGGCTTTATGCTTCTAAGTGATTCAGGGGAATAATAAGGCGAAATGCACCCCATTGCACTAGGACTTGGACTAGGATTTGACCCAATGGTCACGTCTTGGAAACTATCACGTGACGCAGTGGACCTCTTGCTACCAAAATTCCTAGATGAACTCCCGACTCTACAACTACTTTCGCCCACAACTAGTCTCTCAAGCCCGAAATCTCCTATTTTAGGCTCCATATCAGAGCCTAATAAGATATTACTCGGCTTGAGATTCCCGTGTACTTGTTTTTTGTCGTGAATGTACATTAGGCCACGCGCTGTTCCTTTCGCTATCTTGAGCCTTACCTCCCAAGGTAGCGGACAAGGCGAAGATCCAACTTTTCCTACATATTGTACAAGTAAAACAACATCAAGTGATGCACAAATAAAACAACGAAAAGCTAGACAAGGGCAAAGATGCGTCATTTTCATTCAATGTGACCACATTAGAATTCAATTTTAATACACTATAACATATCAAGATCTTTAGGACACGTCTGATATAATACGCAATGGGCTAAGAGGTAAACGCTACGTGACAGTTGACTTGTGGTGTGCCCACTTTGTGCATTTATAAACAAAGCTTCGGTTGCAACTACTCCACCATCCACCGTCAGCTTACTTTAGTCAATAGTAACATAGAATCGCTACACTGCGCATGTGCATTTGCATATGCATGCTGATCTAATTACTATATATAGTAATTTTTTAATAGGTTAGATGTTATGAACATAGTGTCCCAGAAACAGCAAGAGTTCAAAATACATGTTTTGCTATACAATGATAAAATGAAAAGGAGGATTTTATTGATGCTTATGGAACCATACCACTAAACGAATTAAGCTTGAATATCATCAATATTTATTGTCTAAACTGAGTTTAATAAGAAAAGGTAGACATTTAACTTTGGGATGTGTTAACCGGACCCTCCCTTCCATGAGGGTTCACCTATTTTAGTCAAAATATATAAGTTTTAATGCAGACAGTACAGGCGGCAGCAGCACTGTCTTCCACAAACCATCCCTACAGGGGGTCCGGTTAAGTCATGCCTTTACTTTTTATTATTAGTAAAAAATCTGATAATAGAAGTTTGTCAGATGGTGAAAGTACATAAATTTCATCCCCAAAATTTCACCAGAATGTGTTTAGGTGGTGTTTGTTTGTTAAGAGGGTCTGAATCTGAATCTGAACCTCACATCTGAAACTGATGCGTAAATGTCTTAATCTGACCGCATCTGAACGGGAAAAAAAAAACTCATGTTTGAACCGCACATTTGCTTGCTCGTACTATTTTTTTTTTTTTGGTTTTTATTTGTGTCATCAAGAGGCAACAAGACGCATTCAGACACCCCTCTCAAGTCTAAACCATTAAGATCTTACTGCATCTGAACGCGTCTGAACAGAAAAAAAAAAAAAAAAAAAAACAAACAAACGGTCTGAACGACCAAATATCTGACCAATTCAGACATTTTGGCCATTCAGAGCCTGTTAAGAGGCAAAAAAAAAAAAAAAAAAAAATCAAACACAGCCTTAGTTTCCTTCGGTAAATCTACCATTGGATCCAACTTTTACTTTCCCTTTTGCCCCAAAATAATCATTAAAAGCTTACACAAACTGTGTAACTGGTGCACGTTTGGAAGACAATGTGCCCATAATCAGATGCTAACATGCACATCTTAAAGTAAGTTATTCCAAATGGTTTTTCTATCGTGTGCCCTGTAGGCACATGATAAGAAGGTAAAAATATACAAAAAGTACTCAGTGACTTACAAAAAAGTACTCTAGGATCTCATAAAAAATATATTTTTTGTAGGTTCAAGAGTCATTTTTGTGTCTTTTTTTTCCTTCTTATCCTGTCACCGTGAGCTACAAGATAGAAAACCCCATTCCAAAATAGTTCATAAATTCGTATAATGAACAGTTAAACAAAACACAAAATAATTTTATTAAGTACTAGGAAGTTTGTCAAAATATTTACGTTGCACACTTTTCACCAGAAGTTTGTTCATTAAAGAAAGAGAATCTATCATTGGATCCAAGTTTTAAAATTCGACATTTTGCTAAAAAATCCATAAAAGCTTATATGATAAGTCGTGCATCTTCAAAGACAAATATGTACATCCTAAAATGCTAAATTGTACATCTTAAATCACGTAAAAATGTACATCTTAAATTACGTAGTTTGATACTTTCCAAGATTGGTACTAAAAACATTGACAATGCACAATTGACTGGCAAAAAAGTCTGATATCTTTACAACTAACTTAACGTCATTGAAACTCATTTTTAGCCAGAATTAGTATAAGTTTTGCATCAACGTAAGAATAAAGTTAAGAATAAATGACTTACGGTATCGTGCATTTGCTAAGCTGCCATGAGGAACGTAATCGTAGATAACAAGTTTCTCATCGGCACCCCAATAAAACCCACGGATCCGAACCAGGTTCGGGTGCACCAGTTTTGCAATGACCCGAACCTGGTTCTCGAAATCCCTAAACCTTTCCAGCCCGCTTTCACCTATCCGTCGAACCGCCAACGCCGTCCCGTCCTCCAGAACCGCCTTATATATGATACTCGACCCCGTGGCACCGAGTATATAAGCCGACGCTTTTAAAAGCGTCTCTAACTCTAACTCCTTTTCGCCACCGTCAACCGTCACTAATTCCCCTTTTGTTTCACCTTCTTTTTTCATTGAGACTGTCTGTGCAACCTCGTTTACGTCGCTATCCGAGGTTGTACAAACGCTTGATGTTTCTTCATCTTCGGTTACTCTTCTTTTATTCAAACAAGGCCATGATCTTAACCATCTACGTTCCTGTTCTTCGGATGATGACGCCCAATCGAACTCTTTGTTTACACCATTTTCGTGCTTTTGAGTATCTTTTTTCCTTTTTTTCACAATGTAGATAAATATCGCGGCCAGAACCGCGATACCCGCGATATCTCCCACCACAATCCCGACAATCGTGGTTGTCTTAAACCCGGGTTTTGAAGACGAATTCGTTTCATTGCCCGAATTATTAGAATCCGCGGTTTTCGGGATCGCTGCTATTGCTGGTGGAGATGTCGCGGGCGAAGAAACATTAGGCGGCATTGAAGCTGATGATGGGATTAAACATAAATTTTTTAAGGGTTTTCCACAAAGCTGTGTATTTCCATCAAAAGAAGACGGTTTTTGGTTGAAAAAAACACTCGATTCGGGTATTGGTCCCGTGAGATTATTAAAAGACAAATCAATTGTTGCGTTTGAAGGGATTTTATTGGCAAAATCCGGTGGAATAGCACCAGTGAGAATATTATGTGACACGTTAAAATAAATAAGATCACTGCTTCCAAACTCTTTAGGTAACGACCCATTTATAAAATTTGCTGATAAATCGAAAAATTTAATCGAGCTAAACCCTGACGGAATGTTTCCATGAAAATAATTATTTTTCACGGAAACATCCGTTAGGTTGGTTAAATTACCAAGATATGCCGGTAACTTACCAGTCAATAAGTTACCGGATATATTAAGCACATTAAGACTCCTCCAACTTCCTACAACTTCCCTCAGCTCGCCCGATATCAAATTATTCGAAATATCGAGATATTTAAGCTCCGTAGCGTTGTATAAAGATAATGGGATCGACCCATTTATCGAATTATTCGATAAGTCGAGTTTAGTGAGGTGTTGGAGTAATCCAAGATTTGCGGGAATTGAAGCTGAAAGAAGGGAGTTAGGAAGTGAGAGCGCAGTTACACTTTGTTGATCGTGGGGATTACTGCACCAGACACCGTGCCAGGAACACGGTGTCTCATCCGAGTAATCCCATGTATCTAAAACACCTAGAGGATCATTTAAAACCGAATATTTGAATGAAAGTAACAAAACACCATCGGTAGTTAGTCCAAAAGATTGGCTAACAAGACATGAAACAAGAACCAAGACAACGTAGTATTTGATCATTGTGTTCATGTTGTTTAAGGTGAGTTAGACTAGTGATGATGATGATGATCTAGCATGGTTTTTTTAGTGAGAGAAAAAAGGAGAGAGTGAGAATAATATTAAGTGAGATTTAAGACAAGCAGATGCCATGTGAAGTGGAGTTAATAGGTAAAATAATGTAAGACACAGGCACAGCTCATCTTATACACAAAATTTAATTACAGATTCACAAACCAATATGCTCTTTGTTCAGAACTTTTTAGGCTAATTAAATAAATAAATTATGGATTGTTGTTCATCATCCTGATGTAATCAATGAACCTTGAGAATAGTGTCTACATCTGGATAACATTATATTTACCTAACAAAAGCATTACTATGTTTGTTAATTTAATGGTTGTTTAATAGATCGTCTATGGCAGTAGAAATTTGGTGAAATAAGTTTACCAAAACTGATAATTTTGGTAAGAGTTTTCAGCTGAAAACCTTAATTACTTCCTAAGCGACAGGTATTGATTTACAAGTATTTCTATCTCTATGTACATGATAATGTTCTAACTTGTGATTTATGTCATATTGAAAACCAGTCAATAGATGAGATTAGAATGGTCAGATATATTGTTTAAAAATATCTTCTAACATAAATTTGCCAAATTTGTACATAGGTTTATTTACAATTTATTAGGCAAATCTTGGAAAGGCTTCCTGTCGGCTAGCTACACAAACACATGATAGCCTAATATCCTAAATATTTTAAAATAGTTCATATAGACCAATTAAGAATTACGGAGTAACTGATAATTATGCTCCTCACAGTGGGCCGTAAAAAATCGATCCTTACGATCGACCGATCGATATAAACGATCGATATCACCACTGTGAGTGGTAATGTGTAAATCGATCGCCGGATAAAAAAATCCAATATGGGTCGAGTAACCGATCGATATTTTACAAAGAAATATTTCATATTATCGTTTGAAAAAAAAAAAAAAAAAAAAAAATTCAAAAAATATTACCACTTTTCATCCTATAATTACCAATATTCAAACACACATTCAAACACACAATTTCAAACACAATTCAAACAATTATCATCAATATTCATTCACCATGTCCATGTTGTCCTACGAGTATTTGTTTGGTTCTTCGTCTTCCGACGACGACGAAGAAGTTTCTAGTGAGTTTGTTGAGTTGGCGGAGTTTGCTTGGAACGCGTATCAAGCACATCAGCCAAAACCTAAAAGAAGATACGTACCTAGGGATCATGTGGCTGCACACAATCGGTTAGTGAATGCATACTTCGGCGAAAACCCGCTGCACGATGAAAGAACATTCCGTCGACGTTTCCGAATGAGACGAGAACTGTTCACACGAATTGTTCGAGAGGTAACCGATTATTCTACTTATTTTGAACAAACTAATAATTGTAGGGGCGTACCTGGTATTAGCCCATTGGTCAACTGTACCGCGGCCATTCGTCAATTGGGATACGCAGCCGTTCCAGATTCTCTTGACGAGAATCTGTCAATAGCCGAAACAACATCCCGTCAATGCCTCCGTAAGCTTTGCAAAGTTATCATCGAGTTATATGGTCCTGAGTATTTGCGAAAGCCCACGTATTCTGATCTTGAAAGATTATATGTTCATCACGAGCATAAGCATGAGTTTCCTGGGATGATGGGAAGCATTGATTATACAAGTTGGGAGTGGGAGAATTGCCCGAACAGTTTGAGAGGTCAATATGCTAGAGGTGATCATGGGCCACATCCATTCATTTTATTGGAGGCGGTCGCTTCCCAAGATTTATGGATTTGCCATGCGTTCTTTGGTGTTTCCGGTGCAACTAACGACGTAAACGTTTTACGTCGTTCACCTGTCTTCAATGATATCAGATCTGGGAGAGCAGCAGACCTTGAATTCGAAGCAAACGATGTACAATACAAAAGGAGATATTATCTTACTGACGGGATATATCCACAATGGTCCGTTCTTATTAAGTCCATTTCAAATCCTCCCACGGATGATCATAAAAGGCTATTGTACAAGAGGAAGCACGAAGCAGCAAGGAAAGAAGTGGAATGGGCTTTTGGTGTGTTGAAGAAGAAGTGGAAAATGCTTAAAGTTCCAGCTCGAGGGTTCTTTAAAAGTGATCTCAAAGATATTATGTATACATGTATCATATTACATAATATGATCATAAAAGACAACCAACGGGCGATATGTCCTACATGGCACGAAGAGGAGGTCCACCAACCACACGATCCCTTAAATACATTTGAAGAATCTTTAGCAATTTCTCTGGAGCTCGATAACGCAACAATTCATCAAAACTTAAAAGCTGATTTGGTCGAGCACATTTGGAGAAATCGTAGACATCATCGTCTCCCTCATGACAATGAAGACGAAGATGAGGACGATGAGGACGAAGACGATGAAGAATTTCTGTGATGTTTAGTCATATTTATATTTAATTTAGTATTGTAATGTTTTAATTCCGTATCGTTTCGTTTATGTAATGTTTACGTTTTATTAATAAAAGTTGTGTTTGTGTTAAAAAATGTTTTTTTTTAAAGAAAAAAAAATGATGAAATATGGGTTGCCACTGTGATGAGAGAGATGAATATGGGTTGAAGAGAGAGAAAGCTGAGGTGGCAGCCGGAAAGATGATTCAATATGGGTCATCACTGTGGGTAGTCTTATGTATTTGAACATGCTAGTTGATCAGAATGTAAGGAGGTGGCAACCTTTCTTAACCTTGCGTCAAAAATTAAACAAAATCAACCAATAACATGTTCACAACACATTTCGTACCTAACTATGCCTCAACATGGATTTTAAGTGGCAATCTTGGTCCTCTCAAGCATTAAATTTTATTTTATTATATAATTTAATTAAAAAAAACAGAATTAAACAATTAATAAAAAAACAACTAATTTTATTAATAATAATTCATAGATTATTACATAATACTTTAAAAGAAAACATAAATAAAACTAAAATTTGCAAGGTCATCCATATTTCGCTGCGAACTCACGTTTTTTGGTGAGAGCAATTTCCCGCATAACCGGATAAGCTATGTGATCGTGCGGTTCGTTGAAAAACTTCAAAGCTCGTAAAAAGGCCTTTTCTTGCACACCTTGTAATTGTGCCGCCATCAATTTTTCGGCCAACTCATCCTTTGCACGTTTTTTCTCTAGCGATTCCTCTATTAGTTGTGATTTCTTTGCAGCATAAATTTCGAAAGTCGCAGCAACACTATTACTTGTGGATGACTCAGTAACGCTCTTTTTGCCCTGTTTTTTTCGGGTAGGAGTAGTGTCTTCATTCAAATCCGGAATAATTGTCTCAACATTGTCGTTGCTTGATTCAGACGACTTTCTTCGCTTCTCATAATTAGACGATGATGTTTGACCCACAATTGGTTGTTCAAACCATTTGTCATTTTTCATTACAATTTCTCATGCTTCAATGTGTCCAAAAGTCTTGTGTTTTGTTTTTCTTTTATAATCGGCCATGGCATTTTCATCACGTCAAGATCGTCACAACCACTATCTCGAAGACGGTTCTACAATTATAAAAGTAATAAATATAAATTAATACAATCATATCAAATACAAACTATATAAATAAAATAGACTTCAAAAATATACCGATTGGATGTAGAGACCGTTAAAAATATTCATTTCGGCATTCATATTTTTCAATTAGTTCCGAGACTAAGAGATTGGGCTATCGGCCAGTATCAGTTGAAGTCAACAAAGAAGGAAAGCCTTCCCCCAACATTTTGTGTTCAAGCCATGGTGTGTTCGTTCATGATTTGGCATGTTTTGCGTGAAATGTTCAAGGATTCTTCTCTAAAAGCTTAGAGACTTTTGTTGATTCCCGACTTTTGGAGAAGTCGAGATATGCACCCAAGTTTTTGCCAAAGCGACCTCATCTTCCGTCGTCCAAGGTATGCTTCTCGCTTTAGTCGGTTTTAGTATTTCTTCAATTTCTTCAACATCATCAACACCATCATCATTTTCTTCTCCACCTAATTAATAACAAAACAATTATGTATACCAAATAAAAGAAATTAAAGTTATACGAGGTAACAAAAAAAGATAAAATTTTGATTATACAAAATTTATATATATAACGATTTAAAAAAAATTACAAATTACGATTTTAAAATAAAATAAAAAAAATATTACGAGTATATATATATATATATATATATATATATATATATATATATATATATATATATATATATATATATATATATACGACTTAAAAAAAATGTATAACGAATTTAAAAAATTTAAAACTTACCCATTGTATTTGGAAATTGAGTTTCGGGAACATATTCAATTTCGTCATCTTCATTATTGTAAAGCGGTAGTTGACGTTCTACACTTGGTTCACGTCTTGATTGACCGTCAAAGTAGTCGTTGAATGGATCAAATTCACTAGTTATTAATATATTATAATTGGCCGGATTCATTGGAGGAGGTTGATGATAATATTGCCGTTGTGATTGAGGTTGATGTTGATGGATTGTGATGGACCGGATTGTGATCGAGACCCACGTCCTCGACCTTTGTGTGAGATTGAACCACGTTTTGATTTAGGCTCCATTTTTTTTTTCTCTAAAGAGATAGATTTGATAGTTGTGGAATAGTAATTTAAAATTGTGTGTGTATTTTAAAAAAATGTGAGATTTTAAAGGGGTTTTTTTTTTTTTTTTTTTTTTTTTTTTTTTTTTTGGAAATCATCACAAACGGTCGAATGTATTCAATTCCAAACGGTTCCTTTTTTCTTGGAAGAGAGCACACCGAATCGGGGAGATCTCCCGATTGAAGCACCGATTTGATCATGCCGGACGAGTGGCAATGGATCTTGCCGATCGGCAAGCTTTGCCGATGTTATTTTGCCGAAAGGATGCCACTGCCCTAATGTATGTTATTACTCTACAGTCTACATACAAATTTACAGTCAGATATCGTATAACTTACATGAACATAAGATCGTTAAACGAGCCATGCCATTTTTATATATGTATATCCATTGGGTTTATAATAGATCTAATATTTATAGAGAAAAATGTATTTGCTTATCTTTAATACGAAGTATAAAGAGAAACACGAAAGTAACTATTTATGCTAAATTTAGCAAGAACAAATAATTGATTAATTGACAGAAAAAGGGGAATGGCATCTTTGCTAAGTGCCACCAGAAAAGATGTTATATGTATTTCAGGAATCAGGACCTTTGTCACACATTTGACTTTTTAAAGTTTAAAGGCAATTCTCTTAACTAATAATCTAATAGTACTGTATTAATCTAAAAGAGTGATTCGTTTAGAATATTAATGTTTCTTCATAGGCAAAATCTAAAGTCATTATACAAAATGTATCATTTATTAGTAAACGTACATAAACTGATTAAAGTAAAGTTTGATAAACGACTTGCTCTAAAAAGAAATACACTGATTTCGCATATAATCTAGAGAAATTAAATTATCATTCTGAGGCGAAGAGAATAAATTATTTTATAGTGTAGCAACTTGTTTTAGCATCAAGTCTTGGACATGTGTAATCACGACACTAGTTTAGTTTTTCCAAAGTACATTATAGTCTCATTAGTCATAAATATTACACTTTCTCGAAATGCACTAATATTGTAAGGATAAGAAAGTAAAATATTTAAGTTGCATATGAGAAAGACGACTCATCTTTAAAATGTTTCCATTTACAAACTTGTTTGAACTCTTATTGTTGTAGTACTTAGAATACAGCCACATTAAATAATTACACAAGCTAACAATTCAGTGATAACATGTGAATAAAACATATCAATGTTTTTCGAAGAAAAAAGCAATGTTTTAAAACTCGGGTCGACCCGGCCGGTTCAACCGGTTGAACCGGGAACCGGTTGGGAGACCGGGCCGGATGTAAACGGGTCTTTGGCAGTTTCAGAACCGGATTAAACCGGCGGGTTTCTTAAGACCCGGGTCGAACCGGTTTTATAAACCCGGCTGGGTCAAAGTCTTCTGTCTTAATTCCATTTTAAAATAACAAAAACTACTTTTGTGAGTTTGTCTTTCTCAATAAACCGACAAAGTAACATCACGTCACCCACCCATAACCTTTCATTTCCCCACCACACCCTTTCATTTTGCTTCTCAAACTCTTCTCTTTTTTTTTTCCCAACAAAACTACCAAAATCAATCAATCCGTATGAGGTAAGTTTGATTTTTTTTCTTCTATTTACTTTCCATTAATTTGTTGCATTAAATGGTGTTTACTTATTTATGAAGTACGTAGTAATAATTTTTGTTTGATTAAGTTATATTATCATATAGTCGTATATTGTTGTGTACGTATGTAGAAACATAGTTTTATGTTTAATTGTATAGTAAAAATGATGTTGTTTGATGTTAGTTAGATTTTGGTAAATAAAAAGTAATTAGAGATAAAATATAATCTGATGTTTGAACTTTGTAGTATATAGCCTGTTAAAAATAATGATTTGATTGTTTTTTGCAAATTTTTGTTTTAATATTGTAGGCATGGAACTTAAAGACAAAGCACCATTGGACATTTGGACTGTTGATAACATTCATTTGATTAATTTTTTTGGTTTTCTTGTTCTTCATAAAACCGGTTCGACCCGGCGGTTGAACCGGTGACCCGGTGAACCGGTGGCTTGGCCGGGTCGACTGAAAAACCGGGTTTTAAAACATTGGAAAAAAGTGGATGTTGGGGAGGATTTGGAAGCTATGTTGAGGTACAAGAAGGAGATGACAAAATTGACCCCCCCCCCATATTAATAAATGATTGGGATCCACATGAAAATGGTGGTGGATGAAGTAGGAAAACTGCATAGTTCAAAAAAAAAAAAAAAAGTAGGAAAACTGCAAGGTACTGTTTGCCTTAAATATTTATGTTTTGGGGTTGTTGGGACTGTGTTTATTTCTTGAACCTTTTTTCAGGTTGTACAGTAGAAAACTATGGAGCTAGGACCACACACCTAGAGGGTAGTCACTTGGTTTTCATGAAATTTTGCTCTTCTATGAGTTACCATAATCGGCTTAGGTAAATTTGCTTTACAATCAGTCAAATGTGACATATTTTGGGTAAGAAATCCATGCTTACAGCATTCTTGTGGAAAGGTCTCAACTCTCGACCATATGTCTAAGAGCATGGGTACGGGTGAGCCATGGCTCGCGCCGTCACCACCAGCTCAAAAAAACCGACGGCGCACCGTACCGGTGGTGGCGCCGTCGGTGCTCGCGCCGTACCCACGGCTCAGCGCCGTCGCCTTTATTTATTTATTTATTTTTATATATATATATTTTTTTTCCTGATTTGAGGATCCAAAAAAGAGCCGTTTGAATATATAACGGCTATAATGCCCTTTTTTTACAAAAAACACCTAATTAAACCAATTTAATTCCCAAAAAAAACCTTATAAATACATTTTTTTTTTTTCAACCTTCACACACACACTTCCAATATATTAAATCTCTACTTCTAATAACTATTTTCATCCAAAATGAATCCAAATCAACCATGGATCAACAACATGTTAAACGATCCGACGAACCAAATGCCGGGATCGTCTTCGAACCCCGGTAACAATCCGGGATCGTCTTCGAATCCGGGTTACTTTCCCACCTTCCAAACCTCATTTATGAATCCCGAAGATTTAGCATTGTTTAGCCAATGAAAATTACAACAACAACAAAACCAATATCAATTTACACAAACTCAACAAACAACCCAAGGCATCCCTTCACAACCGAATTCGGACCATGCTTCGTTTCATCTAGTAGACGAAGAAGATGACGAAGAAAAATCGATTTCAAGTGAAGAAATTATTTCGACACCGACCTCAAAAAAATCGAGGGCAAAGACGATGGCGAAGAAGCCAAAATCAAAGGCGAAGAATAAGAAAAGCAACAAAGAAAAGGAGGTCGATGAAGATGTGGTCCCGTCCCGACAACCACGAACTTTTTGGAGCCAAGACCCGACGGCATGTACCGGGTTGCTAAGAGTCAACGTTCGTCAAACTCGACCGCTAGTTCCGGTTCAAACCCGGCATTGTTTCAAGAAATGTTGCAACAACAATACGAGTTAGACCGCAAGGCAAAGATGGATGTTCTTGAGCGAGAGTCACTCGCGAGAGTTACTTTATATGAATCACAAAAGATTGCCGAGGAGATGCGGGTGCTACAAATGGATACAAGCAGTATGGATCCGGTCAACGCCAGGATCGTGAGGGCACAACAAGCTCGAATCCAGGCAAAATATCCCGAAGAGGATTAAGCTTTTATTTATGTATTAGGTTTTTAATTTTATGCAATTTTTTTAAATGTATCGTGTGTTTTTTTAATATGTAATGTGTGTTTTTAATATTAATGAAGTTTATTTAAGTTTATATTGTGTATATTTTAATTTAAGTAAAAGAAAAAAAAAATTGGCCGACGGCACCAAAAATTCTAGTGCCAACGGATACCTCTGAAATGTGGTGCCGTGAAGCTTTTTGCTGACGTGGCAGCAAAAAAATCCCACGGCTTGGAGCCATGGCACCAACGGTACCTAATGCTCTAAAGGGAAAACTTTGTCTAGTAGACATTTTGCACGAAAAAATAAAAGTATTTTAATAAAATAAGAAGTGTCAATATCGCGGTGTTTAAAAAAACATAGATTATAAGCAAACCAATATATATTCAGTTAATATACACACGAGCGAGTGTTTCTCGATTTATAATCCACATGAACATATGAATTGATAGAAATTATATGAAAAAGTGTCAATAGCCCTATGTCTAAAGAAACATCAACCACCATCTTGTTGTTAGAGATACTTATCAAGACCTATAAGGCATATGAGGGCCGAGCCCATTAGGTTTATAGACTAGCTTAATCTCCAAGCTAAAACTTGTATACATATGTACTGTAACATTGTAATAATCAAGTTAATACAATCAGTAGAGGAGTTGGGTTTACTAAAAAAAAATTCCCTTATTAGGAAAAGTGAGGGAATGAACCACAAGCTGTCACGTTTCCTCACATCCCTCCATTTTATCCCGCCTAAGTTGCGGGCATTCTCGTCACTCCCTTCTTATTCCAAGGGTCACTTATATAATGGGTTAAGTGTATAAATTAGAAATGAACTTTTCAACTTTTACAATAGTTAGAACATGGTCGAAAATGTTCTTATGTTGGTTTTGAAACTTGTTGGTTTTTGTATATGTTACAAATATGATGACTGGCTACCAGCTACGTTAGCAACATGATCAGCTACCGGCTACATCAGCAATATGACCGGCTATTTCAATTTTAATACCGACATGCCTTTATGTTCTTTTTTCTTGTTGACTAGGATTGCCATGTCATTATATGTGGGGTATATATCAATTTGACTTCACAACTAAGACTTCATAACACTTTAACACTTAACTTTTCCTCAAATTGGATCCACTAGCCTTAATTTTCTCAATAACCCTCAATTCTCCAGTTGTTCATGTGAAATCATTTAATCTTGGTCGCGATGGTGAAAGACCTTTCCAATTTGATCCCTTTGAATTACATATTCGAAGTTGTGATCGGATTTATTTATTAAAAAGAATCGATTCAATACATTTATTATGTACCTATGGGTGCTATGTTGGATTTGAATTAGATTTCGGATCAATCTATATTGATTGATTGCCTCCATTATGTTGTTGCTAGCAAATACCATTATTTTTGGTTTTGGCTCTTCCAAATCATTCCCGCAGGAGATCCGGACTTAGTCATTTGCTAATATTGTTTTACTTCAGTTCTATAATTATCATGGTTTTAATTTTGATTTTTTGTTGACTTTTTCTGAAACCCTAATTTGTAGGTTAAAATCCCGACTGTGTGTTTACTGTGAACCTTAAACACGATAGAATCTTTGTGACTAACCCATTTTGCTATATTACTGGTGATGAAAAACATATAACAAATAAAGATTTTGAAGGTATAACATATGAACAATTTCATGAGGTTATTAGAAGACTTGTCCATGCTCCTCTTTATAGGTGGTATTACTGTAAAATAGTATGCCCATTCATTCTGGACTAACAAGACTAAAACCATATGACGATGTTCGGGAATTTATGAGAATAGGATATTCAAGTAAGTAGGTCATTGAACTGTATGTTGAACACCTTGACTATGATGCTCTTAACTTTATTGATCCACGTGGCAATGATGATGTTCTCATGACTCATGAGTGATGAATATTCTTCTAGTGATGAAGAAGATCGGACTTTGAGTATGTTGATTTTCAAAGTGTAGGTGAGGAGAATCTTGTTATCAAAAACTTAACAACTTAAGACACTTTCTTAAATAATTTAGTAAGCCACAAAGGACACTTTAGATGCCAAATTTTAGTTGTGCACATGGTTTAAACACTTTATATGTTGTTTGCATGTTACTTACCACATATGTCTGTATCAAGTACACATAGTTCTTGGTTATCACTGCAAAGACATACCACATTTTGTGTGTCACTGCACAAGGTAACTTTGGCAATGACTACAACTAATATAAGTTGACTGTTTTTATATAAACAAAGTGATTGCAAGGACAGTCATTGCATCTGCATTTA
The DNA here is from genome assembly GCA_030686995.1 of Artemisia argyi. Taxonomy (NCBI): domain Eukaryota; kingdom Viridiplantae; phylum Streptophyta; class Magnoliopsida; order Asterales; family Asteraceae; genus Artemisia; species Artemisia argyi. The sequence goes on along the minus strand of CM060691.1, from coordinate 61,883,924 downwards.
TTTAATTATTTTCTTAGCATTTCTGTTTGTATTAGTTCTTAGCATATGTGTATTTGTATTTGCATTTGTTGTTAGCAATCTGTGCAAGAACATATCATAGTTTGAACAAGGTAAAGTTTGACTTTTGCTGCAAGAACAAATTCAATGCATGATCAAAACAAATATATACCAAAAGAAGCCATAATTTCATTCAACTACAAGCTTACATGGAAGGGTTAACAAACAAAAGCTAAAAATACATAAGCATCCTAAACCTAGTTTAGTGCCATTACGACTGACATCACAATTGCAAAAACAAGAAAAGTTGACTTCCAAAAAGTCAACTTGCCAACACTTTTCCTAACTTTGCTCTTTCTGCTAACAGCTCCATTTCCAGTTGGTAAATCCTTTCTTCACGGCTCATCTCAATCTTCAATACACGTCTATAGTGAGGATTCAACTAAACATACATTTCATACAAATGTTGCCTATACCAATCATTATCAATCTCTAGGTCATACCAATGTCACATTTTTCCACAACAGGTTTCTGCATAATAATTTATACAAACTAACAAGTTTCAATACCAACATGAGAACATTTCCGACCATGTTTCTAACTATTGTAAAAATTGGAAAGTTCGTTTCTAATTTATAGACTTAACCCTATATAAATTTGCCCTAGATCTAACCTTATCATATAAAATGTCTGTTTCTTCTCATTTTTCGTCTCTTTTTTCTCTTATTCTAAGCTCCAGAGTTCTTCCCCTTTTCTCACTTTCATTTTGTCTCGAGTATACCCAATATCCATTCAATCAACAATAAAAATGGATAATTATCAGACGCACTTAATTTTCGCCTCATAATTGCACAAATCAATAAAAATGGATAATTATCAGATAAACTTAATTCTCACCTCAAAATTGCTCAAATCGGAGATAAAAGTAACTTTTCTAACATATTTTGAATATATTTTTGTTCGATTTGCTATTTAAAATTAAATATAAAGCTTATATATGTGTTTGTTATTGTTTATCTTTACCAATTATTGTTCATTATGAGTTAGAATTTTGTTTTTTGAAATTGTATTCGGTAATCATGATTGATGTATCGATTTTATGAATTTTTGTGATATGATGAACTATATTGATTAGTTATTTTAAAAATTTTGAGAAGAAAAAGTCTTGAAAACGTGTTTACAAAAATTGCACACAATGTGTTTGATAAATGTCTAAATGATATATAATTTTGATGCATTAATTTCAAACTATGATGCAATAACTGTTCATCATTTACTTGTTGAAGGATTTCAATAAACATTTCACTGATTTCTTAAGATTATGTAGATAGTGATCTTCACAGACTTATATTACACATATGCACTATTTGTTAACAAACCGATGCCCGGAATAAGCTGTGAAAAATTAAGATGATATTAATCAGCACATAAGGTCTTTGATAAAATGTCTAAATGATATTTTATAATTGTAGCGCATCATTTTCATACTCTAATGCACCACCTATTGATCAATTACTTGTTGAAGGATTTCAATATAAATTTTTTACTAATTTCTTAAGATTATGTCGATATTGATCTAAATTATTTGTATTTTATATAAATCTGGTGTTTATCTTATGTAACATTACTATATACCAGAGCTTTGAAGAGTGATATAATATCAAATGCTTTTTTCTCATTTTATTCGATAACATTGTTCGTAATTGTTTTGTAAGTTGTTATGCGCCTATAATTTGGGCAAAATAACAGGCATTTTGGAGATATTATTTGAACTACATAATTATTAATACTACATTTTAGCATAGATTGAAGTTGATATTGATATGCACTTACTTATATGACACTGATGCATTAGTTGTTAAGGAATTGATGCCCTAAATTAGTTAGTGTGATTCAACTATCTTATACACTGTGGTTCACTAATATTAGCTAAACTATACATTACTTGTAATTTATATTTGCATGTGTTGATACTGCCCAACACCGAGTTAGATAACTGTGTGATGCACTGGTTGTTAACTAACTGATGCCCTAAATTAGTTAGTGTGATGACTTAATTTATACAATTTGGTGCACTTATATTTACCATTTGTTACAATATGCAGGGTTTTTTTTTTCTTACTCTAATGTGACTGTCAAAGATTCATGCAAACTGTTTGAGCTATTTTGATTGGTTACATTGTTTGTTCATATAGAGGTAGTTAGTAGCAACATGCATAATTTCTGCATTAACACTTTAACTTCAGTGCATCATAGTTATCTTATCAAGTGCATACAGACTAATTATTGCATCACACTTTAGCTGCACAACATCATCGTTATTTTCTATATTTCATATGTGATTCTTATCTAGTGAATCATACATTTTATATTTGTTTTGTAGGGGTTTTTGTTATTACAGAATTATGGTTGAATGTAATTGTAAGCGTTACAAGCATGGGAGGACGTGTAATACATATTGATTATAAGAAGGAAGTAACTCTAGTACTTATCAAATGAGATTTAAACCATCCAAGAAACAAGTTGCGCCCCAAAAGATCTTGTTAGCACCGGAGCTTTTAAGAGTGATATGATACCAAACTTTTTATCTCAGTTTATTCAATAACATTATTGTTTACAAAGTTGAAACTTTTTATTTTCCTACACAGATGCACCTAACTGTAAAAAGACTTTGCTACATTGGTTATGACACTAATTTTATTGTAGTCTAGGCATGTATGAAAAATTTGTTCGTTTACATCTTTTGTTATATACTACAAACATTTAGTAGTAGCATTTAAGTAAAAACAAATAATCATAAGTACTAAACTGGTATATGTAATTTATGTAGTAAACTATATCACTGTGATGTATACATAATTTTTACAGAAGTCATAAAAATTCAGTAAGTTTCAAAACCAGAAAACAATCAACCATTGCGCAAAAATGGCCATTAATATTCCCACGTAAAGATTTCTGACACATTCAGAAACCTTGCTAAAAAGATCCTTGTTGCACTTCTTCTTTTCCTCATTGAGATGCTTCGTTAGTCGCTTGCTATATTTCCTTTGTGTATGACAACACTACATTCTTTCTCGTATTGAAATGTTCATTCTCTTAAATATTAATTAGGTTGTTCTTCCCTCTATCATTAGATTGTCATCATCTGTCAAGAAATCTTCTCGCTGACCTTTTTCAAGAAAGTCTACAACATGCTAACTTGTGAAAAACAAGATATATTCACTAATTTCTAAACAAACTGATACACTTTATATGCATGAAATAGATGCAGTAAATAGGGTTTTATTTAGTGTATCGCAATTATAAAATATCATTCAGATATTTTATCAAGCACCTAGTGTGTCATTTTAATAAACATATATTTCATGCATTTTTTTGTCAAATTTGCTCCATGTCCGGTAGAAAACATAATTATATGATGATAAACTTTCAACAAAACTTCAAAAATCATTAGATCATTGATTTAAATTTAATCAATTAAAAAAATTAGTGCACTGCTTTTTCATCATTTTCAGATGATTCATGTTTAAAAGTTCACCATTATTTTAGTGGATTGTTGATCGGATTACAAAATTAGGCCATTTACGAGCAATTTTGTGTGAAAATTATGGTTAATTTTATAGGATTTTGGTTTTTTATTATAAAAATGGTGTAGTAATGTGGGGAGAGGATTGACATCTCATGTGTGTGGATGTTATGAAGTAAAAATGATTAATATGTTACAAGAACTACCCCTAGTTTAATAGATAATTAGGTCTAGTTATTAGCTTTAATCTAACGGTGGAGATTTCATCCCTTATTTTTCCAGCTAAGTATACTTTTCTTTAGAGTCATACCTTTTTAGTATCAACGAGTGGGTGAGCCCGCGCATTGCTGCGACCTGCGGGAATGCTGTGGTGAAACTGGTTATGAAGTTTGCTAGTGGCTTCTGGAAATTGAAAATTTGTAACTTGTAAAAGGGAAAAAACAGTTAAAGTATTGTTAGATGCACACTTGAGGTAGCATGTAAGATGGATCTAAAAGAAAATATTGTTAAACAATGTCTGTAAGTGTAATTATCGATCTAATCCCACGTTAAATTGTTCAAAACCATATATAAATCTTTATCATTGCCTCAGTTGTTTATACAGTCGGTTTTTTAGCAGCAGTTTCAGACTTACCGATTGAGCCCGAACCGTCAACTTATATTGACCAGGGAATGGTCAACAAAGTCAAATTGCCTAGAGTCAATGCTCCGCGGAAGTATAGTGTTTCCCCGGGTCGTTATGTCCCGACGAGGTGTGGATGGCTAACAAACGGTTTCGTGATCGGGTGAATTTGGATGAGAAAGGGGTTTGTGTGTGATTGAGCTAAGGAATCTACAAGAGAAGAGCTTAAATAAGCTATATAAACAAGACTGGAAAGTTTGAAAAGCCAGAAACGTTTAAAACTTAAAAACGCGTACGTTACGTTTAAATAAAACGTAAACGTACGAAATAAAAAGTGAAAACGGAAATCTGAAAACACCCAGGGGGTGAAAATGACTTTTTACAAACCTAAAGTTAAAAGAAACTTTTTAGAAAAAGAAAATAAATTTTAACACTAATTAATTATTTATTATTAATTAGAAACTATTTATTACTAATTATTAATATTTAAAATACTTAAATATAATATAATATTATTTAAATACTAAAAAGGTGAAAATAAAATTCCTAAAATTATAAAAGAACTAAAAACAAGTTTTAAAAATAAAAATAAATATTTTTGTCTTTTTATGGTTTTTCTATTAATTAATTACTAATTAAACATTAATTATCTAATTAAACTATTTTAAATTAAGAAAAATAGAAAATGAACAGTAAAAATTACAAGAAAATTTCTAAAATTATTTTACAACTTATAAAAGCTAGAAAAAAAAATATAAAAACTAGATTTTACTTAATAAAAACTAATTATGCTATTTTTAACTAATTATTACTTAATTATTAATAAAACTAAGATTAAATCTAATACATACTTAATGACAAAATAAAAATCTGAGAAAATTATTATAATTACTTTAATATAAGAGGAAATTAATAAAAATATAAAAATGACAAGTACTTAATTAAAATCTAAAAATGAAAAATAAAATTTAAATAAAATTAAATAGAAACTATCACTTAGAAATTAAATTGGATTTTTGTTAATTTTCTTTTTGAAACTTGTTACACTACTGAAAATAAGACAATTTTACAAAAACAACTTTCTAGGAGCTTAAAAATAAGCAAAGTACAAGCTTATTATGGTGACAGTTGATTTTGGTCAACTGTCAAGAGCAAAAGCTGATGTAGACTACTAGGGGGCCCACAATGGTGAAATAAGATGGCAATAAGCTGTATGAACTAAAATAAGCTAGAAAAAGCTAGAAAGAAGCTCAGAATAAGCTGAGAAATGGATTAAGCAAATCAAAGACCAAACAGTCCACTCAGTCAAGGGACAAGGTTTTTTGACCTTGCAGCCCTATCAAATGGGGTCAAAACCTGCAAACAAGCCTAGGGACAAAGAGAAGAGCTTATTGGCTTTTCAAAAAGCCAATAAGCTCTCTGTGGGGCCCATTAATGAGTGCATGAGGGACCATGAAAGGTGAGGGTCTGAGCTGCTTATCTGTGTGCAGGGCATCCCATTGCCCTGCAAGTAACTTTGGCAGGGTGTGGGGCCCAAATGAAAATTTGCAAAAATGTATGGAAGATGGAAACACAAAGATGAGCTGGTATAGAACAAGTAACAACAAGTTTCATTCCATAAAAACAAACACAAAATTCTATTTAAATCTGTGAACTTTTGGAAAAATCTAAAAGGCTAACTTTTGACTTTTGAGAAAAACTTGGAACTATGACTTTTTTTAGTTTTAAACTTAATTTAATGCCTGAATATGTAATGATAGGATGAAATGAGACTGAAAACTAGCTGGATTACTAACTTATAAGGCTGCTATTATGTTTATGCAACTGAAATCACCCACAGTAGACAATTAAGAGCAAATGATCAAGGTTTTGACTTTTTCTTGCAAATGAGGAGTGGTTTTGATGACTCAAATGAGATATTGGACCATTTAGTAACTTACATTAAACAAGAAGAAAGGCACAAGCAACCTTAAACACAGCTGAACAACATAATCCAAACACTCCCTAATGTGTAACTGTTTGGAGATTTTCAAAAGAAATGATCAACCTAAGCTCTAAAACTGATAGCCTACACTAATCAAATAGAGACACAAATAAACTGACTTGAACACTTGTCACCCACAGGTACAGTAAATACAAGAATAAAAGAAAAAAATGAGCTTACAGTGATCCTTTGAGGTTTCAATCAAGAACTTAGGACCCAATGTTGCAACCTAAAGTCTCCCCTGAGACAACTAAAACCATGGAATGCCAGTGTTCATATTTCCTCCTTGCTCCTCTTCTTGTTTCTGTCTATTTTTGTTTTTTTTTTTTTTTTCTTTGATTTTTTATGTTTTTTAAGTAAAACTGAATTAGAAGTCTTCTAGGTGGAATCTACGCTTCAACAAGCTTATAAATAACTGATTTGAACTTAAAGGAACATGAATGAACAACAACTAACAAGATTCAAGCAAAGTGTCAAATTTACTTGAAAATGTTAAAATTTTGAATTCGAAATTAGAAACTGAAAACTGAGAACTCTTGAAATAAACTTTCATTAACATAAAGAAAACATGGTACAACTTGTAATTAAGACTGAAATTAAAGTTTCAACATGAATTTAAAGAGTACACTACGAAATGGTCTAAAAACTATTGACAACTCTCTTCTTCTATTTTTCTTCATCTTTATAGGTCCTGGAGGCATCCTTGAACTTTCCCACATCCTTTTTAAGCCGTTGGATGGCTTGCTTTGATCCCCACCGTTTAAATCCCATTTGGCGGGAAAACGGGTACAAGAAATTTTAGTGGGTTTGGTGAGTTGTAGGTGGGAGTATTAAAGAGGGGAGGGAGTGTTGGTGAAAGTATTAATTGGAGTGGTTTGGTTTGGTGAAAAGTTGAGAGGAGGGGGGGGAGACCAGGGAGCGGGTTTTGTGGAGGTTGAGGGTGATGAACAGTGGTTGTGGGGTGAGGGTGTTGGTTGACTGCTTTGACCCTGCTTGTTATTATTAAAAGGGAGTGGGCCAAGTTAAGTGGGCTTGGGGGATTATGGATCAGATTTGTGTTTGGGCTAAGAGGTGGGGTTTTTGGGTTAAATAAATAAAAAGGGTCCATTTTGGTTTGATAATAATACACAAGGACCAACTTTGTAATTTCTGAAAATGCAAGGGGCTGAAATGCAATCTTTCCAAAGTAACAATAAGGACCATACTTGCATAGTTTAAATATCCAAAACCCATTTTTGCAATTTTTGTACTTTTCAAAATTCCCGGGGACCATTTATGTCAATTTTCAAAAGTCCGGGGACTAAACATGTAAATTTCTCAAATTTTCATCCCAAGGATTAAAAGTGACACATGTGAATTCCCAAAAACCCAAAATGATTTTTCTTTCAAAATTATCCCACCAGGGACTAAATCTGCCAAAATCTGAAACTCCAGGGACCAAAAGTGTAAATTTCCAAAACTTTTCCAATTTTTCACCAAAGGACTAAATATGACAACTTATGATTTCAAAATGACCTTTGGTGATAATTTTCCATATTTTGAATATCCAGGGACTAGTTTTGTAATTTTATGAAAGTTGGGGGACTGAAACTGCCAATTTTGCAAACTTTATACGTTTTTCATCTGTTTTTGCTCATTTTGCATCTAAAACATATAAAACACAATTTTGAAATATTTTCAGTATTTTGATGCATTACTGAGTGTTTTTGTATGTTTTGCAGTTCAGATTTGACCAAAAATGATGAGTGTTTGAGCACTCATCAATCCCCCACACTAAACTATTGCTAGTCCCTAGCAATACTGTTTTGAAAACTTGATGGATTTGAAAAACTCTTTACCAAAAGCCATCACTTCTGGAGTAGCCAGGTGTAAGAACTGTGGCACACCTGATAACCGTGTGATTTTGAGCAAACCACCAGCTGTCAACGGATTTGATTTGTCTTTACCAGAAGCCGTTTGCTTCTGGACTAGCCAACTCTGGATGGAATAGTCAACATCTTGGTGAGCTGATTACCAATTATGGATTTTCCATTGCCTTTACCACAAGCCATAATCTTGCGGGCTAGCCAACTCATTTGCTTTTTAGGATATGGGGAGTTGAGGAACCATGCAATTTTGGGCAAATTGCAAGCCGTAAACGGATTTGAGATGTCTTTACCAATAGCCGTTTGCTCCTGGACTAGCCAATCCCTTTTTTCGGTTAGACAAGGCGGACTAATTACCACAAAAATTTTGAGCTCCAGTGAATTTTTTTTTTTAAATTTTTGGTCAAAAACGGGGGTATAATATAATAAAATGTGATAAAATTCGCTAGAATAGTGAATACCCCCCCCCCCCCCACACACACTTAGCATGAATATTGTCCTCAATATTCAAAGTCCCGGCTATTATGCCGACATTTTGAACGTAAAAGGGCAACATTACAAGCTAAGCGTGGAAAAACCATTTTGTTTTTTCACTCTATTTGTAACCATAGCATGGGGGACTCCCCCACACTTAGGGTGAAAACCCTATATGCATGCTATTGTTTTTGTTTACCGAGTCGCTAGCTTGACTCGACCTCGAATTCATTTGTCCTTGGGGAAGCATGATGTGGAAGAAACAATCTCAATCGGACTTTCATTCAAGATGTTTGGACAAACATTTGAAGCACGTGAAAGTTCCACACTGATGAGATAAGTATCCGGCTCAAGATAATGATATATGAAAATGCCGGGATCAAATATAGTGTCTTCATTCCCGAAGGAGTGAAGAAGAGAAGAAGTCACCTTGTAGGTGAAGAAAAGGAAGAAAATCATGATAAAAAGCATGATTTGATCTTCTTCCTCGAGAGCAGGCTCCGTAGCCTGAGTTTGGATTTCAAAGGGTAAGCTCGTAAACAACCCGGGAGGGTGGGTGGGAATTTGCAAATTCTCATAATTGAGAGCATCTCCCCCCGGGCTATCAAACTCCGGAGGAGTCATGACATGATGAGTGAGTTCACCGGAGAACTCCTCATGAAGAGAATCATTCACAAGATGTGAATCTGTGAACTCGTGTTCCAGAATAGACTCATCACAATCCTCATTCCGAATACCAAAGATTAGATTATCAGAAATCGAAGTGAATTCAGATTCGAATTCAAATAGAGGATTGGTGAGAGTAGTATTGAATGTTTCAGGAACAAAGAGATTAACATTCTCTTTTGGATTGACGGGCTCATAACTGATGTCTTCACAAGACAAAGAATGAAGAGGGTCAACATCAGAATGAGGAAGTGAAACCTCAACATACTCAATTTCTCCATAAGATGTACTATCATCGTTAGAATCGGAGAGTGTATCCACATGATCTTTTGAAAAATCAAGGGGAGGAGGGATATCACACAAATGCTCGAGAATTCCCTGTGACTCACTTGGGATTGGGACAAGGTTCTCGACACTAGACTTTATGAATTTGTCCGATTCCTTTTCAGGAATAGTGTTAAGATGCTCATCCCCCATAATAAGTGAGTGAGTGTGAATCTCGGGTGTTATATCAGCAGGCTGAGGGAGTTGAGAAGGACTAGCACTCATGGATTTTTCAATTTCCATTTGTTCTACTGCTAGAGATTCAATCATATTATTTTCTCCCTGCGATTTTTGGACTGGTGGGTTTTCAACAGACAAATCCTCATAATATTCCTTCATTTGAATGGAATCCTCATCATCATCATCGATAATGGAAGCCTTGAGAAATTTGGAATGCCTTTCAGCCGCTTGCTCTCTTATCAACAATTCTACAAGAGCTTCTTTGTTGCGAGCTGCTCGCTCTTCGGCTAGCAATTCTCCCCAATATTTTTCATGAGGGGATTGATGAATGATGGAGTACGTTTCACACTCCACTTCCTTCCCCGGAGAGGGAGTGGGGGTTGAGGGTTCATTGTGAACAACACCATTTTGGGTGGTTATAGTGGTATTGTTCAAAGTTGAAAGGTAACGCATGAGGATTTGATACATGTGCTCAATTCTTTCAACACTCTGATCAATTTTGTCATGCAAGGCCCTAAATCCAAATAAATCATTTTGAGAATAATTGATCGGAGCATGATCAGAGGTGAATGTAGGTTCAGCTTTCAAAGCATCACACATGCAAAGTCCATGATTAAATCCACATTCCTTGCAAAAACATCGTTCACAATGTGAACCATCTCCCAACAAATCTCCACAATTAAAGCAATTTTGTTGACCAAATGAAGATAAGTCGGGCTGTGGTGGGTAGTTGGAAAAATTTGAATAGTCGTTGAATGAGTTCAGATTCGGTTCATAAGCAAATGAATTCCTCGAATCACAAAACAAACAACTTCCGTCCTGAATATCATTACCACACTGTTCACATGTACACCAACGACATGGTAAACCGAAGAGTGGCTCACCACAACCAACGCAAGGAATAAACGATTCCATTAGAATTGAACATAAGAGTGAGAAAGAGATAGAATTAAATGTTTAGAGGGCAAGGAAAAATATTTTTGGGTTTTTATAGAAAAATATGAACAAAGATGGATAGATGTACAACGGAACGAATTCCAAAGTCACTAATCAGAAAAACCGTTTAGAAAACGCACACAACCTCCCCGGCAGCGGCGCCAAAAATTGATTGAGCCCGAACCGTCAACTTATATTGACCAGGGAATGGTCAACAAAGTCAAACTGCCTAGAGTCAATGCTCCGCGGAAGTATAGTGTTTCCCCGGGTCGTTATGTCCCGACGAGGTGTGGATGGCTAACAAACGGTTTCGTGATCGGGTGAATTTGGATGAGAAAGGGGTTTGTGTGTGATTGAGCTAAGGAATCTACAAGAGAATAGCTTAAATAAGCTATATAAACAACACTGGAAAGTTTGAAAAGCCAGAAACGTTTAAAACTTAAAAACGCGTACGTTACGTTTAAATAAAACGTAAACGTACGAAATAAAAAGTGAAAACGGAAATCTGAAAACACCCAGGGGGTGAAAATGACTTTTTTACAAACCTAAAGTTAAAAGAAACTTTTTAGAAAAAGAAAATAAATTTTAACACTAATTAATTATTTATTATTAATTAGAAACTATTTATTACTAATTATTAATATTTAAAATACTTAAATACAATATAATATTATTTAAATACTAAAAAGGTGAAAATAAAATTCCTAAAATTATAAAATAACTAAAAACAAGTTTTAAAAATAAAAATAAGTATTTTTGTCTTTTTATGGTTTTTCTATTAATTAATTACTAATTAAACATTAATTATCTAATTAAACTATTTTAAATTAAGAAAAATAGAAAATGAACAGTAAAAATTACAAGAAAATTTCTAAAATTATTTTACAACTTATAAAAGCTAGAAAAAAAATATAAAAACTAGATTTTACTTAATAAAAACTAATTATGCTATTTTAAGCTAATTATTATTTAATTATTAATAAAACTAAGATTAAATCTAATACATACTTAATGACAAAATAAAAATCTGAGAAAATTATTATAATTACTTTAATATAAGAGGAAATTAATAAAAATGACAAGTACTTAATTAAAATCTAAAAATGAAAAATAAAATTTAAATAAAATTAAATAGAAACTATCACTTAGAAATTAAATTGGATTTTTGTTAATTTTCTTTTTGAAACTTGTTACACTACTGAAAATAAGACACTTTTACAAAAACAACTTTCTAGAAGCTTAAAAATAAGCAAAGTACAAGCTTATTATGGTGACAGTTGACTTTGGTCAACTGTCAAGAGCAAAAGCTGATGTGGACTACTAGGGGGGCCCACAATGGTGAAATAAGATGGCAATAAGCTGTATGAACTAAAATAAGCTAGAAAAAGCTAGAAAGAAGCTCAGAATAAGCTGAGAAATGGATTAAGCAAATCAAAGACCAAACAGTCCACTCAGTCAAGGGACAAGGTTTTTTGACCTTGCAGCCCTATCAAATGGGGTCAAAACCTGCAAACAAGCCTAGGGACAAAGAGAAGAGCTTATTGGCTTTTCAAAAAGCCAATAAGCTCTCTGTGGGGCCCATTAATGAGTGCATGAGGGACCATGAAAGGTGAGGGTCTGAGCTGCTTATCTGTGTGCAGGGCATCCCATTGCCCTGCAAGTAACTTTGGCAGGGTGTGGGGCCCAAATGAAAATTTGCAAAAATGTATGGAAGATGGAAACACAAAGATGAGCTGGTATAGAACAAGTAACAACAAGTTTCATTCCATAAAAACAAACACAAAATTCTATTTAAATCTGTGAACTTTTGGAAAAATCGAAAAGGCTAACTTTTGACTTTTGAGAAAAACTTGGAACTATGACTTTTTTGAGTTTTAAACTTAATTTAATGCCTGAATACGTAATGATAGGATGAAATGAGACTGAAAACTAGCTGGATTACTAACTTATAAGGCTGCTATTATGTTTATGCAACTGAAATCACCCACAGTAGACAATTAAGAGCAAATAATCAAGGTTTTGACTTTTTCTTGCAAATGAGGACTGGTTTTGTTGACTCAAATGAGATATTGGACCATTTAGTAACTTACATTAAACAAGAAGAAAGGCACAAGCAACCTTAAACACAGCTGAACAACTTAATCCAAACACTCCCTAATGTGTAACTGTTTGGAGATTTTCAAAAGAAATGATCAACCTAAGCTCTAAAACTGATAGCCTACACTAATCAAATAGAGACACAAATAAACTGACTTGAACACTTGTCACCCACAGGTACAGTAAATACAAGAATAAAAGAAAAAAATGAGCTTACAGTGATCCTTTGAGGTTTCAATCAAGAACTTAGGACCCAATGTTGCAACCTAAAGTCTCCCCTGAGACAACTAAAACCATGGAATGCCAGTGTTCATATTTCCTCCTTGCTTCTCTTCTTGTTTCTGTCTATTTTTGATTTTTTTTTATTTTCTTTGATTTTTTATGTTTTTTTAAGTAAAACTGAATTAGAAGTCTTCTAGGTGGAATCTACGCTTCAACAAGCTTATAAATAACTGATTTGAACTTAAAGGAACATGAATGAACAACAACTAACAAGATTCAAGCAAAGTGTCAAATTTACTTGAAAATGTTAAAATTTTGAATTCGAAATTAGAAACTGAAAACTGAGAACTCTTGAAATAAACTTTCATTAACATAAAGAAAACATGGTACAACTTGTAATTAAGACTGAAATTAAAGTTTCAACATGAATTTAAAGAGTACACTACGAAATGGTCTAAAAACTATTGACAACTCTCTTCTTCTATTTTTCTTCATCTTTATAGGTCCTGGAGGCATCCTTGGACTTTCCCACATCCTTTTTAAGCCGTTGGATGGCTTGCTTTGATCCCCACCGTTTAAATCCCATTTGGCGGGAAAATGGGTACAAGAAATTTTAGTGGGTTTGGTGAGTTGTAGGTGGGAGTATTAAAGAGGGGGAGGGAGTGTTGGTGAAAGTATTAATTGGAGTGGTTTGGTTTGGTGAAAAGTTGAGAGGAGGGGGGAGAGCAGGGAGCGGGTTTAAATAAAACGTAGACGTACAAAATAAAACGCGAGTTTTGGTAAAATAAAATACTTACAAATGTGAAAATCACATTTATACAATCCTAATAATAAAAGAAACTTTTTAGAAAATTAAAATTACTTTTTACACTATTTAATTAATTAATATTAATTAAATACTAATTAATACTTATTATTAATACTTAAATAACTAAAATACAATATAATATTATTTAAACACTAAAAAGGTGAAAATAAAATTTCTAAAATTATAAAATGACTAAAAATAAGTTTTAAAAATAAAAATAAGTATTTTTGTCTTTTTGTGGATTTTCTATTAATTAATTACTAATTACCTAATTAAACTATTTTAAATTAAGAAAAATACTAAATGAACAGTAAAAATTCTAGAAAAATTTCTAAAATTATTTTATAACATATAAAAGCTATAAAAAATATAAAAACTAGGTTTTACTTAATAAAAACTAATTATGCTATTTTAAACTTAATATTAATTAATTATAAATAAAACTAAGATTAATTCTAATAAATACTAAACAACAAAATAAAAATCTGAGAAAATTATTATAACTACTTTAATATAATAGGAATTTAATAAAAATATAAAATAGCTAAGTACTTAACAAAAATTTAAAAATGAAAATTAAAATTAAATTACATTAAATAGAAACTATCACTTAATATTAAATTTGTTTTTCTTGATTTATCTTTTACAAACCTATTTAATACTTAAAAACAAACACTTTTTGTAAAATCAACTTTTTTATAAACTTAAAATAAGCTGAATGGAAAACCAAAAGCCCAACAGTTGACTTTGGGAGAAAATGAGCTCAAATGAGCTTAAGTGGGACCCACAAAGGGTAAGTCTTGTCCAAATAAGTTAAGTTAACTTGAATAAGCTGGAAAAAGCACAATTGGACCTCAGAATAAGCTATAAGCACAAAATAAGCAACACCAAAACCAAATCTGACTCAGAAAGAGGGACAAGTTTGAGGCCTTGATTTAGGTGGGTCCCAGTGGTATCTAGGTCAACCCCAAGGTCAATCTCACTTCCCTGGTAGGAGGGGGGTTTAGGGGAACCAAAAACAAGGGCTGAGGATCACTATGGTGGTCAAAAAACCACCACCAAGTGGTGGTGGTGTGTCTGCTGAGACAGAACAGAGGTCTCCCCTGCAGCCCACTTTGGGTGGCTGTGGGGAACACAGAAAAAATATTAAAAATGCAACACAAGTGGGAATCTTGAGATGAGGTGGGGGGTTACTGATCTTAAAAATTTCAAAGCTTGAAACCCCATACACAATTCTCTAAAATTCTCACCATTTTTGCTAAAACTAAAAATTGCAATTTTGACTTTTATATTTTTGTAACTCAGTTTGACTTTTGTAAGTTTTGGATGGAACTTATTGACTGATCATGCTAAAACAAGTTTCAATGAAGTGATGTGAGGCTCTTTTAACAACTATTGAACTGATTTAAGTGACCATGGATCTAAAAACTACAACAGTGAACACATAAGGGGCAGTTGAAAGAGATCTCTGACTTTTCCATACCAAGACCAAGTTTTTATGACTAATATGGACTTCTACACCCTAAATGGACTTGCAATAAACAAAAACCACCAGTATAACTGTCTGAAACTCAGTGGTTTCTCTTATTCCAAACACTCCTTTGTACACTGTTTTTGCAAATTTTCAAGAGAAATGACTAATTCAACAAGAAAAAAATGAATGACAACTACTTAACTAGCTACAATAAGAGTGAAAATATTAAGGAACATTTGATGAGCAGTCTGCTAAATAAATTACAAAAACCTATATTAAGCTAACAGTGAGGGTTAAGCAATTAAACTAAACACAGCACTATCTAGGCTAAAAATCAAGCATAAACAATAATAAGGATCATACATAAGCTTATGGAAACAGGAAACAATGTCAAAGAAAATGTGCTAATAAGCAAATGGACTTGAGAAAATAGGCTTACAATATGCTTGTGAGTATCCAAACCAAGAACCAATCAAAGCCAAGAACATTACCCTATGCTCCCTGAGCTCTAAACCATGGCCATCCTTGTTATACCATGCTCCCAGATTGATCAGCCTTCATCATTTGATTTTTTTTATTATATTTTTATTTTACTGATTTTGATGATTTATTTAGTTTACTGAGTTAAACCAATCTAAATGCCTTTCAAGGTTTTAAAAACTACTAAGTGAGCTTAGTTTAGCTTGAATGAAACCTGTGAGATAACCAGCAAGCTCAGACCAACATTTAGGCAAATCTTGAGTTTTATTATGAAACTAAAAATTGTAACAACACTGAAATTAATAACTAGAAAGTTTTTTATTATCAAAAAGAAACAAGTTACAAACTAAGGTCTTTAACTGAAAATTAAATTACAAAATAAGCTTGACATAATTGAAATTAAGCTAAAATTCTACACACCCTGCTCAGCTGCATCTCTTCCTTTAAATACTCTTCACTTAGGGTTTCTGAGCTTCTCTTGTCTCTTTCCCATCTTCAATGTACACCCTTGGATCATTTGTTTCAATCTTGACCCTTTAAAAATCTTGGCGCCCAATTTCTCTTGTCTGTTTCCCTAGGTAATTGAAGCCAGTGGAGACATTTTCGGAGCTTAGCTGTTGTTTGGTTAGGCCAAGGGGGGGGGGGATTTGGAGTGTGCAGGTGGTGAATAGGCTAGGGGTGATGATGGGAGTTTGGTTTGTAGCAGGGATTGAAGTGAGGTGGGAGGTGAGGTGGAGTCAACGAGGGTCAAAGTGGGAAAGGGTATTATTTAAAACGGTTAGGAGAGGTGGTGGGCTAAAGGGTACATGAGCCTGGGGTATTTGTTTTGGGTGTGGGCTTGGCAGGTTTGGATTGGGTTTAGTTTGTTTGTGTTTTTATTTTAGGTCCGTTTGGTTTGTTGAAATTTAAACACAAGGGCCAAATTTGTAACATGCCAAGAGTTAGGGGTTGAACATGGCATCATTCAAAGATATTACAAGGACCACTTTTTCCAAGTTAAAATATCCCAAGGATCAAATATTGCATTTTTCCATTTGTTCAAATTCCCGGGGACTAAAATTGACAAGTTGCCAAACTTCGGGGACCAAACATGTAATTTCCACAAATATTTTACCCAAGGACATTTTTTAACACATTTTGACTTTCCAAGGATAAAAATGATTTTTTCTTTCAAAATTATCCCACCAGGGACCAATTCTGCCATTTTCTGAAATTCCAGGGACCATTTATGTTAATTTTGGATTTTGAGGGGTAAAAGTGTAATTTTCTCAAACTTTTTCACCCAAGGACTTATTTTGATAATTTTTTACTTTTCTTTGCCTTGGGTTGACTTTTCTTTCATTTTAAACTTCCAGGGACTAGTTTTGCCAAATTTTGAAACTTGAGGGACTGAAACTGCCAATTGTGCAAACTTTGTTCGTTTTTCATTTGTTTTTAAACATTTTGCATCTAAAACATATAAAACACACTTTTGGGATAAATTGTGTATTTTGATGCGTTTTTGGGTGTTTTTGGATGTTTTGGCAGTCCAGATACGATAAAAATGATGAGTGTTTTAGCACTCATCAATCCCCCACACTAAGCTATTGCTAGTCCCTAGCAATCTTTTGAGAAAAACTTGATGGATTTTAAACTCTTTACCAAAAGCCATCACTTCTGGAGTAGCCAGGTGTAAGAACTGTGGCACACCTGATAACCGTGTGATTTTGAGCAAACCACCAGCTGTCAACGGATTTGATTAGTCTTTACAAAGAGCCGTTTGCTCCTGGACTAGCCAACTCTTGATGGAATAGTCAACATCTTGGTGAGCTGATTACCAATTATGGTTTTTCCACGGCCTTTACCACAAGCCATAATTCCTAAAATTATAAAATAACTAAAAACAAGTTTTAAAAATAAAATAAATATTTTTGTCTTTTTATGGTTTTTCTATTAATTAATTACTAATTAAACTTTAATTATCTAATTAAACTATTTTAAATTAAGAAAAATAGAAAATGAACAGTAAAAATTACAAGAAAATTTCTAAAATTATTTTACAACTTATAAAAGCTAGAAAAAAAATATAAAAACTAGATTTTACTTAATAAAAACTAATTATGCTATTTTTAACTAATTATTACTTAATTATTAATAAAACTAAGATTAAATCTAATACATACTTAATGACAAAATAAAAATCTGAGAAAATTATTATAATTACTTTAATATAAGAGGAAATTAATAAAAAATATAAAAATGACAAGTACTTAATTAAAATCTAAAAATGAAAAATAAAATTTAAATAAAATTAAATAGAAACTATCACTTAGAAATTAAATTGGATTTTTGTTAATTTTCTTTTTGAAACTTGTTACACTACTGAAAATAAGACACTTTTACAAAAACAACTTTCTAGGAGCTTAAAAATAAGCAAAGTACAAGCTTATTATGGTGACAGTTGACTTTGGTCAACTGTCAAGAGCAAAAGCTGATGTGGACTACTAGGGGGGCCCACAATGGTGAAATAAGATGGCAATAAGCTGTATGAACTAAAATAAGCTAGAAAAAGCAAGAAAGAAGCTCAGAATAAGCTGAGAAATGGATTAAGCAAATCAAAGACCAAACAGTCCACTCAGTCAAGGGACAAGGTTTTTTTGACCTTGCAGCCCTATCAAATGGGGTCAAAACCTGCAAACAAGCCTAGGGACAAAGAGAAGAGCTTATTGGCTTTTCAAAAAGCCAATAAGCTCTCTGTGGGGCCCATTAATGAGTGCATGAGGGACCATGAAAGGTGAGGGTCTGAGCTGCTTATCTGTGTGCAGGGCATCCCATTGCCCTGCAAGTAACTTTGGCAGGGTGTGGGGCCCAAATGAAAATTTGCAAAAATGTATGGAAGATGGAAACACAAAGATGAGCTGGTATAGAACAAGTAACAACAAGTTTCATTCCATAAAAACAAACACAAAATTCTATTTAAATTTGTGAACTTTTGGAAAAATCTAAAAGGCTAACTTTTGACTTTTGAGAAAAACTTGGAACTATGACTTTTTTGAGTTTTAAACTTAATTTAATGCCTGAATATGTAATGATAGGATGAAATGAGACTGAAAACTAGCTGGATTACTAACTTATAAGGCTGCTATTATGTTTATGCAACTGAAATCACCCACAGTAGACAATTAAGAGCAAATGATCAAGGTTTTGACTTTTTCTTGCAAATGAGGACTAGTTTTGATGACTCAAATGAGATATTGGACCATTTAGTAACTTACATTAAACAAGAAGAAAGGCACAAGCAACCTTAAACACAGCTGAACAACTTAATCCAAACACTCCCTAATGTGTAACTGTTTGGAGATTTTCAAAAGAAATGATCAACCTAAGCTCTAAAACTGATAGCCTACACTAATCAAATAGAGACACAAATAAACTGACTTGAACACTTGTCACCCACAGGTACAGTAAATACAAGAATAAAAGAAAAAAATGAGCTTACAGTGATCCTTTGAGGTTTCAATCAAGAACTTAGGACCCAATGTTGCAACCTAAAGTCTCCCCTGAGACAACTAAAACCATGGAATGCCAGTGTTCATATTTCCTCCTTGCTCCTCTTCTTGTTTCTGTCTATTTTTGTTTATTTTTTTTTTCTTTGATTTTTTATGTTTTTTAAGTAAAACTGAATTAGAAGTCTTCTAGGTGGAATCTACGCTTCAACAAGCTTATAAATAACTGATTTGAACTTAAAGGAACATGAATGAACAACAACTAACAAGATTCAAGCAAAGTGTCAAATTTACTTGAAAATGTTAAAATTTTGAATTCGAAATTAGAAACTGAAAACTGAGAACTCTTGAAATAAACTTTCATTAACATAAAGAAAACATGGTACAACTTGTAATTAAGACTGAAATTAAAGTTTCAACATGAATTTAAAGAGTACACTACGAAATGGTCTAAAAACTATTGACAACTCTCTTCTTCTATTTTTCTTCATCTTTATAGGTCCTGGAGGCATCCTTGGACTTTCCCACATCCTTTTTAAGCCGTTGGATGGCTTGCTTTGATCCCCACCGTTTAAATCCCATTTGGCGGGAAAACGGGTACAAGAAATTTTAGTGGGTTTGGTGAGTTGTAGGTGGGAGTATTAAAGAGGGGGAGGGAGTGTTGGTGAAAGTATTAATTGGAGTGGTTTGGTTTGGTGAAAAGTTGAGAGGAGGGGGGAGACCAGGGAGCGGGTTTTGTGGAGGTTGAGGGTGATGAACAGTGGTTGTGGGGTGAGGGTGTTGGTTGACTGCTTTGACCCTGCTTGTTATTATTAAAAGGGAGTGGGCCAAGTTAAGTGGGCTTGTGGGATTATGGATCAGATTTGTGTTTGGGCTAAGAGGTGGGGTTTTTGGGTTAAATAAATAAAAATGGTCCATTTTGGTTTGATAATAATACACAAGGACCAACTTTGTAATTTCTGAAAATGCAAGGGACTGAAATGCAATCTTTCCAAAGTAACAATAAGGACCATACTTGCATAGTTTAAATATCCAAAACCCATTTTTGCAATTTTTGTACTTTTTAAAATTCTCGGGGACCATTTATGTCAATTTTCAAAAGTCCAGGGACTAAACATGTAAATTTCTCAAATTTTCATCCCAAGGATTAAAAGTGACACATGTGAATTCCCAAAAACCCAAAATGATTTTTCTTTCAAAATTATCCCACCAGGGACTAAATCTGCCAAAATCTGAAACTCTAGGGACCAAAAGTGTAAATTTCCAAAACTTTTCCAATTTTTCACCAAAGGACTAAATATGACAACTTATGATTTCAAAATGACCTTTGGTGACAATTTTCCATATTTTGAATATCCAGGGACTAGTTTTGTAATTTTATGAAAGTTGGGGGACTGAAACTGCCAATTTTGCAAACTTTATACGTTTTTCATCTGTTTTTGCTCATTTTGCATCTAAAACATATAAAACACAATTTTGAAATATTTTCAGTATTTTGATGCATTACTGAGTGTTTTTGTATGTTTTGCAGTTCAGATTTGACCAAAAATGATGAGTGTTTGAGCACTCATCACTTACCATGTTGAAATCGTGTACTTACTCGGAAGTTCTGCACCAAGCATCAAAGTGACATATTGCAAGACTTTCGCAGAAGAACTCTGCAAAAAGTCATGATATAAAATTAGAAACTTTGTTGTAATTTAATATTGAAAAGAGCATGTAAATGAACACATGCACCAACATTTTCATTCAACATGCCACCAAAACCAAAAGGCCATGGGTCATGATTACAAATAATAGCTAGATCAAACACATAAGAAGCCAAAGGAACACATAATATTACATATAACACTTGCTGCAGAAGCACACAAAATGCAAAATGTGCATAAATGAGACAATTGCAGTACCAATGTCGTAAACAATTTATTGCATTTAATGATTGTGTATATATTGTCCCAACTGTTGATGTTCTCACTTCAAGATACCAGTTATGTGTATCATATACTTACCGACGTCACTCTCCCTATACAATGCCCATACTTACACTATAGAATTAGGTAAAATCCACAATTATCATTAATCTTTCAATAAATATTTTAAGCAGGATCAATAGCAGCCTAGTAAATATTAGGCAACCTCAAGAGCTTAAATTAAAAGTCTTATAGGGTGTTTGGGATTGTGTTTTGAGGGCCATTATCGCACATGAAAACACAGATAAACAGATACTACGCCTGAAGCAAAACAAACCATTCCATTTCTTCTCTAATTCCATCATGCCACACATTAAAAAATAAACAAAAGGGGCGCCTAACATACCTTATCATTGCAAATTTCCCATTTTGGTTTTGGTACACCCAAAAAAATTAGAGATTTGTTATGCTAATTCTTTAGTAGCCATTTCCAAGAAACCAAAAGGCTTGAAAGCACATTTTCTTTTACATCTCCTCAACAGGCCTTGAGTTAGTTGTTTTTTACTTCCAATGATCCATAGCGTTCTACGAATCACGGACAAAACATGTGAAGAAATGCTATAATTAAACAAAGTTATACAAACATTTTGAAAAATATAAAATAAAATAAAACATAAAACATAAATAAAAAAAGTTAATTTTCCATCTAATAATATATGTGATATCTAAATTCAAATACTAATATTTTCAAACACTAATATTTTCATTGTATTTCTGATGCGTGGGAATTGCACCAGGCTTTACCTCTCGAGGGATCTCGAGAAGCTTACAACCCCCACCAGGCAGTGTACCTGATCGTTGTAGTATAGTATAGTGACAAGTACCGGGGGATTGATTGTTCAACTAAGGAATAGTGTCGCTAGGATTAGAAAGCCTAAAAACTAGGTCTAGAGGTGAGGGATGATTCTTTTCGTATTTTTATATTTTTATAAAGGCAAGTAAAAATCTCGGTTTTTAGAGGAGTGGGCGGAATTAGTTGCTATTCAACTAACCCAATAACTAAGATGCAATCAAAATAAAATAACAAAAATGAAAATAAACTAATTAAACTAATGGTGTGAACAATAAATGGCAGAATTGTGTTTACTTAGATTTCACTACTCCCTAGATATCTTTTACAGGTTAATTGTTTGTTACAGTTGCGTGGATGACGGGTTATATTCCTTAATACCATTCGTGGGGTGGCGTACGTACTTCCCAACTCTATAAGCTCCTACTTCACTCCTATGTCGAGCCTGCAAGAAGCTCCTAACATGAGATCACTAGAATTCGCTCATGCATTAAATACAACCATAAAAACCTTAGTACGCATTGGTTCATGTTTCTTAAGACGTTCAAGCAAGTTACACAATGGAGATCTGCCAGTTTTCTTAAGCCTAACATCGAAGTCATTCATCTATTACAACTATAAACAAGCAATCAACCTATAATCAACATCTAGGTTTCATTACATCTAAGCAAACACACAAAAGATCTAGCCTAGCATGTTAAAATTAAGACAAGCGTAAGATATATTCAAACAACACATAGACATATTGAATGAATTGAAAGGATACTTATCTCAATTGAACATGAAGGGTTTCAAGGGGTGAAAACCCTTGAAAATACTGTAAAAGTCGTGCTAGGGTTTATTAAGTTCGACCCTAAAATTCTCCTCTCTTTAGAATGAAAATTACAAAGACTATATATATATTTCCTAAGGTGACGGCGTCAAGAAGAAACTTCTGACGCCGTCAACCCGCCGCCAAAAATATAATCGGATTGCCTAGATCCAGATCTGACGCCGTCATGTGTAATGTTGCTCTGGGCCGTCACCACTTTTACTCTTGATGCCCTTGCCTTGACGCCGTCACGTTTTCTCTGGGCCGTCACCAAAATTGCTCTTGACGCCGTCATCAAAATCTACTTGACGCCGTCAGGTACTGTTCCCAGCAAGGAAAATTAAGACTTTGTCGTTTTCTTCATTTTTATGCTCCAAAAACGTCCAAAATGCTTCCTTTTCCAGAATGCACTCCCAAAGTATCTAAAATCACAAAAGGAACGATTTAGGGCAATATTTGATCAAATAAATTCAAATTCCGGCTTAAATGACCCCCTAAAAACGGATCATTTTTCGCCTCATCATATACCCTTACACTTGAGATTTGCTTGTCCTCAAGCAAATGCGTTTTTATTCTAGTCAAAATACAAGTTAGGGGTCATTTAACACTAATATAAAAGTAATTACAACAAATAATCGTTCCACTAAAGACCAAAGACAAGCACGAAGGTCATACACTAGCACCTCACAAATAGTGTTTAGATACTCACATCTCTTGGGTGTAATAAAGTATATATCACTATATGGAAATGGAAAACATCTCTCACTACCTGTCATAACAAAATAGATTACCATAGGCTAGGGAAATGATCAAACCTCCACCACATGGCGTAAGCACCTAGGATAAACTATCAAAGAGGTCTTTTAAAAGGGTTATAACGTTAGGTGTAAGGATATGGAATACACGGTTTTATTGGATATAGGCAATCTTTACTGGTGGCGAGTTAATCATCTTGGTTAATTACATGTACAACATGGCGTTGCTAAGCCAAGACTAGACTCGACTTAAGCTAATAAATCAAAAATAACAAAAACATAAAATAAACATAGAATGAAACGGGATGGTAGTCCGTATGTTTTTTTTCTTTTTTCTCTTTTTTCTACTTTTTTTTTAATTTTTTTTGCATACATTTTTACCCTACCATCCAAAATAATACATCATAGAGAATAAACATTCCCCTTACACTTGAATTTTTACATACTTTACAATAAACTAATCTAATGACTCGAATTAAGATAATCAAAACACTTTGAGTACTTTTAAGATTAACGCACATATGGGGGTAATATATGATGTTCTTCCCCATTACTCCATAACATTAGTACTTTACCCATGAGTCCCAATCGTCCCAAAACAATATGTACAAGGATATGACTCGACTTAGCAACCATGTAATCAATTAGATAATTAACTAAGGGTTTAAACATGTAACAATAATGCATTAAAGATGAGTGCATACAAGGAAAGCTAAGGCGATTTGGTTGTACATTTAAGTGGGGTGTAACAAATTCTTCCTTTAAGTAAGATGCTTAAAGTTAAAAACGAAAAGATAGGCTCGGAGGGGTGTACTAGGGGTTTCGTGTACTAAAAATGAGTACAACGCTAATGTGTGGGAAAAATTAATTGACTTTACTAGCCAAGTAATATGACTTAAATGGTCAAGTAATTATGATACGGGTTTAACACGAGGGTGATCCTAATGCCTCTTATCATGTAGTAAATCCTACCACACGAATGTAGTCTCACTAGCGGTCTCGGGATGCATCACTAACGCAAGTTCTAGAATCTAAATGCTACCGGTACACTCATAAGCACTAATAATAAATGCTTTTCCTATCAAATCTAAATGCGAACCTCACATATTTGGGTGGAAATTTTTTTTAAGTGGTACGGTTTTGTGCTAGTCAAACAACTCCTATCCATGAGACGCTTGCTAAGGCTAAAGTTTCACTCCTAAATGTTGTAAAAAATTTTAAATTTGGCGCTAAAATTACACTAGCAAGTATTTCTCTTAGTTTTATTACACACCTACCATCAAACAAACAAACTCAAGTGAAAGTGTATCCTATAAGGTATCATCATTTATCCTCCCCTTACACTTAGGATGAACATTGTCCCCAATGTTCAATTAAAGATTGTAAAAGTAAAATAGGTAAAAGAATGAAATCAAATACTCCCCTGATTCGCTCGGTGTGGATAGTGTGTTAACAAGGTTAGATCTTCCTCCAAGAAAATGAACCATCAAAGCTTCCCTTCCAGAAATATAAATCATCTTCTTGTCATACATAACATGTTAAACCTGCAAAAACAAACAAAGCAACCTCGCGTAAAATCGGTGGTAATCTATATACACTAATATATCCTAGAAAAATAACATATATATCCTAAATTGCTTTCTAGGAATTAAAGGGATATAATGCTTGTGGAATGATGTTTGCAGATTTTCTGGAGTTTATAAAACTAAAGATTTAACAAAAACTTTAAGACTCCGTTAGAAAAACAAAACTAGCAAAATTTCCATATTTTTACACATGACGCCGTCAGGAATTTCTTCCTGACGCCATCAGAAGTGACCTGCAGAAATCCTTACGTTAAGTTTTCGGAAAATTTCTGGAAAACTTATGTCCTACTTCCTGGAAAATCCTGCAAAACATCATTATGACTCGATACAAGCATTTGACTCTAACAAATACGAATATACATGTTCATTTAGTATCGTGGAGAATCACGATCAATTTTGTTTCTTAAAAACATATTTGGGGTTTCCCCTTACACTTATCTTTTGCGAAATACCTTTGGATGAAGTTAAGACTAAGCTAAACGACAAAATAAAGTATTTTCACCATTTTAGTTTTGAAACATGATTTACCAACAATAAAAATAAAGCATACATACGGAAACAAGTAAAAATTAAACAAAATAAAAATCAAACAAAACATGGGTTGCCTCCCAAGAAGCGCTTTTCTTTATTTACGAGTCTTGTAGCTAGACTCAAGGTCATGGGTTACTACGTGACATGGGTGAGTTCCTCATTGAGGACATCTTTGGGATCAAACTTAGGTTTCAACTTCCTATCGGTTTTCTTAGTGCGGTATGACCTTTCAAACTTTTCCCCATCCGGATCATACAAAATCATCTTCATATGCCATGATCCGTCACCTTCCTTAGGTGGCTTGTCCTACCTCCATTTACACTTATCCCCCTCTCTCTTCCACTTGTTCATCTCTATGTTAATAGGCATTACGCTTAAGAACTCAATCATTTTCCTAAAGACTAGGGGGTCCTCAAAAGGATCTAGTTCTTCATCTCTAGCTATGAGTTGTTCCACTGAATATGTTTTGTCTATGAAATCTTTTTCTAGGTAGAATGGGCGTTGAGGTCCTATAAAGTTTCTTTCTACCCACGATCCATACCTCGATGGTCTCCTATTCATCTCTACCCAATGTGGTGTCGATTCATCCTCACAATCATAGCTATGTTTCTTAACATCATATACCGACCAAGTATCGCCCTCACCTACCGCTCTCTTAGACTCCTTACAATCTATCATGGCGCTAGAGGTTGCTAAAAATCCTCTCCCTACTAATAATGGGCATGTAGTATCACTAACCATATCTAGGACGTGAAAATCCGCTAAAATAGTTAACTTCCCTACGTGAACAACTACATCCTTAATCATCCCAACCGGGTGGGCAATACTCCCATCCGCTAGACCAATTAATACCTCTGTCTCCTCTAACTTTCCTAGCTTGAGAGTGGTGAAAAGGGATAAGGGAATCAAGTTGAGGCTTGACCCTAAATCGGCTAGTGTGTCGAAAGCTTCAGATCTTCCTATCTTACAAGGCAAAACAAATATAGCTGGATCATCAAGCTTTTTAGGTAACTTGTTTTGAATGAAGGCGGTCCCATTTTTACCTAGTTTAAATTTCTCATACTTTTCTAGGAGGGCACTATAGTAGGGAGCACAGGCTAAGACATCAATGACGGGGCGTTCAAGGTGAAGCTCCTTGAATTCATCGTCAAGGTGGTGCGTAGGAGGTGTTTCAACTATGCTTTTGACCGGTTTGATATCGGGTGTTTCATTTGATTGGTCCTTTTGAAGAATATGGTTTTGCTTGAAACACGTGCTCATTGATTTAACCGAGTAGTATTGCGGACAAGAAGTGGGTGACAAAACTGATGATATGGGATTAACGTTTAGTTTCGGGTTCTTGACCGTGTCGCTTGGGAGTGCTCCCATTTCTCGTCATTGAGAACTTTCAACAATGTGTCAATTTTGGTGGTCATCTCGCTTTGCTTTTGTTTGAAATCGGCTTCAAACTTAGATATGCGAGCTTCTTGAGATTCCATAAACCTGGACATCAATCCTTCAAGATTGTTGGTACTACCATAGTTGTTAGAAGGATTGTTGTTGAAAGTACGGTTGCAGGGTGGACCGTTTGGTTGGTAACGATTAGGCGGATTGGAAGAATTGTTTGGGTTTGGTTTCTACCTAAGGTTCGGGTGATTTTTCCAAGACGGGTTGTAGGAATCACCGTAAGGGTTTGGCTCGGGTTTGAAAGTGTACCACTTATCTCCCGCTTCGTCGGTACGCGAGGATGCGTAGTCCGCAAAAGCTGTTCCGGGGAGTTCTACGTAATCACGAGTGTCATGGGGACCACTACATATTTCGCATGAAGAAGTGATTTTATTCACTTGGCTTGAAGGCTTAGGAGCTTCGTAAGTGTGGAAAACTAGAAGGGGGTTGAATAGTTTACCGCCTTTTAACTTGAATATCTTTTAAAACTTTACGTTTGTTTAAAGATATAAACACAACATTATATGTTCAATTCCTTGAAAAGCTTTATGTGTAAATAACAATCCTAACTTTACTTGTTTAGTTCTTTGAAAAACTTTACGTTTTTTTAAAGATATAAACACAACTTTACTTGTTTACTTCTTTGAAAAGCTTTACGTGTGATTAGCAATTCTAACTAAAGACAATATGTAATAAGCAAAGATAAAGAAAGAAACGATCAAACCACAACACGATTGTTTATCATGGTTCGGCTACAAGGACTCTTTTTCCTTGCCCTACATCCACGCCTCGAGTTTCCAACTCGAGAGTTATAAGCACTAATCAACAAGCTCCTTTCCCGGTGGAGAAACCTTTACAACGTCGCTTACACATTTACCGACACTAAGCAAGATGTCGAGTTCTTTTACACGGGTACAACCACTCCCATCGTCGCTTACACTTTTACCGACACTAAGCTAGATGTCAAGTTCTTTACCAAGGGTACAACCACTCCCGTTAGTTCTTTTACAAGGGTACAACAACTCCTGACACACTATGTATTTTGAGGCCTAAAATACTAACCGATCACTTCTACACATATGATAAAAATGAAGTATAAACTACCAAAGCTTATACATGACAAAGCTAACAAGACTTGCAACTTTAGAGTTGAAGCTTGTAACTTCTTTTATGATCTTGTGAAGTCCCTAGCTACATAAGGGGATCACACAAGTCAAATGTTACTGAGTTAGTTGAGAGAGTATATGAAAAATATATCCTAAAGTGATGACTCAAAACTAACAAGTGGTTTGGTATTTATAGCAAAACATTCTGCAGGTCTGGCGGATACGGCGGAACCCTCAGATGGGTTCCGCCCGTGTACCCCCAGGGTTCCGTCAAGGCTGCAGTTGGTTTTGCAATAAATCTTCCAAACCAAACAAGGTCACATCATATAAATACTAGTCAAACACAAACTTGCACAAGAAAACTTATGGTTAGTCAAACACACTTTCTTTCCATAAATGTATAATGACAAACTTACCATAAATGTGATGTGATATTTCTATTTAAAGAAATAAATGTGATGTGACAAGACACTTTCTAATTTAAGAAATAAAAACAATGTTTTGTTTAAAAGGAAATGTAAACCTTAGTTAAACAAGACTTAAACACTAAAGTGATGATTTACTATTAGCTAAAGTTTATATTTTGTCATTAACAAAACTTAGCAAAGATCGTAAAATATAAATAACGTTTTTAGGCGATATTTGTATTAACAGTAAGCTTTCATGAGAAACATGACTTGAACCTCAAGTTCCATGATCCTACGGTCGGGAGTGCTAGAATTGTTCGAAGGCAGAGATATTGCCTTGACCGTTTTGTTCAAATCACGGGGATCATTCCAACTTTCATTGTCATAGAGAGCAAGATCTTCTATGAGTTCCCATGATTCTTCCGCACTTAGATCACGTAGCTTGCCACCGGCCGATTGGTCAATGGTTCGCCTAGTGGAGAGATCGATATGTTCATAGAAGATTTGTACTTGGAGCCAAAGATCTATGCCATGATGAGGGACTTTTTGGAGTAAGTCCTTGAAACGAGTCCATGCTTCATATAGAGTTTCACCTTGACGTTGTTGAAACATCAAGATATCATTTCTAAGCTTGGTTGTTCTCCCCGGTGGGAAAAATTGAGCAAGGAAACGAGTGGTGAGATCATCCCATGAGTTGTGAAGTGGAATAATGCAACACTCATGCTCCCCCTTGAATATTACTCCCCTAAATGGAGTATCAGGGAAAGAAAACATGGATAATGATCCTACAAAAAGAAAGGTTAGTTTCTAAAACACAAGATATATGTATGCTACCATAGCAAGGTATAGTTCACTCATTATACGTAAATGGTCAACAAACAATGCAAACCTTGTAGTAGAATGAAATTCATTTCATGTAAAATTTTGACTCTTAAAAAGTCAAAGACAAGAAATTAGGATGATATTATCCTACTTCTTAAAAATAAAGAAAAACTAAAAATAAACTAAGAACAT
Organism: Artemisia argyi; assembly: GCA_030686995.1. Lineage (NCBI taxonomy): Eukaryota > Viridiplantae > Streptophyta > Magnoliopsida > Asterales > Asteraceae > Artemisia > Artemisia argyi. The sequence goes on along the minus strand of CM060691.1, from coordinate 61,854,389 downwards.
AAAATGCTACAAGGAAATCATCATTTTCCTTAATGAGAAACATTTTCCAAAAACAAGGCTAAGGTTGTTTAAGGATGAAAATGTGTGTTGAGGGTTGTAGCGGGCTTTATTTTGAAGGTTGAGAGGGTGACACAGGTTTTGGTTTGTTGGTTTAAATGGGAAACATTTTCCAAAAGAAATGGTTTTGTTTCATTCTTGGAGACTCTAAGGTTGAGGTGGGTGAGACAAGGATTGTAGACGATCCAAAATGTGGTTTAGTATAAACCTTATTTCTTCGGATAGCTCGCGAATTTCCGTTCGAAACCTTTCACTAATGTGAGTGGTTCTTTCGCAATGTCCGCAATCATGGCGGGGAAAGTTTGGTGGAAGAGAGGTTTGATTTATTGGTGGTGGATGGTTTGAACTTGAAGGAGCAAATGTAGATGGTTGAGAGGTGTTTTTGCTTCCTTCATTAGTTAAGTGTAGTGTTGTTTGTAAAACCATAATATGGTTGATTTGAGAGTCAACCATACGTTTGAAGGCATGAAGATGGTTTAAATGAGTGTCAATCTCATCATTAAGGTTTGGAGGTTTTTCCCATATGGATGCTTCTATTTTCTTATAAGAAGAAAGTAGAGATTCAAATTGTTGGGAAGGTTCTTGTGGTGATGGTTGTTGTTGTTGTGGTTTTTGTTGTTGTGGTTGTTGGTTTTGAATAAAATGGCGGAAGCTTGGTTCGCCGGAAGGATTACCTTGAAGGTCTTTGTAAATTAGGTGAAACATAAATGATTGTGAGTGTGTATGACCTTGATCATTTGGAAAAATTGATGGTCTAGCATAACGGTAAGCCAACCGTTCTACTAATGATGGTTGATGGGGTTCATCATCTAGTTGCTCACTAGGTTGTTGTTGGGTTTCCATTTGAGCAATGGTGTCAAAGAGTGACAAGGATGGTGGACTTGATGATTTGGGTGATAGGTCTTCTAATGTTTCAAAATAGGGTAGTGGTGATGTTGGCGGTGTATGGAAAAGTTCTATTGGTGTAAGTGTTGGTGATTGAGGTGATGGAGTTTTTGATGGTTGAGCTTGTTGAGAAAGTGATGTTGAATCACTTTTAGCTGGTGGAGGAATGGTGGCTAAGTTTGTGTTGCAATGTGTTGGAGAGGTGTTGGCGTAGCAAGATTAAGCAAATCTTGAATGGTGATTACATTGGTATTGCAATGTGTTGAGGATGGTGTTGAGGTAGTGAGGTTAAGGAAATCTTGGATAGGTGAAGAAATGTTAAGTGAAGCATCACTTGAAGATGATGAGCTTGACTTGACGGTTTTGTTGAAGCAACAAGGTTTAACACTAATTCTAGTGGTTTTTGAGAAGGATTTTGATGACTCGGATGAGGTGTTGGATTTAGTCATTTGAAAGGTGTGGTTTTGATGTTTTGAGAGAAGAAATTTTGATGTTGATGGTGTGATTTTAATTGTTGCAAAACTCTCAAATTTATAGGATGGAAAAGATGTTGAAATGAGTGTTTGGATTTGATGTTCTACCATTCAAAGATTGAGGTTTCAAATGATTTTCATGAACATGTCACATCATTTGTTGTCAATCCAATGGAATAGGGTGGAGTGAAAGACCAACATATGCACTCAATGCTTTGTGATCATGGGATGTGATTTGGTTGAAAATGTTTCAATGGTTTGAAGGATCCGTTAAAAGGGTTCCTTGGGTTAGTTATGTTTGAATTTGAATTTTTGGAGGGAAGTGACTTCCGAATTGTTTTAGTGAGTGAGAGTTGTCCTAATACGGTTATTGGAGTTAATGGAAGATGTTTCTCACTTAGGATAATGGTTTGACACTTTACAAGTTTTGAACTTAAGAAAAATGAAAAATTTTTTTTGCAGGTAACAGGCGGAACCCTCAAGAAACACAGGCGGAACCCTGTTTTGGGTTCCGTCTGGTCCGTTGGGCCATTTCTGGGTTGCCCAGAAATTACACTGGCGGAACCCATTCTAGGGTGCCGACAGATCCGCCAGACCTGAAAAAGTACAAAGTCCGCGATTTTGACCCGCGAGACGATTTTCAAATTTTTTGAAAACTCCTAAAATCAAAAAGATAATGCATATCTGGTTAGGCAATGCAAAAATTGGACATATAAACACACATACCATAGGACTTTGACCGGGGGGTCGCGAATATTCACTAAACTTAGTGAAATTTACCATAAGCATAAAAGTTGACAAACACCTCAAATAATGTCATTATGCATAAAAGCTCATACAAACATAATCCGACAAACGTAATAAAGCATAAACGTGAAAAACAATACAAATCACATAGTTTAACACATACAAGGTTCTAAAAACCTTCATAAGCCAAACACTCCTTAATCACGTTTCTCACAAACGGTCTATCTTCTTATTGAGCTTGCAAAAGTACCTTCAAAAGCACTTGAAAATTCCTTTGGTTTGCTTGAACTCTTCGGATGCATTGTCAATGACGGGGAGTTCTTGAAGGTAGTCTAAAGGAGGTAACTTAGAGTTATGAAGTTTATCGTCCTCGCTCATGTCAGATGATGATGATGATGGTGAGCGAGTACGTTTGCCCTTAGTTTTGAAAACTCGTTTATCACTTAGAGGGACGAAGATGTGAGGAACGAGGGAATAGTCAAGGCACATTCCATTATCGTTAGGAGGAATGGGTGAGATTGCTCTAAAGAGGCGAGTAAGAAGCATTCCATAAGGAAGAGCGGTTGTTCCAACTAAGGGTATGTCGGCCATTCTTTTGGCTAGGTAGTAGGCTAAGTTAAAGGGTTGACCGGTGGAAATGCTATAGAGCATGTAGCAAAGGCATGTGTTGACATGATCTCTATTTCCTATGGTACTTATGACGTTAGCTCTAAGAATTTCTTCCCACTTCTTAAATTGTGGTTTAAGCTCATTGAGCTCCATACCAAAAGGATCCTTATCCACATCATTCCCCGAACGATTCTTCCTAGTGGTAGAGGTTCTAACGAAGAGATGTTCTTTAATTGTTTCCTTACTAGCAAGAGGGTTGTTGTATGGATGAAAACACTCAATAGAATCAAGACTTGAAATGGGCCACTTATCCGTGTAGAGACAAGTACCCTCATTTGGGACACCAAGAATGATAGCTAAGTCTTTTAAATCTAAGAAATTTGGTATTTGATTGGTTGTGAAGTTTCATGATATTTTACCAAAATCATTTGTGGAAAGGTTTACGGTTGCATAGAATTCTAAGATGAACCTAGGACAAATTGGCTCATCGATATCAAGGAGACAATCAAAGTTGATTGCGGCAAAGCTTTGGCAAATGGATGTTCCTTCTAGAAAGGATGGATCAATGGTTCTACCTTCGTGAACATAGCGTTTTTCTAGTGCCTTAAAGGTTTCTACTTGAACTTTGTTGAGACCTTTGGTCCTATGGTGTTTGGGCAATTACTTGAGGGTTTCCTTGTGATCGGAGAAATTTGCGGGAGGCATGTTGATTCCTAGAAAACACAAAATTATATGTTAACGACTTTTAACAATGTGGATGTTCTAATGTGTTCCTATATGCAAACAATGTGGAGACTTGGTTATCTTGACTCATTTTGATGCCCAAATTGTTTTGTTATGCAAGTTTTGTTATAAAAACAAAAGATAACCAAAACTCTCCTAATTGAATGTGTCTTCGATTGAATGTACCCGAAAATACATATTAGTTATGTATCCCCTTTAGCATTCAAGAGACAATATGCAAGTGATGTTTCAATGATGTTTTTCATTTGTTTTAACAATGTGGTGAAGAGTTATGTTCTAGTCGTGGATTGCAATTTTTGAAAGACAATGCACTTGGTATGTTTGGCAAATCAAAGTAACAACAAAAAGGATACAACACTTAACTAATGGAAGGCATGATTGGTTAGCAACCAAGTTTTTCATGAATCAAAAAGTTCTATGCATAAACCCTAAGATGAATGTAAATGAGAATGCTATACTTGAATCAAAAATGCAATTATGATTAGCACACTTACAAAGTTGATTGAATTTGAAGAGGTTAGATTGAAAGCCCTAAATTTCGTGTGGTTATGTATTTTTGAGAGGGTGATGGCTGGTTGAAAAGTGAATGATTAAGTTAAGAGGGTGTTTGGTTTTGAAATTAAAAATAAAACATCCTGCAGCATTGGCAGACCTGGCGGAACCAAAGGGAGGGTTCCGCCCGTATGGTCTGAGGGTTCCGTGGGAACTGCAGGGAAAAAATCAAAAGGGATTGTCTTGATTTTTGTGGTTTTATCCTAATGTTCAAAACTAAGGTTTTAGGTCTTATGAGTCTTTGACTAAGCCTAGGGATGATGAATGCTTCTCATTCAAGAGGTTTAGTGAAAGTGTTGATAGAATGGTTAACGTAGAAGACTTTCATAGTTAAGACGTTCCTCAATGAACATTCTTACCAAGGCGATGATGATGGATCACAATATGTCAATTAAGAACATAATGGATTGAATTGTTGCCGAAGTCGATGATTCCTTTGTTGAAGGGATAACAATGTTGATAAAATAATTCCGTTGTTGACACGAATTTGCTTGTTCAAGCGGAGCTTGTTGATGTGCTTCTCCATCCGAAACTAATTTGAGAACCTTACGCGTTTTGGAGAATCATTGGGTAAGTAAGTACAAGTGCAAGTACCACTTGAGCTTTTCTTATCAACTTATTGCCGACATAATTCCATTTGGCATATACTATGGTTTCTATTCCCGTTCTTTTGAGATACCATAATCCTAGTTGTGTAGTACCTTATGATGAATCCAAACAAGCTCTTTCGAAATAGTTGTTTAAAGATCTTCTCTAAAAACGAGCACATAGACAAACACTAAACACAATGTTGGATCTAATTGTTATGAGAACAAGTAGTCTTCCGAACATTTCTCTACGTTTAGTTTTACCTACGGATTTGCTAATCTCATTCTTGATAAGCCATCAATAACTTAACCATTAAGAACAAGAGAGTAACTAGGAATGTCTTTAAGTTAAAATCCCTTGCTTTTCGGGCTTGCTTTTATTATCAAAAAGTCTTTCAAATATTGACACTATAATCACTTGATTACTTTTGAACAATCTATTTTGTTTCACTAGTTGTTTTACTCTAAATTCCAAAAACTGTTTTTGTTGAATTTGTTTAGACACAACTATGACCTATAAATCAAGTTTGATAACTTATGTCAATTTCGCTTGATTCAATGTTTGACTCAAGGCGAGAAGATGTTAATTTTGTACTTTTATCCTTAATGTTTTACACAACATACTTGTCTTGCCATCATTGGACTTTCGACTAAGTCATCATCTACCAAAGATGATATCTTAGACGGAGGTGATCTCTCGTTAAATGTTATATTCAACGACTCCTTGACTCTTTGGGTTTCCTTACTTAAGACACTATGAACTTAATTCGTTTTGAAAAGGTCCAAGAGGTACACCATCATAAGACTAAGTGTCACATTTGATGTGTAAATCCTAGATGTTGAAAATTCATTTTCTTCCACACATCCTAATGTATGCTAATGTGTTTTATTTCACCTTGTGTGTTTTATGTGAAATTATTAAAAAGGGGTGGTTGAAGTAAAACATAATTTAAGATCCAAAGTATGGTGTTTAATAATGTTGTTTTACAAAGGTTTGTTTTGCAAGCATCACAAAAGTGTCAGACATTTTAACACTTAGGAAATTCTTAGTTAGCTTACTTGTAAACAAGAGTTGAGTGAAACTCACTCAAGAGTTTCTCGTGTTTATCTCTTGACGGTTAAAGAACCGAAACACCTTATATCTCCTACTAATACTAATGATGAAATTCCTAGTCTTAGAGAATCTAATCATTGTTATTACTAATAGCAGGTAAACACTTTAGAATACTACTAATAATACATACTACAACACATAATGTTAGAAACAAGAGACAATCAAAATCAAGTTGAAGTAATGCGTACCTTTTAAATTGCATAGAGATGCTATCAAGAGAATAAACACAAAGCGAAAAATCTTGGTTTGATGACACGCTTGGAAACTCAATTGCTCATGTATCCAAGAAGGTTAGATAATCATATAAAAGCATAGAGCATGATAATCTTAATCCTTTTATCATGAATTTCTATTTGAGATTGAATTATCTCTAAATCTCTCTTCTAGGTTTAACAAGTTTTACTTGCTTTGTTTTACTAGTTGATGGTGCTTTTGAGTTAAATCCTAATCCGGTTTTATCTTCAAACAACCTTTGACTCCTCAACAATCTTTCAAGAGATTTTGAGCTTTCATCAAATTTAGCTAGTATTTTTCCTTTCTCATTTTGCTTTTTAATCTCATGTTTGTACTCTAGACATAATTTACATTCTAGATCAATTTCAACATTACTCTCAAGTCTAGACATTTAATCTTCTAACAAGATTTCCTTTTCAAAGTTATTCACAAAAGATTTTGAAGACTCATTGTTAAAGATAGTTTTTAGGTTCATGTTACCTAAAAGTTTAGACTCATTTTCTAATTTAGAAAATTCTAAGATGAATGTGTCAAAGCAAAAATGTTTGGTTTCAACATGTACGTTGCTTGTTGTTTCAATAAATTGACAATTAACCACCGGATCATTGTCTTCAACATCCGTTTCATTCCATGATTCGCAAGCAAGTTCATCAAGACACACGTACTCATCTTCACTTGTACCTTCATTTAAAACATTTAAACTAGTAGCACATGTATTAACTTCTACTAGGTGTCTATCTATTAGTTTTTCTAAAACTTCTAATTCATATGTAAGATCAAATTGGTCATCTTTGACTTGACATATTCCTTGATGAAAGTTGATTATATTTTTTCCAAATATCATTAGCCGTTTGACAAAAATGCATTCTTTCATATTTGATACTTGATAAAACTTTATAAATCATTATCTTAGCTTTAGTATTTTTATCAAGTTTAGAATAGTCAACTTGGTTTTCAAAACTTGTTTTCTTTGGTTTGAAATCACCAAAAGAAATAATATGCCAAAGATCTTGATCAATTGATTTCACATAGTTTTCAAAATTACTTTTCCATTCAAGGAAGTTTTCTTTTTCAAATAGCGGTGAGTTTTGAATAGGTTTCCCTTCTTTGAGATTTTCAAAATCCATGGATCCTTCCAAGTTTTAAAATACACTATATTTTAAAGATCTTGAGTAACGTAGCTCCTGATGCCAATTGTGGAAAACTAGAAGGGGGGTTGAATAGTTTACCGCTTTTTAACTTGAATATCTTTTAAAACTTTACGTTTGTTTAAAGATATAAATACAACATTATATGTTCAATTCCTTGAAAAGCTTTATGTGTAAATAACAATCCTAACTTTACTTGTTTAGTTCTTTGAAAAACTTTACGTTTGTTTAAAGATATAAACACAACCTTACTTTTTTACTTCTTTGAAAAGCTTTATGTGTGATTAGCAATTCTAACTAAAGACAATATGTAATAAGCAAAAATAAAGAAAGAAACGATCAAACCACAACACGATTGTTTATCGTGGTTCGGCTACAAGGACTCTTTTTCCTTGCCCTACATCCTTGCCTCGAGTTTCCAACTCGAGAGTTATAAGCACTAATCAACAAGCTCCTTTCCCGGTGAAGAAACCTTTACAACGTCGCTTAGACATTTACCGACACTAAGCTAGATGTTGAGTTCTTTTACACGGGTACAACCACTCCCATCGTCGCTTACACTTTTACCGACACTAAGCTAGATGTCGAGTTCTTTACCAAGGGTACAACCACTCCCGTTAGTTCTTTTACAAGGGTGCAACAACTCCCAACACACTATGTATTTTGAGGCCTAAAATACTAACCGATCACTTCTACACATATGATACAAATGAAGTATAAACTACCAAATCTTATACATGACAAAGCTAACAAGACTTGCAACTTTAGAGTTGAAGCTTGTAACTTCTTTTATGATCTTGTGAAGTCCCTAGCTACATAAGAGGATCACACAAGTCAAATGTTACTGAGTTAGTTGAGAGAGTATATGAAAAATATATCCTAAAGTGATGACTCAAAACTAACAAGTGGTTTGGTATTTATAGCAAAACATTCTGCAGGTCTGGCGGATACGGCGGAACCCTCAGATGGGTTCCGCCCGTGTACCCCCAGGGTTCCGTCAGGGCTGCAGTTGGTTTTGCAATAAATCTTCCAAACCAAACAAGGTCACATCATATAAATACTAGTCAAACACAAACTTGCACAAGAAAACTTATGGTTAGTCAAACACACTTTCTTTCCATAAATGTATAATGACAAACTTACCATAAATGTGATGTGATATTTCTATTTAAAGAAATAAATGTGATGTGACAAGACACTTTCTAATTTAAGAAATAAAAACAATGTTTTGTTTAAAAGGAAATGTAAACCTTAGTTAAACAAGACTTAAACACTAAAGTGATGATTCACTATTAGCTAAAGTTCATATTTTGTCATTAACAAAACTTAGCAAAGATCGTAAAATATAAATAGCGTTTTTAGGCGATATTTGTATTAACAGTAAGATTTCATGAGAAACATGACTTGAACCTCAAGTTCCATGATCCTACGGTCGGGAGTGCTAGAATTGTTCGAAGGCAGAGATATTGCCTTGACCGTTTTGTTCAAATCACGGGGATCATTCCAACTTTCATTGTCATAGAGAGCAAGATCTTCTATGAGTTTCCATGATTCTTCCGCACTTAGATCATGTAGCTTGCCACCGGCCGATTGGTCAATGGTTCGCCTTGTGGAGAGATCGATATGGTCATAGAAGATTTGGACTTGGAGCCAAAGATCTATGCCATGATGAGGGACTTTTTGGAGTAAGTCCTTGAAACGAGTCCATGCTTCATATAGAGTTTCACCTTGACGTTGTTGAAACATCAATATATCATTTCTAAGCTTGGTAGTTCTCCCCGATGGGAAAAATTGAGCAAGGAAACGAGTGGTGAGATCATCCCATGAGGTGATGGATCCCGCGGGTAAACGTTCAAGCCATTGACTAGCTTGATCAAGTAGAGAGAATTGGAATAGGCATAATCGGGTTATCTCTCTAGTTGTAACATCAAGGTCTATAGAATCAACGATTTTAAGGAAGTCCTTGAAATGTTGATTAGGATCTTCGGAACGAAGTCCATGGAATGCACATCCGCTTTGCACCAACCGGATGGTGTCGGATCGCAAGGGGGACACATTGGCTCCTTGGGTGAGCTCAATAGTGTTTCGGTAGCCTTGGTGGCTAGGTCGGGAATACTCTCCTATGGTTCGGGGCCTAAGAGGTTGGTTTGCTAGTGGTGGGTTTTGTGGGTGGTCTTGTTGTGGTGGGTTGATGGGTTCAAAGATGTTACCACCTTCCATGATGTCGGATGGTAAAGATTACGAACAAAAGACACGAAGAAATAAGATAGACTAAAGAAAATCAAAAATAAAAATAAAATCTTACTAGAAAGGAATCTAGCAAGTAGACCTAACAAAAAGAAATTCTAACCTAGACAATAATTATTCCCTTGGCTGCGGCGCCAAAAACTTGATGCGTGGGAATTGCACTAGGCTTTACCTCTCGAGAGATCTCGAGAAGCTTACAACCCCCACCAGGCAGTGTACCTGATCGTTGTAGTATAGTATAGTGACAAGTACCGGGGGATTGATCGTTCAACTCAGGAATAGTGTCGCTTGGATTAGAAAACCTAAAAACTAGGTCTAGAGGTGAGGGACGATTCTTTTTGTATTTTTATATTTTTATAAAAGCAAGTAAAAATCCCGGTTTTTAGAGGAGTGGGCGGAATTAGGTGCTATTCAACTAACCCAATAACTAAGATGCAATCAAAATAAAATAACAAAAATGAAAATAAACTAATTAAACTAATGGTGTGAACAATAAATGGCAGAATTGTGTTTACTTAGATTTCACTACTCCCTAGATATCTTTTACAGGTTAATTGTTTGTTACAGTTGCGTGGATGACGGGTTATATTCCTTAATACCATTCGTGGGGTGGCGTACGTACTTCCCCAACTCTATAAGCTCCTACTTCACTCCTATGTCAAGCCTGCAAGAAGCTCCTAACATGGGATCACTAGAATTCGCTCATGCATTAAATACAACCATAAAAACCTTAGTACGCATTGGTTCATGTTTCTTAAGACGTTCAAGCAAGTTACACAATGGAGATCTGCCAGTTTTCTTAAGACTAACATCGAAATCATTCATCCATTACAACTATAAACAAGCAATCAACCTATAATCAACATCTAGGTTTCATTACATCTAAGCAAACACACAAAAGATCTAGCCTAGCATGTTAAAATCAAGACAAGCGTAAGATATATTCAAACAACACATAGACATATTGAATGAATTGAAAGGATACTTAGCTCAATTGAACATGAAGGGTTTCAAGGGGTGAAAACCCTTGAAAATACTGTAAAAGTCGTGCTAGGGTTTATTAAGTTCTACCCTAAAATTCTCCTCTCTTTAGAATGAAAATTACAAAGACTATATATAGATTTCCTAAGGTGACGGCGTCGAGAAGAAACTTCTGACGCCGTTGATTGATGCTAAACCGTCAACCAAAGTCAACCACGGATGTGGTCAAGATGGTCAAACAGCCTAGATCAATGCTCCGAGGAAGTATAGTGTTTCCCCGGGTCGTTATGTCCCGACGAGGTGTGAATGGTTAACAAACGGTTTCGTGATCGGGTGAATTTGGACAGGAAGGGGTTTTGAGTGATTTGAACTACGGAATCTACAATGAAATAGCTTAAACAAGCTATATGAATAAGACGGGAAAGTGGGAAAAACCAGAAATGTTTAAAACTTAAAACGCGTACGTTTACGTTTAAATAAACGCGAACGTACAAAATAAAAAGTAAAAACGGAAATCTGAAAACACCAGGGGGTGAAAATGACTTTTTTACAAACTTAAAAGTAAAAGAAAAATTTTAGAAAAAGAAAATAAATTTTAATACTAATTAAATATTTAATATTAATTAATTACTAATTATTTACTAATTACCTAATTAAACTATTTTAAATTAAGAAAAATAGAAAATGAACAGTAAAAATTACAAGAAAATTTCTAAAATTATTTTATAACATATAAAAGCTATAAAAATATAAAAACTAGGTTTTACTTAATAAAAACTAATTATGCTATTTAATACTTAATATTAATTAATTATTAATAAAACTAAGATTAATTCTAATAAATACTAAATGATGAAATAAAAATCTGAGAAAATTACTATAAATACTTTAATATAAGAGGTAATTAATAAAAATATGAAAATGACAAGTACTTAATAAAAATATAAAAATGAAAATTAAAATTAAATAGAAACTATCACTTAAAATTACTTTGGATTTTCTGGATTTTCTTTTTAGAAACTTGTTTTATACCTGAAAATAGATAACTTTTACAAAAACAAATTTAGTTGAGCTTAAAAATAAGCAAAACACAAGCTTGCTTGTTTGACAGTTGACTTTGGTCAACTGTCAAGGGAAGGAGGGTGTGTAGGCAGATAGGGGGGCCCACAAAGGTAAAATAAGCTACCAATAAGTTAAAGGGACCAAAATCAGTTGGATGGAACAAATTTAGACCTTGAATAAGCCAAATAAGCTAGATAAGCCAATCCAAAACCAAACAGACAATGCAGTCAAGGGACAAGGTTCAAGGGCAATGCAACCCTATCAAATTGGGTTCAAAACCCAAGATAAGCCCAGAACTATGATGATGAGCTTATTGGCTTCTCAAAAAGCCAATAAGCTCTTTGTGGGGCCCACTAATAAGTGCATGAGGGACCTTGGAAGTTGGGGGTCTGAGATGCTTATCTGTGTAGCAGGGCATGCATATGCCCTGCAAGCTACTTTGAAGGCAAGTGGGGCCCAAAAAAAAATTCATAAAAATGCAATCACAATGGGAAAACAAAGCTGAGCTAGTAGATTATCTAAAGAAACAAGATTCAAGTCCTAAGACCTTATACAAAATTCTATTTAATTCATGCAAATTTGGGAAAAATCTGAAAACATACACTTTTGACTTTTGAGAAAAACTTGCTTATTGACTTTACCCAACTTGTGGTGATCTAAACTAACCTAATATGTTTTAATAAGCTGTACTAAGACTATTTTAAGCAATAACAATAAGATTAACAGCTAAGGAAATGATTAAGACCCCTAAAATACTCAACAGTGGACTGTAAATGAAAGATGCATGTGATTTGGACTTTTCTCTTCAAAACAGACCACACAGAGGTGGATTTGGACTAATTTGACATCAAGAACAATGAGTAAAAAAGGCTAAGGCTAAACCAACAACTTCAACACAGTCTAAAGGCTTATGCCAAACACCCCATATTGTGACAGTCTTGGAGATTTTTCAAACAAAACACAAACTGAATGCATAAAACTGAATTGACAAGTTACACTAATCAAATATCAGACCAAATAGACAACTTTGAACAAGATTTATCATGTATAACCACAGAACAAAGATTGTGCAAAAATTTATGGCCAAAGTAGCTTACTTGTCCTCCAATGCTATTGAACAAATGATAACAGATTCAAGACCATATCCTAATGCTCCCACTGAGCTCTAATCCCATGAACATCCAGAATCTCCCTTGCTTCCCTTCTTTTTCTTCTTTTTGATTTTTTCTTTCCATTTTTGAGTGAATTTTTGAGATTTTAAGTACATGAAAGAAAAACTGATCCCAATGCTCTAATTACTTAAGAAAGCTTATTAATAAGCTAAAGTGAGCTTAATGGCACTAAGAAACAACACAGAACAGTTTTTAAGCAAGATTGTCACATTTGCATAAAAATGGCCAACATTGACTTCAAACATAAAACTTAAATTGATTGTTGAGAATAGTTTTAACATACACTGAGAACACTAAAAACATTAATTGAAAACTGAAAATTACATTGAGACTTGAAAATTAACTTAAACGACATAAAGAAAATAAAATTACACTACTCCTACTCTAATACTTTCTTCTGGCCCCTATCTTCACTTAAATAAGACTTGGCATCAATCTCTTTCTTTCCCACTAGCATTGGAACCGTTGGATTGGCTTTAGGTGATCTCAGCCGTTCAAAATGGTTTTGGCGCCAAATTGTGTTTTGGCAGATGTAGTAGAGTTTGGTGAGAGTAATTATGAGGATGGGGGTTGGTGTAAGTTGGTGTGTGAATTAATTATGGTTGGTGAATGTTTTGTGGAAAATGAGGAGGGGGGAGACACGGGGCTGAAAACCAGGGAAAGGGGGGTTGAAGATGGTTGTGTTGACTGGTTCGTTTGACCCTGCATATTGACTCGTTGACCATGGCTTTTTATTATAAAATGGAGATGGGCCTGGGGTACATGGGCTTAGGGTAAGTGTGGTGGATCAGGAAGTGGTTTTGGGTTTTGGTATTTAGGTTTAGTGTTTTATTTATTTGTTTATTTTGCAAAAACCACAAGGACCACTTTTGTAATTTACCAAAGTTGAGGATTGAAAATGAAACTTTCCCAAAGTGCTCATAAGTACCAAAATTGCCAATCACGAATATTTCAAAAACCATTTTTTGCTATTTTCATTTTTCAAATATTTCCCGGGGACCAAATTTGTAAATTTCCAAACCTCGGGGACTAACCATGCAATTTTCTGAAAATTTCACCCAAGGACTATTTGTGATACATTTTGATTTTCCAAGGGCAAAAAAATTGATTTTTCTTTCAAAAATATCCCACCAGGGACTGAATCTGCCAAAATCTGTAACTCCAGGGACTAAACTGTAAATTTCCAAAACTTTTCAAATTTTTCACCAAAGGACTAAATATGACAACTTATGATTGTAAAAGGACCTTTGGTGATAATTTTCCATATTTTGAATATCCAGGGACTAGTTTTGTAATTTTATAAAAGTTGGGGGACTATAACTGCCAATTTTGCAAACTTTGTGCGTTTTTCATCTGTTTTTGCTCATTTTGCATCTAAAACATATAAAACACAATTTTAAAATATTTTCAGTATTTTGATGCATTTCTGAGTGTTTTTGTATGTTTTGCCGTTCAGATTAGACCAAAAATGATGAGTGTTTGAGCACTCATCAATACCCCACACTAAACTATTGCTAGTCCCTAGAAATACTGTTTTGAAAACTTGATGGATTTTAAACTCTTTACCAAAAGCCATCACTTCTGGAGTAGCCAGGTGTAAGAACTGTGGCACACCTGATAACCATGTGATTTTGAGCAAACCACCAGCTGTCAACGGATTTGATTTGTCTTTACCAGGAGCCGTTTGCTCATGGACTAGCCAGCTCTTGATGGAATAGTCAACATCTTGGTGAGCTGATTACCAATTATGGATTTTCCACTGCCTTTACCACAAGCCATAATCTTGCGGGCTAGCCAACTCATTCGCTTAATGGGATATGGGGAGTTGAGGAACCATACAATTTTGGGCAAATTGCAAGCCGTAAACGGATTTGAGATGTCTTTACCAAGAGCCGTTTGCTCCTGGACTAGCCAATCCCTTTTGTCGGTTAGACAAGGCGGACTGATTACCACAAAAATTTTGAAGCACCAGTGAAAAATTTTTGAAATTTTTTGAAATTTTGGCTAAAAACGGGGGTATTATATAGTAAAGTGTGATAAAATTTGCTAGAATAGCGAATACCCCCCCACACTTAGCATGAATATTGTCCTCAATATTCAAAGTCCCGGCTATTATGCCGACATTTTGAACGTAAAAGGGCAACATTACAAGCTAAGCGTGAAAAACACCATTTTGTATTTTCACTTCATTTGTAATCATTGTGGGGGACTCCCCCACACTTAGGGTGAAAACCCTATAAGCATGCTACTGTTTTTGTTTACCGAGTCGCTAGCTTGACTCGACCCCTAATTCATTTGTCATTGGGGAAGCATGATGTGGAAGAAACAATCTCAATCGGACTTTCATTCAAGATGTTTGGACAAACATTTGAAGCACGTGAAAGTTCCACACCGATGAGATAAGTATCCGGCTCAAGATAATGATACATGAAAATGCCGGGATCAAAGATGGTATCTTCATTCCCGAAGGAGTGAAGAAGAGAAGAAGTCACCGTATAGGTGAAGAAAAGGAAGAAAACCATGATAAAAAGCATGATTTGATCTTCTTCCTCGAGAGCAGGCTCCGTAGCCTGAGTTTGGATTTCAAAGGGTAAGCTCGTAAACATCCCGGGAGGGTGGGTGGGAATTTGCAAATTCTCATGATTGAGTGCATCTCCCCCCGGGCAATCACACTGATGAGCGAGTTCACCGGAGAACTCCTCATGAAGAGAATCATTCACAAGATGTGAATCTGTGAACTCATGTTCCATTGTGGACTCATCACAATCCTCGTCAAAGATTGGATTATTAGAAATCATAGTGAATTCAGAATCGAATTCAAATAGAGGATTGGTGAGAGTCGTATTAAATGTTTCGAGAACAAAGAGATTATCATTCTCTGTTGGACTGTTGGGATAAGAAGTGAGTGACGGATCATGATGTAGGAGACTTTCAATTTCTCCCAGATCGGCTTGGAAATCGAGGAGACCATCATCACTTTCCAATGAAAGTGGATCGATGTGAGCAAGTTCATCAGCGAACTCCTCAAGAAGATGATCAGCATCAGAATGTGAAACTGACGCCTCAACATACTCGATGTCTCCATAAGATGTACAATCATCGCTAAAATCTGAGAAAGTCTCAAATTGATCTTTAGTACACTCAATGGGGAAAGGAATATCACACATGTCATCCAAAGTTCCCTGTGACTCTCTCGGGATTGGGACAAGGATCTCAACACTAGACTTTATTAATTCGTCCGATTCCTTATCAGGAACAGTGCTAAGATGCTCATCCCCCATGATCAGAGAGTGAGTGTGAACTTCGGGTATGATAACAGACTGAGGGAGTTGAGAAGGACTAGCAGACATGGGTTTTATAAATTTCATTTGTTCTTCTGCTAGTAATTCTATCATAATCCTTTCTCCCTGATTTTCCGAGGAAGGAATTACAACAGATGAACTTGATGAACCCTTACAAAATTGAGAAAAATCAAGGGTGACTTCATCATCACTATCATCGTCGTAAAGAGCAGCATTACGAAATATGGCACGTGTTTTAGCTGCTTGTTCTAAGACTAACAATTCTTCCTCGCTCAGTTCGTTTCTAGCTGCTCGTTCTTCCGCAAGTAATTCTGCCATAGATTTCTCACGAGAGCTTTGAAACGATGAAGTAGCCAACTCCTCCTTAAGATCTTTCAATATCTCAAGAGCCTCTATTAAAAGGTCTTGCCCAGTAACAAGAGGAGTTGCTTGGATCATTTGGTATTGTGGAGGTGGGTCTGAAAACGAATAGTCGTAATTGTTACAAGGAAACGGATTCCCTGTTTGACAATCAGAGCTAGTGTGTGGACCTCCACAATACTCACAACAGTAAAACTGATGTGGCTGTGAGTCGTGTGTGCATGAGTCATAATTGTTATCAGGAAACTGCTCATAGACAAGCGTGTCGCCTGATTGACAATCAGAACTGTAGTGTGGACCACCACAGTACTCACAACAGTAAAACAGTTGAGTCTGGCTTGGTGTATCTTGATACGAAGCATCATTGAAGTTAGGATAATATGATTCTTGCTCGTATGAATGTGTTGGGTAATTGGAAAAATTTGAAGAGTCGTTGAATGAGTTTTGATTAGGATCATAAGCAAATGAATTAATCGACCCACAAAACAAACAACTCCCGTTTTGGATATCATTACCACATTGTACACATGTACACCAACGACATGGCAAACCAAAAAGCAGCTCACCACAACCGACACAAAGAACAAAATCCGGAGGTGGGACAAGTGGTGTGCTCTTAGAGCTAGCAATTTCCACCACTTCCGTTATGGTCTCGGGTTTTGGTTCTTGATAAACGTGAAGGTTAGGTAAGTCGTTCTTTTCAGTCACTGCTCTAAGCTCTGTACGTTTGCTTGACAAACTTTTGACCGTAAACCGTGAAAGGTTAGGATCAATTCTTGAAGGCTTGTCATTAATAGCACGTATCTCGGGCTTGGAAGAATTTGGTGAATCATTGAGAGAATTTGGACTTATGAACAGATTGCACAAAACACAAAATCTGTTACTACAATTATTGCCACATTTCTCACAAATACACCGGAGACAACGAAAGCCGTTCTCAATCGGGCTTTTACAGTGAAAACACGTGTAGCCGAGAGACGCCATAAGAATTATACATGAGATGGGTATAAGAAGGTAGAATCAAATGGATAGAGGGTAAGGAAAAATATTTTTGGGTTTTTATGAAAAGATATGAACAAGGGTGGATAAATATACAGTGGATGTATATCCCGATTCACCAATACGCAAAACCGTTTAGAATAGCGCACACACCTCCCCGGCAGCGGCGCCAAAAATTGATTGATGCTAAACCGTCAACCAAAGTCAACCACGGATGTGGTCAAGATGGTCAAACAGCCTAGATCAATGCTCCGCGGAAGTATAGTGTTTCCCCGGGTCGTTATGTCCCGACGAGGTGTGAATGGTTAACAAACGGTTTCGTGATCGGGTGAATTTGGATGAAAAGGGGTTTGAGATTGGTTGGAACTAAGGAATCTACAAGAAAATAGCTTAAATAAGCTATATAAACAAGACTGGAAAGTTTGGAAACCCAGAAACGTTTAAAACTAAAAACGCGTACGTATACGTTTAAAATAACGTAGACGTACAAAATAAAACGTGAAAACTGAAATCTAAAAACACCCAGGGGTGAAAATGACTTTTTTACAAACTAAAAGTTAAAAGAAAATTTTTAGAAAAAGAAAATAAATTTTAACACTAATTAATTATTAAATATTAATTAATTACTAATTATTACTTATTATTAATATTTAAAATACTTAAATATAATACAATATTATTTAAATACTAAAAAGGTGAAAATAAAATTCCTAAAATTATAAAATAACTAAAAACAAGTTTTAAAAATAAAAATATGTATTTTTGTCTTTTTGTGGTTTTTTCTATTAATTAATTACTAATTACTAATTAAATTATTTTAAATTATAAAAATTAGCAAATGAACAGTAAAAATTCTAAGAAAATTTCTAAAATTATTTTATAATATATAAAAGCTATAAAAAATATAAAAACTAGGTTGTACTTAATAAAAACTAATTATGCTATTTAATAATTAATATTAATTAATTATTAATAAAACAAAGATTAATTCTAATAAATACTAAATGATGAAATAAAAATCTGAGAAAATTACTATAAATACTTTAATATAAGAGGTAATTAATAAAAATATGAAAATGACAAGTACTTAATAAAAATATAAAAATGAAAATTAAAATTAAATAAAATTAAATAGAAACTATCACTTAAAATTACTTTGGATTTTCTTTTTAGAAACTTGTTTTATACCTGAAAATAGATAAATTTTACAAAAAAAAATTTAGTTGAGCTTAAAAATAAGCAAAACACAAGCTTGCTTGTTTGACAGTTGACTTTGGTCAACTGTCAAGGGAAGGAGGGTGTGTAGGCAGATAGGGGGGCCCACAAAGGTAAAATAAGCTACCAATAAGTTAAAGGGACCAAAATAAGTTGGATGGAACAAATTTAGACCTTGAATAAGCCAAATAAGCTGGATAAGCCAATCCAAAACCAAACAGACAATGCAATCAAGGGACAAGGTTCAAGGGCAATGAAGCCCTATCAAATTGGGTTCAAAACCCAAGATAAGCCCAGAACTATGAAGATGAGCTTATTGGCTTCTCAAAAAGCCAATAAGCTCTTTGTGGGGCCCACTAATAAGTGCATGAGGGACCTTGGAAGTTGGGGGTCTGAGATGCTTATCTGTGTAGCAGGGCATGCATATGCCCTGCAAGCTACTTTGGAGGCAAGTGGGGCCCAAAACAAAAATCATAAAAATGCAATCACAATGGGAAAACAAAGCTGAGCTAGTAGATTATCTAATGAACCAAGATTCAAGTCCTAAGACCTTATACAAAATTCTATTTAATTCATGCAAATTTGGGAAAAATCTGAAAACATACACTTTTGACTTTTGAGAAAAACTTGCCTATTGACTTTACCCAACTTGTGGTGATCTAAACTAACCTAATATGTTATAATAAGCTGTACTAAGACTATTTTAAGCAATAACAATACGATTAACAGCTAAGGAAATGATTAAGACCCCTAAAATACTCAACAGTGGACTGTAAATGAAAGATGCATGTGATTTGGACTTTTCTCTTCAAAACAGACCACATAGAGGTGGATTTGGACTAATTTGACATCAAGAACAATGAGTAAAAAAGGCTAAGGCTAAACCAACAACTCCAACACAGTCTAAAGGCTTATGCCAAACACCCCATATTGTGACTGTCTTGGAGATTTTTCAAACAAAACACAAACTGAATGCATAAAACTGAATTGACAAGTTACACTAATCAAATATCAGACCAAATAGACAACTTTGAACAAGATTTATCATGTATAACCACAGAACAAAGATTGTGCAAAAATTTATGGCCAAAGTAGCTTACTTGTCCTCCAATGCTATTGAACAAATGATGACAGATTCAAGACCATATCCTAATGCTCCCATTGAGCTCTAATCCCATGAACATCCAGAATCTCCCTTGCTTCCCTTCTTTTTCTTCTTTTTGATTTTTTCTATTCTATTTTTGAGTGAATTTTTGAGATTTTAAGTACATGAAAGAAAAACTGATCTCAATGCTCTAATTACTTAAGAAAGCTTATTAATAAGCTAAAGTGAGCTTAATGGCACTAAGAAACAACACAGAACAGTTTTTAAGCAAGATTGTCACATTTGCATAAAAATGGCCAACATTGAATTCAAACATAAAACTTAAATTGATTGTTGAGAATAGTTTTAACATACACTGAGAACACTAAAAACATTAATTGAAAACTGAAAATTACATTGAGACTTGAAAATTAACTTAAACGACATAAAGAAAATAAAATTACACTACTCCTACTCTAATACTTTCTTCTGGCCCCTTTCTTCACTTAAATAAGACTTGGCATCATTCTCTTTCTTTCCCACTAGCATTGGAACCGTTGGATTGGCTTTAGGTGATCTCTGCCGTTCAAAATGGTTTTGGCGCCAAATTGTGTTTTGACAGATGTAGTGGAGTTTGGTGAGTGTAATTATGAGGAGGGGGTTGGTGTAAGTTGGTGTGTGAATTAATTATGGTTGGTGAATGTTTTGTGGAAAAGGAGGAGGGGGGAGACACGGGGCTGAAAACCAGGGAAAGGGGGTTGAAGATGGTTGTGTTGACTGGTTCGTTTGACCCTGCATATTGACTCGTTGACCATGGCTTTTTATTATAAAATGGAGATGGGCCTGGGGTACATGGGCTTAGGGTAAGTGTGGTGGATCAGGAAGTGGTTTTGGGTTTTGGTATTTAGGTTTAGTGTTTTATTTATTTGTTTATTTTGCAAAAACCACAAGGACGACTTTTGTAATTTACCAAAGTTGAGGACCGAAAATGAAACTTTCCCAAAGTGCTCATAAGTACCAAAATTGCCAATCACCAATATTTCAAAAACCATTTTTTGCTATTTTCATTTTTCAAATATTTCCCGGGGACCAAATTTGTAAATTTCCAAACCTCGGGGACTAACCATGCAATTTTCTGAAAATTTCACCCAAGGACTATTTGTGATACATTTTAATTTTCCAAGGGCAAAAAAATTGATTTTCCTTTCAAAAATATCCCACCAGGGACTGAATCTGCCAAAATCTGTAACTCCAGGGACTAAACTGTAAATTTCCAAAACTTTTCAGATTTTTCACCAAAGGACTAAATATGACAACTTATGATTGTAAAAGGACCTTTGGTGATAATTTTCCATATTTTGAATATCCAGGGACTAGTTTTGTAATTTTATAAAAGTTGGGGGACTGAAACTGCCAATTTTGCAAACTTTGTGCGTTTTTCATCTGTTTTTGCTCATTTTGCATCTAAAACATATAAAACACAATTTTAAAATATTTTCAGTATTTTGATGCATTTCTGAGTGTTTTTGTATGTTTTGCAGTTCGGATTAGACCAAAAATGATGAGTGTTTGAGCACTCATCAGCCGTCAACCCGCCGCCAAAAATATAATCGGATTACCTAGATCCAGATCTGACGCCGTCATGTGTAATGTTGCTCTGGGCCGTCACCACTTTTACTCTTGACGCCCTTGCCTTGACGCCGTCATGTTTTCTCTGGGCCGTCACCAAAATTGCTCTTGACGCCGTCATCAAAATCTTCTTGATGCCGTCAGGTACTGTTCCCAGCAAGGAAAATTAAGACTTTGCCGTTTTCTTCACTTTTATGCTCCAAAAACGTCCAAAATGCTTCCTTTTCCAGAATTCACTCCCAAAGTACCTAAAATCACAAAAGGAACGATTTAGGGCAATATTTGATCAAATAAATTCAAATTCCGGCTTAAATGACCCCCTAAAAACGGATCATTTTTCGCCTCATCAATTTCCCCTTCATTCGCAATCACTGGCAATGTTTTGACCCACTCAAATAGTCTTTTAGCTTCGACATTATTACCAAATTAACAATATACATACCACATAAGTATCAATGTGCCTTCTTCTGCCAATTCGGGCAAAAAGGGTATGGCAGATGACGAAAATGGCCTAATGATTTCACACTATATTAAAATTTGCCAGTTACAAAGAGTTCAAATCCACCTAAGGGGTATGTGTGTAAATATTTGCTATTCTATACTTTTTGCTCACCTTGCTGATCTTTGGCACTACAGACCTCGGCTTAAGAAGATATTTAACTAACTTTTCTTTGTGGCGCCTTTCAGCCTGCAAGTTTTTAGCAACGACTTTTTTTCTACCCCTTCATTCGCCACCAAGATTATTGCTTTAAGGCGCTCCCTCCAATGAGTCAGCATTAGTATTAGATGCAGCATCTACACAACCTATGTCAATCAACCGAAACATTTATTTAGAAAACATATGAACCAATGATGCCTTTACAACTACTGTTTTAAATATCACCAACCACTTGATTGTTTCTCTTAATACTAAACAAAAACCATATCCTAATCATTCTTCTTCTTGCTCCTATATTTACTAACAGATCGGCTGACTCTCTCCCATAACAAAGAAATGTAAACTTACATATAAGAAGATCAAAGGTAAAAGGAGTTGAGAAAGATACATATATGAATTACCTTACAGAAACTGAATCTTCAGATTTGTCTGGTCGATGTTGATTGTGAAACCATTTCGGCTCTCCAAAGCTGATCAGGAAGCGATGCATCAATCCAAACCTTATGACACCATTAATGACAATAACTTCATGACTCTTACACGCTCTACATCTGAATTAAAATAGAATTAACCTTAGAACACAATCCAAATTATAAGTTGAAACATATTCGAGGAAAAAGTTGAAACAACTCAGTATGTAATATTAGGTATAACTCAGATCCGCCTACATACACTTTTTCTTATCTAATATTTTACACTGCCAACATCACACAACCCCAATTGAGCATGTACACTTTTCACAAAAATCGCATAGCACATTTTGCTATATAAACCTACTTATGTTTTTTCATACGGCGCATAAGAAGTTGCAAGTGCATTCGAGATTGCCTATTTAAATTGTTACAATTATTTAAGTTTTTTATTTCATAAAATGCTTGATAAGCAAGCTTAGCATTCTATTAAATACATAAGAATAAGATGGGATACCGTGCTCACCTTTAAGATGGAATACATGCTCATCTTTAAGTCTGTAGACACGGTATTCACTGTTGCCCTTCGTAAATATGAATATCACATTAGCCTCCAGAGCAAGGGCATGCCTTCCTGCTGGTTTCTTTGGATCATCTATCACTGAAACATAAATTGACAAATATCATACTTAAAACACCCAAAACACCAAAAAAAAAGTAAATCTCAAAAATTGTATAACGCTTAAACCTTTTGCAACATACATGAATTGCTATTCTACTACTTTATTTCCTTAAAACATGCTCATTTAGACAAATGTCCTCAAAACCTTAACAATAAACAAAATCACATTGCATTTAGCAAACCCAATATTAAAATAACAAAAAACGAAACACCATCTTGAAAAATAAAACTCACCGAATGAATAACATAAGCACCCTCATATGCCAGCAGGAACAACTTCAATCCTCTCATTGAGTGGTGACACCAACTCGGCTAGTGGCTTGAGGTTATGTTCCTTACTTTCACCCTTATTAAACGACATAGACGTCAATAAAAAATAACATATACTAAACCTGTAATCAAATCTCAAACGCAAGCGTTTACTGTTTTTAAGCGTAAGATTAGAGAAATAAAAGGATTGGCTAAAAAAAATAGGTAAGATTATTAAACCAAATCTCAAAATAATAATAATAATAATAATAATAATAATAATAATAATAATAATAATAATAATAATAATAATAATAATAATAATAATAATAATAATAATAATAATAATAATAATAGAGATAATACCCGATTTGGACACTATCTTGGCCTGTAAATCACTTGATTGCATGCGGGAGGCGAGAAAAGCATACTGGATGATGTCTCCTGCTGAAATGATGCCAAGACCACCCAACTTGATTGGAAGAGTGGCTAACCACCACTGCCAATCACCAAACCCCGGACCTGAAGCTGTAACAATCCTCTCCAAGGAGGCAAATCTAAGATGTGGAGAAAATATTATTTTTAATGTTAATAAACTTACTTAACCAATTTCTCATTTTAATCTTGAAATTGGACACCGCGGCGTGATAGATCTTCCACTAATTTGTAGATTTTGGTTTGAGAAAAGTCCAAAATACATCCCTGTGGTATGCCAAATGACCGATTTACATCATTTTTCTTTTCTTTTTTCTTTTTTTTGGCTCAAAATTCATCCCTGTGATTGTAACTTTGGAACAAATACATCCCCAGTTAGTAATATCAGTTACTATGGACTAACGATGCAAATGATTTTCCGTTATCTCTTAACAAGAGTTAAATAGTTGCATCGTTAGTCCTCATTGAGTTAAAATATTTGCATCGTTAGTCCTCTTTGACTATAGAGTTAAAATATTTGCATCGTTAATCCTCATTTAGTTAAAATATTTCCATCGTTAGTCCTCATTGAATATAGAGTTAAAATATTTGCATCGTTAGTGCTCATTGAGTTAAAATATTTGCATAGTTAGTCCTCATTGAGTTAAAATATTTGCATCGTTAGTCCTCATTGACTATTCTTACGTTTTTATCCTTTTTCGTCCGTTTTTCTTACGTTTTGTCCATTTTTATCCGTTTTTCTCATGTTTTTATCAGTTTTCATCCATTTTCCTCATGTTTTTATCCGTTTCTTCCGTTTTTCTCACGTTTTTATCCGTGCTCAAACACTTTTATTCGTTTTCGTTTAATTTTCTACGTTTTCATCCATTTTTCTTATATTTTATCTGGTTTCATCCATTTTTTATATATAATATGTATAAAAATGGATAAAAAATATATGAAAATTGATAAAAACGTATGAAAACTTGACATTTGATAAAAATGTTTCTGAATCGATTTTAAATCACGATTTTGACGCTTTTCTGATCCGAATAATCAAAAGTGTAAAACACGAAAGTTGTCCGGAATAACGTTTTACATCCAGATACGCAAGATTTTAACCTAAAATAGTGGTTTTTTACTACCAAAACTTAAGCGGTTATGAATTTGGTCGTACACCGCTTAAGTTTTGATAGTAAAAAGCTACTATTTCAAGTTAAAATCTCGCGTATCTTGATGTAAAACATTATTCCGGACAACTTTCGTGTTTTACACTTTTGATGATTCGGACCAGAAAGGGGTCAAAATCGTGATTTAAAATCGATTCAGAAACATTTTTATCAAATGTCAAGTTTTCATACGTTTTTATCAATTTTCATATATTTTATCCGTTTTCATACATATTATATAAAAAAATGGATGAAACCAGATGAAATATAAGAAAAACGGATGAAAACGTAAAAAAAATAGACGAAAACGAATAAAAGTGTATGAGCACGGATAAAAACGTGAGAAAAACGGAAGAAACGGATAAAAACATGAGAAAAATGGATGAAAACTGATAAAAACATGAGAAAATGGATAAAAACAGACGAAACATAAGAAAAACGGACGAAAAAAGATAAAAACGTAAGAATAGTCAATGAGGACTAACGATGCAAATATTTTGACTCAATGAGGACTAACAATGCAAATATTTTAACTCAATGAGGACTAACGATGCAAATATTTTAACTCTATAGTCTATGTGGACTAACGATGCAAATATTTTAACTTAATGAGGACTAACGATGCAACTATTTTAACTCTTGTTAGGAGATAACGGAAAATCATTTGCATCGTTAGTCTATAGTAACTGATATTACTAACTGGGGGATGTATTTGATCTAAAGTTACAACCACAAGGATGAATTTGAGTCAAAAAAGGAAAAATGATGTAAATCGGTCATTTGACATACCACAGGGATGTATTTTGGACTTTTCTCTTGTGGTTTTTTTAGTTTTCATCCAGATTGTGTGTGTGTGTGTTTTGGAGAGAGCAAGTGTTTATCATTTTTTGAATAAGAAAGAATGGGAGCCGGAAGGTTCAGGAAATTTGTGGAATGGAATATACAAACAATGGCCAAATTACATATAACAGTGCATGATTTAAACGGAAAACGGGGTGCACTGTTACTAAGGTACTGTAGCACCCTTTCCTCATTAGCAAAACTGACCAATGATACAATGTTACGTGGGGACATTAAAAATAAAGGAAACATGAACAGCCAATAAGAAAATAGATTAGTTTCATAACTATCTCGTAATAAAATCACCATGCACCCCGTTTACAAATGGGTTTTAGTATATAGAATAATTATTGCATTACCAATTACAATCTTGAGTTAAACAACTCTCTCAAAAACCCTATGCAACAATCCAACCTTTGTGTCTTGTTTTATGTACCAACACCTTTCATTTTCTCCGAGACATCAATCTGTTTCCTTGTACCTACAACAGTAATTTGTTCATAAAAGGTGTGTGAATAATGCGTAGACAAAAACGATAGTTGCAAAGTTAAAATAAGCAAGTAACATATAATCTACTTATATTTGTGGTTCCTATAAATTTTTTGCCATAGATGATGACGAATCTTATGTCAAACCTTAATCTTCGTTATAAGTATTGAGAAGGTTATGTTAATGTATAAGTTTGTCACTCATAAGTACATCTCATATCAGATGATGGCCTTGCATGTGTTAGTTTGACTAGATCGTTCTTAGTCTTCTTCATATATTCTCTCCATCCTAAAATATTTGTTCTCCGCAAAAAAAAAAAAAAAAAAAAAAAAAAAAAAAAAAAAAAAAAAAAAAAATTAATTATTGTTTTCCTTTTCTTACTTTTTACACATTTATTATTATTTCAAGTAAGTAATATGGAAATAATCAAATTTTTACTATCTATTTTAAGTAGTTGACAATTAATTAAAAACATCGACAAGGATTACATGTTTAAAAAATGCTCTTGTTTCAACTCAATTTTTGTTCATTTTTTATGATAAAATCATATACTACGTATTAATATATAATTCATAAAACATCGATAACACACACACATTAGATTCACGATGAACAAGAGCAAGTTGGATTTCACCTAAAGCTCATCTATTTATTATGTGTGCAACCCTATTATACAAAAACCCATGAGCAATGCTCAAATAGAGAGGTTAGGTCAATAATATCATGCCACATCTCATATATCTGATATAGAGGCTTCCTTGTAAATAACTAGTTGGAAAACCGTGCATTGCCGCGGGGTGTTTTCTGAATAGGGAAAGTGTAATAATGGCCGGTAGCTACTTAACGTCAATTTAGTGACTAAGGACTGACTTTGCAATGGACGTATAACATGAAGGACCAATTATGTAAATTATGAGAGGACTAAATATGCAACGGAATTCTGAGATGAAGGACCAATTTCGTATGGATTTTTAAAGAAAATGTTAAAGATAACGATCGTTAGCTAACAGCCGTTAAATATCTAACGGCCGTTAGTTATAACGCTACAGTAACTAACGGTCGTTAGTCCCGACTCGCCCCGCCCAAACCCGACCCGTCCTAAATGGTTTCTACAGTGGGGGCATGTGAGGTTTGCCAAAATAGCCCAATAAATGTATATATGATATAATGATCAATATAAAGTGCGTAATCCATTTTTATTTCAATCCTTGTTAGCAGTGGTGGAGCTATGTGGGGTAAGGTGGGCCATGGCCCACCCACAAAGCCTTAAAAATTGTACATGGGTATTATGTAAAAAGCCTTATGTTATAAACTGTAAATAATATTATTTTTTTGGCCCACTTTATCAACTGATGAAGTCCATGTATAAATACTAATTGTTGTACAATTGATCCATCACCCTTTATTAGTCGTCTATAAATACCTTACAAAACTTGATTGACTAACTAAATAAGTAATCCTAAACATATTTATGTCAAGTTCTTGTCCACACAGAATATAGTTACGCCGAATTCATCATCAAGGTTACTAAATGTGCATTTTCAGTCATGAAAATTGTAAAAATAGACTCCAAAATAGAATGGATGATGACTTCCTTTCTGATAGTTTAGTTCTTTACATTGAGAAAGATATACTCGTAGCTAAGGATTTTAGTTTAGATTCATTTTTAGATGATTTTAATGATGCTAATGAATGCCGTGTGCAAGTAAAGCGCTAAATGAACAAATTTGTTGCAAAATTTTTACATAGTTATATATTATGATTTTTTTAGCACTTGCAAACGTCTTTTATTTTTTTTGGCCCCCCCAAAAACAAATTCCTAGCTACGCGCTTGCTTCTTAAGTTGTTTACTTTGGCCACTCTAGTTGCCCACAGTATAGCATTAACCTCAACCATAAGAGCTGACTCCATGTCTTCGACATATTTTGCACTTGGAAAACTACTTCACCTTTCTAATCGCGTGCTGCAAGCCTTAATCTGGCTTTGCAACTACAGTACAAACTCGATTAAATTAAAACTCTCTAAAATGATATCTTTGTAGATCCCGATTCATTAATTTATAGATAAATTAATGTCGGATCGATGGCCAAACAATAAAGGGAATAATCAATAACAAGCAAATAACCGAATGCCCAATATGGGGAAGTCTTTATTAGCCGTCAATAATAATCAATTACTGAGTTTATAAAAACCCTAAAGACATTATGTGTCTAACCACCAAAAACGAAACAAAATCCAAGCAAATAACAAAAAAGAAACAAATCAAAAAGTTCAAAATAAAGCTTATAAAATAGAAAAAGACTATTTTCAGCCCCTAAACGATTCTCAATGGCCAGATGTGTGGTTATGTGTCCTTAACTGCATCATAAATTAATATCGATTTAATTAATTAATAAATTTAGATGGCCCATAAGTATTAATATACAGAGTATCGATCGACTTAGGCGGTGTTTGTTTGTTAAGAGGGTCTGAATCTGAATCTGAACCGCACATCTGAATCCGAATCTGATACGTAAATGTCTGAATCTGACCGCATCTGAACGGGGAAAAGAAAAAACTCATGTTTGAACCGCACATTTGCTTGCTCGTACTAATTTTTTTTTTTTTTTTTTTTTTTTTTTTGTTTTTATTTGTGTCAGCAAGAGGCAACAAGACGCATTCAGACACCCCTCTCAAGTCTAAACCATTAAGATCTTACTGCATCTGAACGCGTCTGAATAGAAAGAAAAAAAAAATGGTCTGAACGTCAAAATGTCTGACCGATTCAGACATAGTGCCCATTCAGAGGCTGATAAAAGGCAAAAAAACAAAAAACAAACACAGCCTTAGTTTGTATCCATGACTACATCACAATTTTGTTTAACTGCCCATTGGGTGACGAGGATTGCCAAAAGATTTAATGTACAAACTCGTGTAGTTGCAATCTTATGGAGAAAATGTGTTGCATCTAATCACTAGAATGGATTTTTTCTTCTCGTTCATATCACATGCCATTCAAACTATTTAATAACAATGTAAAATTTTGCATAAATATTCTAAGACTTGATGTCAAATCTAGACCTGTCGAATTTATTACTCCTTTTTTACTTGCTTTGGTTATCCAGTTTCTAAGCTTTTAGTTTACCAGCAGGGAAAAATACGGTGGAGGCAAGAGTAATATGCAAAGCAAAACAGTATCAAGCTTTTACTATAAAAATATAAATTGAAATCCTCTCAATTTGATTTGAAAACATGATCGGTAATGTTTTTTCATAATTAAAAATAAATAAATAAATAAAAAATAATAGGTCCTTCAGTAGGCTCTACTGTTTTATTTATGAGAGAACATTACTGATTATATTCATATCAACTTGAGAAGATTCAAATCACAAAAATAATTGTTTGCAAAAATCGATCAATATTATCTTAATACACAATATAACCAGCTTTATCTAATCAACTAACATAATCTACAATATGATAGTCGATTTACCTTTGTTTTAATTATGGTCAGAAAAATATTTTGTTGTTTTTACCGGCTCATCGGCTCAATTCATCGTATAAAGCTTGATTAATCACAATTTTACTCGTGTCTTTGAGGGACGATGCATATGAATTTGAACTAACAGCAAATAATTATTGAATACTGTCATCGTGTCATTCAAAATATAAAAAACTGAACGCATGAACGCATCATGTCAAGTGTTTTTTCTTCGCAAACTACATCTTTATTCAGCACTTAACCTTGCATTTCGTTTTAATAAGAAAACCTAAAATTTCCATCCAAGTATTTTAACATTAAAAATTAGTTTTTGGGTAATGAAAACGACATTAACATATTAAATACTCAACATTATATTTCCTCACAGATAATCATACATTAACCTTTCCTATCTTTAGCTAAAGATAAAGACGTGGCAACTTCATCGTCTTTCTAGTTTAGCTTAGGCATGTCAAATGATAGGTAGTTAACCCTCTTTTCCGTAGTTAATCTACTCATCAACAAACAGGGACAAAACTCTCTAAATCTATTTAATGTTTTTGTTATGATAGTGACCCTTGATTATCAACTTTAAATCTTATTAGAAAATAATTATTAGCGACTTGTTAAATACTTTTGTGAAACAAATAGAAGGACAAGTGTGTGAAAATATGTACAAAATTTAAATGGCCGTAACTTCGTGATTCGTAATCATGAAAACAGAAGAATTATTGGATCGTCGACGATGGGGTCCAAAAGTAGAATTATCGGGGCTGTGTACGCACGTCTAATCATAAATCAATTACCAATTAACCAAATCATATCATGAGATTTTTGCGGTTAATATCATTTGGTTTACCTAATTACGCGAGTTATACGAAATAGAAACCTACCAAAATAAAGAAGGCAGTTTGACCGACTAGCTGTACATGTACTCTTACAATGAAGTCGACCTAAAATAAGACTTAGCGATTTACATCACCTATAAAGTTATGAAGAATCAATTCTCCTATAACACTCATTATTTGGATTTGAGGTTTTATATATTCTTTTTCACATAATGTAAATAAAGTGGCAACTTTCTTAAGAACGGATATCGAGATCTATGAAAAAGCTAGCTATGATAAATATTAAATAACATGGCGTCGATACCTCTATGGCTCATAATCATGCGGAAAGTGAGAGAAACTCATCTTAGTGAGAGAAAAACTCACCTTTTAAAAACTATTAGTAGGGTCCTCGCGCGATGCAGCTGTGGATATCCTATAATTTAATTTTTTCGATTAATATTTTATTTTATTTGTACATTTTTTGGCAATAGCTTTACTGATTAGTTTTTTATAGGGGTGGCAATTCTCGACACGACACGATAAACGACACGAACCCGACACGAAGTTAAACAGGTTTGGGTTGAGCAAGTATTAAACAGGTCAACACGTGAACCCGTTTAAGTATATAAGTCTCTAAATATAAAATATATAACTTGGTTTTAATGTTGAATATGGATTAAATGTATTTTGTTATGTTCTTATGATTATAACTCAGATTTTATTGAAATTGACGCTTATAACTTATAACTCAAATATCATTAAAATTGTCGTATAGTTATTTGTATGTTATTTTATCATATTTTAGATTCTTATATCATTTTTGCATTTAAGCAAGTTAAATAAACAAACCACCAATCTTATTCACTACTTGACCTATTTACTTAAACGGGTTACAAACAGGTTACACGTGTTATGCAGGTCTGGGTTAGGGTTGAGCTTTTTGACACGATTAATAAATGGGTTGTGTTTGGGTTGAGGTTATTTCAATTCGCCAACCCGCGAACCCGAATATGTCAACACGAACACGACTCGATTGCCACCCCTAGTTTTTTATAGCAAAAGTTTGATAAAATTTTGCTTTGTTTGTATTATTTTATTTATTATTTATTTTATGTTTTTGTTTAGTAGTTTGCTTGGTTTGTACAATATGTGAACATATTTTAGTTTATTATATTCTTTTTGACAATAAATTTATGGATATCAAAAATTTCATTTAGCTCGTGTTCGTTCGGGCTCGAGCCCGTTTGACCCGTGCCCATTCGGGCTCGAGCCCATTTGGCCCATTGCTCGTTCGGGCTTAAAAATTTGTATAATATGCTTTATTATTTGTATTAGTAACATTTAATGCAGGAATTGTGTTTAAGTTGATTGTATAATATGCTTGATAATTTGTATTTCTTATGTAAGGGGTGTTTTAATAAGGGGAAGTGATACTTACATCATTTTTTTTATACATACACCACAATGTTACATCATTAATGCACATGTTACAACATGCTATATGCATAATTGTGGTGTGTGCATTAAAAAAAGTGGTGTAAGTATCACTTCCCTTTAATATGTGTATTAATTGTATTTATTGACTATTTAATTAATTGTATTTAATATACATAATGATCAATTTTAAGTCATTAATTTTCAATTTTAAGTCATTAATTTTAAACTTTAATGGCAAAAAATGTCTAATTATTTTGAATCACTTGTATTTTTAGCATTGAAATGTGTAATGCTTAATTTTAAGTATTCTATTAATAGTAGGCATTCATGCTTTATAATATAGTATGATAAGAGCATAAGGAGCCATAACTTTGCTACGTCAGCACCACATTATCTCACCACCAAATAACATAACATCAAAAAAATAAAAAATCATAACACCCAATAACACCACTTTTTACAAATTTACAAATTCTACCATCAACAAATTCATTTATTAAACATTCAAACATTTTATTAATAAAACTAAACATTACATTACGAATACTTAAAAAAATGAACATAAATATATAAAACATGCGGAAATATCAAATAAAAAACAAATTACATTTTTTTTAACAAACTAAATAAAAAAGTGTACGTAAAAGAAAAAAGAAAAAAGAAAAACCCTACAAAAATTAGAGGGACCAAACTGCAAAAACCATTAATATATCTTCTACCCCATTACACACACTAGCTACACACACACGCTGAAAAACA
Organism: Artemisia argyi; assembly: GCA_030686995.1. NCBI lineage: Eukaryota > Viridiplantae > Streptophyta > Magnoliopsida > Asterales > Asteraceae > Artemisia > Artemisia argyi. Next base: position 61,821,791 of record CM060691.1, on the reverse strand, counting down.
CACACCTGAAAATGAAGAAGAAGATGGGCTGTTTGTATTTTTTTAATATATCTTCTCACGTTGTAACGTGCGTTGGCATGGTAACTTGCGTTGAAACGCAGCCCCAACGCCCAAGCCTTGGAAATGGTCATAACGCCATAACTTACGTTGGATCTTTGCCACATAGGAATAACGCGTACACGGCGTTATGGCTCCCTTTGCTCTAAGAAGCAATAACAGTCCGTGTATTTTTATTTTTTATTTATTTATGTATTTATTTTTATTTTTTATTTTTTTGAGAAAAATCACATCTAACTTGTCTCTTTTATTCTTTTCTTTTCACAATATACCTAAATCTTTACCCTAATTTTAATTTAAAAAAATTATTCAAACTAATAAATTATGTTTCAATGGTTATTCAGTTTCTTCAGTCGCTACAAATTATAACATTTTTCAAGAATTTGAATGTCATCAAAACAGGGTTTTATTCAATTTGAGATAAAACGAAACTACTATAACAAATCTTAATAAACAAATCCTAAATTAACTTCAGCTTTGTTTTTCTGTTTTTGTAAAGTTTTTCTCAAAATTTTTAATAAAAATCATATGTTATGAAAACACCTCATAAGATGTTCAATGAAACAATTTTGTAATTTTAGAGTGCGAAAAAGATTCATTATAATAAAATGTTTTAGTAATTCATAAAAGCTTTAATATTTGATGGAAAAAGTCAAAATTGTGATAAAACAAAATTTTGAATATGCAATTGTTCATTAAAGAAAATTCAGCAAATAAGTTGTTTACCAAAACATGTAAAGGAACAAAATTCTTCATCAAATAATGTGGAGGAAATTAATTTTTTTCATCAAATAAATGTTCACCAAAAAATGCAGAGGAAACAAAATTATTTGTCCAAGTAAATGCTCATAAAAAAATATCTAACAATGAAGTTATTTAACAAAGAATGATGAAGAAATAATATTGTTCATCAAGTAATTGTTCATAAAAAACAAAAATGTTTGTTACTCTTATCAAATAATACAAAAATATGTGTTATATTCATCAATACAAAATAGTCATGTTTTTTTATTATTTATTTATTTTAATGTTCATCAATAGTTCAATACAAGTTATTAATCAGTAGAAAGTGTTCATTAATACTCCAACAAAAAAATTGACCCGTGTATAACTTTTTAAGAGAAAATCAACTTTCTAATCATTCTCCATACCTCCATAGGTTTACGTAGAAATCCAAATTTAGATAATAAACACTTACTTTCAGTGAGCAATTAATGGGTCAAATATGCTCCGTATAATATAAAAATAAAACTTTTCACGAAATTTTCATAGATTTTATCTTTCAACTTTTCTTAAAGCCCCATCATTACAGGAAGCTTTGTTAAAATGCTCTGTAAAGAAATAAAGTTCTTTGGAATAAAGATAAAAATCACCTTTAAATTCTCATCTTTCTAATTAATCTTGTTATCTTACACAGTGTACGTTTAACTATTTTATTAAGCTTATGTAAAATATACACAGTAATTTTTTATGAATTGGGTTAATCAAGTTAAAGATCACTATCATATTAAAAACTAAGGTTCCGTTTGGCATACAACTTTTGAGTGGGTTTTGTTTTGATTTGACTGTTACCAATTGTTTGGTTTGACTTTGTTGATTATGAATTAGGGATTGAACTCAAAAATATGGTGTCGTGTAAAAGTGGAGGATTTTGGTAGGCTTTTTGATTTTTTGTAGGGTCTACTCCCTTTTTTTCACTTTCTACTCCCTCCGTCCCTTTTAAAGTGTCCACAATGGAATCTTTGCATGTCCCATTTAAAGTGTCCACTTGTACCTTCCAACCAATAAGATGAGAGTTTAGTGGGTAAAAGTAATATTTGATTGGTGGAGAGTTTAGTTAGTGAAATCTCCTAAAACTTTGTGCATTATGAAAGTGGACACTTTAAATGGGACGGAGGTAGTATTTTTTTCATTTGTTTAGCACTATAATTGAATTAAAATTCATTTTTTTTATAAATTAATTATTTTTAATTAAATATATTATTTTCTCTCTTATACATCAAATTTCAAATCCAAATATTAATACAAGTACTAATTTTAAGCTCGTCTACAAATCTAACAGACCCTAAATACTAAAGGGCTGTTTGTTTAGCTTACAAGTTTCATTTTATGATTTGAATTTGAATACGATTTAAACATGTGGGATAGATATTGCAGTTTTGGTGATTTTCGTGTGTACAAGCTGCTGTTTGGTTATGCCACCACTATTTTTGAGAGGTTTAGGGGAAAGTTATACTCTTTTCCTACCCTAAGGTTTTTCCCTAAGGTTTTACTTTGGGTAGGTTTTTAAGGAGACAATTTCCTTAAACATATCTCATTGGCACTCCTCAAGGATGGTATTATAGTATGTGATTATCAGATTCTGGATTGCTGTTCTGATAGATATTTTTGAGCCTTTGTTACATGGAGGTCTGCTGCTGCACTGTTATCTTCATTATGGATGGTATCTCTTATTGCATTAGTCTTAGCAGTTTAGCTTGTTAGGTGTTGTCCTCATATGATGATGTTTGGAGGTGCATTGGTTGGTCCCTTTGCATTTTTTTCTATGTATTCAGAGTTTGATGATGACCCTAGTTAAAGCTTATCTTCCTGCTATGATTGTGTTTTGGGGTTACCTTGGTGGTTATCTTCTGCTTTTGTATTTTCCATATTTTTGTAGTTCCAGTTTGGGTAGGTTTGTATTGTTAGTATTTCTGGTTATCTGTAGTTGAACATGGATTTTTGTTCTTGGCTATTTGCTGTTAAAGCCAAAGTAGACTAGTTAGGGATGTGTCCTAACAATTTATAAGTTTTGGGCTTTTTTGTTATTCTTGTTGCCTTTTGTGGCCATTTCTTAATAATATTTACCAATAAGAAAAAAAATAACTGATGTATAAACAAAAGAAAAGGTCAATATGATGCCATGTATGATTGTCAAATATACACACACAACTAATTTTCTTAACCCTAACCAATAAACTACTCTAACATAACCCTCTAATCCAAACATTTATAAGACAGATAATTATAGAACTAAATTATTCGGTTGGTCTATCCTTATGGATTGCATCCCCTTGTTACACAAACCAAATCCTCACGCGTCACAACCCCCCTCCCCCCCCCCCCCCAACAATCAATTGTTTGGTCTCGTCTCAAACCTAAAGAAATGCAAAGAAACAAGTAGCAACGACTACTTTTAAATCGTTGGTGTGTTAGATTTGCTATATATAAACATAAACAAATAACAATTTAACCCACTTTTTTCCCTATAAAACCTTCATTTCTTTTCTCATTTTTTCATGCAGTCTCTTTTACAACTATACCAACTCAAAAAATGTCTTCCAAAACTCCCAAAAACAAAGTATCACAAACCCGACGATAACAAAATGTTCCAACAACAACCGATCCAAATTTTATCTTAACCGGCCAATCACCACCGATTAATTTTTATCCTGTTAGTTTCGCATACCAATTAATGCATCAACCTTATATTTACCCAAATAATCCGTATTCTCCTCCGTACCAATAACAACAAAACCAAATGCACCAAGCGTTTAACCAACAATACAAGTATTATCCACAATTGACATCACCATCATACAAATCTCAACTTTCTCAAGCTTTTTCTCCAGTTAACCCTTTAGATCTTGATGATGAAACTATTGAGACCGAATACAACGAATGAGGAATACGTACACAGATAGATAATAGATACAGATAAGAGGCTTGACTAATGATTTAGTAGCTTGTCATTTGTTTTATTGCTAAATTTATATGATGAGTGTCGTAAACTATTCTTTCTCGTTGGTATCTTAATTATAGGCAAGTAAACTCTTAATGATTACTTATGTCGATATTATTTAACCTTTTTTTAAGGGCTTACACTAACTTATAATGCTAGTGAAGTAATCGTGGGAGGGGTATGGCAGCCCAAGCAAGCCACAACTAGACACAGAGGTTATCAAAGCACATATAACAAGAACCAAATAAACTTTAATCGATGGGAAAGTAATTTTAAAATGAGCAATATGGCGGTCACAAGCCCATCAATATATCTGGAAACAATATATCACATGTGATTTAACAAATGATTTGAAAAAAGATATGCATTATCATATGTGATAAATCAATAAGAAATACAAAGAGAATAAAGTATCATATGTGATATAACAAAGGAAAATACAATAAGGTAGAAAAATACCTTTCCAGGAAGCTTTTGGGTAATATGCCACATGCATAGTCTGTGTTTCGAACCCGCAAATTCATATTCAATAGCATTTCTCATATCCCCATCCTGATCAGTAACAACAATATTTGGAGCCTTACCAAACGCCTTTATGAATGCTTTTAGCAACCATACATACGAACCTGTAGTTTCGTTTTTTAGCAACCCTATAGCGACTGTAACACACCTCCGATGATTATCTATGGCTGTAAAGGGAACAAACACCATTTTATACCTGAAAAAATTACAAAAAATAGTAAAAATAACAGGTTAAACAATAAAACGCAAATCATATAATCAAAATCTCATATTTAACAAAGAAATACTACTTGTTTATTCTGAAAGTAGCATCAAACGATACAACATCACAAAACTCAGTAATTGTAGTTAGAAACTTCATCAGCCTAAAATTGCCGCAAGCTCAGCATTTTCAACCAAATAATCAAATGAAAAATCTGGCACACGCTTCTTCTTATTCTCCATCTTAGATATAAGCATATGTGCATCACTATCGCCTATATAGCTGTTCACACCACTAAAAAAGTTCTTAAAATCAATAGTCGTACCATGAACAAGCAAACAAGAACCCTTCAAATTTGTTAAGATGTGATGAGCTCTCGTTGCGCCTATATTTACACTAGCAGCTTTAACAATAAACAATTGCTCAGCATAAGTTAACTGTCTCTCAGTCTTTGACAAATGCTTATACTCTTCACGTTCAAGCTCATGATTATGAATACTATAAAAAAAATTCAACTTCTACTTAGTAGTACCAGGAATCAAATAAAAACTAATACGTGCTTTGCGGCCTGTGATATGCAGGTTCGAACCTCTAATCTGCTTGTCACTATTCTCTAAGTCTAACGTCTCTACATGTATTCCCTTATGACAACCTTCCCTATTACACACTAAATAGTTTTGCTTAACAATTCCATTCCTCAATCTTTTCTGGCATGATTTCCTAACCACAAACCCTGCTTTAGCAGCATATTTCATATAGGCAGTAATGCACTCATCAATCGACTTATAAACTTTGCCCTTAACAAGTAAAACGTCCACAGGGTATTTAGGAATATAATAAACAGTTCCGCCAGGAGTATCAAAATTAGAGTGAGTAGCAAACGATTCTGAAGTTTTCAAAGCATTCAAATCTGAAAAAATAAACACAAATATAAAACAGTGATTAACTAAAAATGAAATCACATGTGATATATCATTATGTAATATATCATTATGTGATGTATTATATGTGATATATCATTATATCACATATGATACATCATTCTGTGATATATCATATGTGATATATCACATGTGATATATCCAAACTACTTATTATTATCATCAGCTACTAAGATAGCTTATCCAAAGCTTAAAACTACTTATTCAGAGCTTAAAAACTGCTTGTTTCAATCAAAACCTAACTTAATAACTTATTTAGAACTTATAACAGCTTAATAACATAGCTTATTCACACTCACACACGAATTATAGTAACAATTAAGATAATCAAAAAGCTTACTCTTAATAGCTTTGGATTCATCACCGTATTTATAAGCAACAATCTCCTCAACATACTTAGCTGAAACATCATCACTAACAAAATCTCTTCACAAGTAGTAGAGGAATCATTAACAGCGATCTTTTCAGAATTAGTAAAAGAATCATTAACAGAACTTCGAAGCGAATCCATAAAACTTGAAAGTCAGATGAAAAAATTGAATCAGTTAGCTTATAATTCAGCATATTGAATCACATAGCTTATAATTCAGCTCAGAATTAGGGTTAGATGATGTACGGGATGAATAAGGAGATCAATTGATGAATTAAGGAGGAGGATAAAAATTAGGGTTTGTTGATGAACGGGATGAAGGAGGATGATAGATAAGAGAGAAGATAAACACACACTTTGTGTGTGTGAAAAAAATGACTCATTAATTAAGATGGGAGGAAAAAGTAATATTTATATAGTTCAAAAATACCCTTATAATGTAAATGATAAGTTTAATCTCAGCCTTTAGATCAAAATATATAAAAGGTAGTAAACAATATTTAGTCCTTAAATGATCTTAAATCTACTCTTTAATGGAAAACATATTACGGAGTATTTTAAACTATTTTTCAAAGTGTAACCACTAATCAACAGCTTCTAGTTTAAGTATGTGCCTTAAGGGCTAAGGATTTTTGTTTGTATTGACTTGGATTAATATCTATTTATAAGAAAATTACTTAAAAGCTGAAAGATAAAGGGAAAGAAAAGGGGTAAAATGCCTTCTTTGTTCGTGGTTGCCATCACTCATTGCCTTGCAAATGCTACTACTACTTTAAAAAAAGGATTCTAACTTTTTTATACTTGTCACTGAAATAAGTATTATGACCTCCATTGCTATGTATTTTTACTAAAACCAAACTCCTATGCTAGTGGCCTAGTATTATGAGCTTATAGTAACTATTAAAAAGTCAAGTATCACTATTAACTTTTAACCTCGTATAACTGTTTAAATTGTAGTTGTCTCTCTCTCTAATCCGTTGTATTTTTATCTATCGTATAAATTTCTTGCTTCGATGAATACCTATGCACATGAACTTTACATCAGACTAATGTCATCATGAACATGACTTTTAAACCTCCGTGGAGATAGGTTTAATATTTAAATCAATATTGGTTACCACAAACTAATCAACATTATTATAGGAAATGTTACATTCATAAAATATTTACTAAAAATCTTTCACAAAATGACTTGTCACCAATAAAAATGATCATAACTATTTTAACTTCTTTTTTTATTTTTTATTTTTATTTTTTTTAATTCTCATTTTCTTATGCAAGCTAACACATCTTTTTGAAAAAAAAAAAAAAAATAAGGAAAATTTTCATAGATGTAGCGTCTCTTTGTCACTCTTCTAAAATAGCATATACGTAACCACTGCGACTGTAAGGTTTTTTTTTAATAAAAAATAAATAGTCTTAACAGCCTTTTAATAGACTTAAATCCTTAGTTAGTTGAGCTTTTACGTGTTAAGTGTGTTTGTTTTTTTATTTTTCGTTCAGAGGCAGACAGAGGTAAAAAGATATAAATGGATTAGACATAAAATGAGCATCTTAATTCCTCTAGTTGAACTAATAAATATTCAGACGTTTTCTTAAAAAAAAAAAAAAAAAAAAAAAAAAAAAAAAAAAAAATTGATTCAGATTCAGACATTTTCGCATCAGATTTAGATATAGATGTGCGAGTCAGATTCAGATTCAGAGTCTCTTAATAAACAAACAGCACATAAGTCTCCCCGAAACATATGGAGGGTATAAGTATTTTTTTAATTATTATTATTTTCTTTTCTTTTGGTTAAACATTTAGGAGGACGCATACAATTTTTTTTTATCTGAACTACAATTACAAAACTTATTTATACATGAGTAAATTACACCGTTCGTCCTTGTGGTTTGCGTTGATTGGCGTGGTTCGTGCCTTGACCAAAAAAACTGCACCATCCACCCTTAACGGGCAAACGTCACGCGTCGTTTGTCCCTCCATCCAGTGGGCCCTACTAACGCTGGTTAAGTGTTTTTCATATCAAGTCCCAATGAGGGTATTACTGTCATTTCCATCACCCATTAGTATTTAAAACCCACTCACCCACTCTTTTCCCTCACACTCTCCCAAGTCAAACCTACTCACCCAGAAATAAAACCCGATCATCTTCACTTTTCCCAAATCAAAGGATAATCTAACCCTAAATTGTGTAAATCAAAAATTGCAAAACAATAAGATTGTTCTTCAACTGTACGACATAAGACAAAATGATTGTGTTAATAGAGATCCGTATCGAATGTATAGTAAGTATCTATTTTTTTTAATATTTTGACAATGTTCTTTATTATAAAAGGATTGTAATCGACTAATCGTTATTATGTATTTTAAGTATGATTATTTCGATTTGCAATACTCTATTTGCTGTTTTGTCGTTTAAAACCCTAAGCTGATGGTTTTTTCTTAAAAATATTTGCAGATGTTGATTCTACTCTGTTTTCCATCAAGCTTCATCATGGTGGCCTTTTCACAAAATCGCCTAACAGGAAGTATAGTAATGGTAACATTACTTTTGTTGATTTAATAGATTGTGATCAATTTTCTATACATGAAATTGATTCTATGCTTGAAGACTTAGGTCACAATGGACATAGGGTTATGTTTTACCATTTCTTGAAACTAGATTGTGATTTAGACAATTGACTAGAACCTTTAGCATGTGACAAAAATGTTCAGGTTTTAGCTAAGTATGTGACACAAGGTCTTAAACTAGTTGAGGTCTATGTTGAGCATGAAAAGACCAACCCTAACATTTACACACCACCAAAGAAGAAAAAACTTGTAATAAAAGAGTTACATAACCCAATAATATCAAAGGCAGGGATTTATCCAGTTGCTAAGAAACTAGTGTTGGATGTGACTGAAGGGTGTTTAGGTCAAGCTAAAGGTTAAAGTAGTGGTAAAGTCCAAGAACCATGTGTTGTTAATTTAGAAGAAGGGCAAACTAGTGCAGTTGATAATCATGGGTCTTCTCAAGTCCCTAGCCAGTTTGTGAATGAGTTTTACTCTTCATATGACCCTTATGTTGAGTCACAAGATCCTAACTATGACCCATTTGCTGACTTGGACATAATTTCACCAGTATTTAAAAATAGAGAAGGTAATGCTAGTGAGAATGTTGAAACAGAGTTTGAGAATGCAACAGAGTCTGAGAAAGAAACAGATGTTCATAGTGAAAATAAGGTTGAGAATGAGAGAAATGTTGAGTCAGAGGATAAGTCTGAGGATGATATTCAAAGGGAGGATGATGATGATACCGAAAGAGATGATGATGATGATAGCCAAGACAGTGATTATCTTGCAGAGGAGGATTGATGAGTGCTCAAACACTCATCATTTTTGATCAAATCTGAACTGCAAAACATACAAAAACGATCAAAAAGTCATCAAAATACTGAAATTATCCCAGGGATTGTGTTTTATACGTTTTAAATGCAAAATGAGCAAAAACAAATGAAAAATGATCAAAGTTTGCAATATTGCAGTTTCAGTCCCCCAAGTTTCAAAACTTGTCAAAAATAGTCCCTATGCATTTATTTTTAAAGAAAAGTCAACCTAAGTCTTTTTGAAAGTCAAACATTGATACTTGGGTCAATTATTTCAAATGTTTCAAATAAATGCAAAATTGGTCCTTGAAGTTTCAAAGTTGGCAAATTAGGTCCCTGGGAATTTTGAAAAGTGGAAAATGCAAAATTGGTTCTTGGATTATTGATATGTGGAAAAAATGGTCCTTTGGATAGCTTTAGAGAATATACAACTTCAGCCCTTCCCTTTTGCAAAATTACAAAAATGGTCCTTGTAATAATACCTACACCAAACGGATCCCTTTTTGTTATTATTACCCAATCCACAAATCCAAGCCCAAACCAAACCCTTAAGCCCATCACCACTCCACGGCCCCCTCCCATTTTAATATTAAACACCCCAGGGTCAACGAGGGTCAAACCCGTCCCCTTCCCCCCTAAAAACCTGCAAGTCTGTCTCCCCCCCCCCCCCTCCACCTTTTCACCAACCAAGCCACCTTCATTAATAATCCTTCACCAACCAAACCAACCTCCCTCCACTCCATTTAATGCTCTCACTCGTCCCACTATTACTTGCCCATTTTGATTATTGGCGGGAAAAACTCAATCAAAGGCTGAGATGAAGCAAGGTACAAATTAACGATGGGGATTTGGTCATTGGTCAAGAATAGAGCCATTGGGACTCTCAATTACAACAGGAAGCCATGTGGAAGAGATGGTGGATGATTTTTTGACACGTAGTATAAGTAGTAAAGTGTAGAAGCCTCATATGGCATGTAATACTTTAACTTAGTTAATTTTATGTTTAGTTTATGTATTGTAAACTGTTTTTAATTAATGAAAGCTTCATTTTAAGTTTATTTCTCAATTCCACTTTTTAAGATTTATTCAAGAATTTCAAATATTAGTTAAGGTTCATTAGTAAATTTAAGCTGATTGTGAACTCATACTAGCTCAAACAGAGAACTTTTATAAGTTTTGCAAGCTCATATATCAATTAGAAACTCAGAATCACAAAAATAGAAATATATATATATATATATATAAAATAAAATAAAATAAAAATCAAACAAAGAAGAAGGATCAAGCTTGGAGCACTGTCAATTTGAGATGGAAGTGGGTTAGTGGTTTATGGAAACCAATAGGATTGGTGTTTGGTTCATGGTTCATTAGTTTTCTGTAGGAGTGCACTTTGTAAGCTTTTGTTCCAACTTTTTCTCTTTTAGTGTAGTAATTGTATAATTTTGATATTATCTGTGTTTTTATGTTTGTTTGTTGCTAGTTATTCATAATTTAGCCTAATATAGATAGCTTGTTCTTGGTTATTTTTAGTTGCTTTAAATTCTAAATCTCATAGTCAAGTATCATATTTGTCATCTCAGTGTTTCTTGTTTGTAGTATTGTTAATCTATGCTCATTTGGTCTCATTAAGTGATAATTTGAAGTTTAAAATTGGTGTTTGGGTCTAATTCCTACATTTACTTTGAAAATCAAGTTTTAGCCTTCATTAAGGAGTGTTCGGGATTAACCTGTCCACAGGGTTCCTGGCTACTATTCTTGTTGCTTGTTGTTGCAGTATGCCAGTATAGGTACCATTAAGTGAGATTGACTATAAAATCTTGGTCTCAAATAGCAAAAACTCAAAATCACTTCAAACATCACCTTAATATTCCACTATTAGGACTTTTAGGTTATAATCTTATCAAACCTGTTCATAAGTAGTTTAGATAACCTAACTCAGTCTCATCTCAACTTATAACATCATTTTAAGTTGTTAGGAAGCAATCAAAAGTTCAATATAGTCAAAGTTCTAGTTTACACAAAAAGTCAAAAAGTGCCCCTTTGGCAGAAAACCAATTCTTGGGTGAATTTTGTAGAATTTTGTATTAAGTTTGAGGATCTGAAAATTCTTGGGTGTAAAATACCCCAGCTAAACTTCAAAGTCTCATTGTTAGCTTATTTTTGTGAATTTTTTACAAGCCTGTGCACAAGCTCAAAGTGAGCTGCAGGGGAAGGTACTCCCCTATGCACTGCTAGCAGTCCCAATCACCTATCTTTGATGGACCCCACAGGGCTAACCAGTGGGCCCTATACCCTGATTATTGGCTTATTGGAAAGCCAATAAGCCAATCTTCAAGGTTTGTAGCTTATTTAGTGATTTGAAGCTCGTTTGGTAGGGCTGCAAGTCCCATTTAGTTTGTCCCATTTTGCTTGTGTACTGATAACTCAGTTCCAAACACCCAAGTTCCAAGCCCCCTCCTTACCTCAATTGTGGGACCCAGGGAGCATACCCTAGCTTTTTAGACAGCCAATAAGCTCAACTTATTGGCTTAACTTTTCTTTTGGCCTTCCAAGCTCCTTAGTAGACCCCACAGGCCTTCAAAAGTGACCTCTGTGACCTGTTGTGGACTGTTTGGTGTTTGGATTGCTTATTGCTTATTTTGTGCTTATTTCTTGTATTTATCTGTGTCATCTTGTTTGTTTCAAGTAGTCCTTTATCTGTTTATAGCTTATTTGTGTTTGAGATCTAATTTGGTAGCTTTTCTAATTCCATCAAAGTCCTAATAAGCTAAAAAGCTTAACTGTCAATATAATAAGCTCTCATTTTGCTTATTTCTGTGTTCCAAACAATTCACCTTCACAAAAGTTGTTCAAAAACAGTCCATAAGCAGTTGTGAAAGAGAAAAATCCAAAAAAGCTCAATTTTATAGAAGTGGTAGCTTCTATTTAAGCCAATTGGCTTATTTCCTCAGCTTATTTACAAGCAAATCTCATTTTTATATTTTTCCTAGGCTTTTGATAGTTAAAAATAATTTTAGTAATTTTCTCAGATTTTTCTTTCATCATTTGGTAGTTTTTATAATTTAAATTAGTTTTTAATAATTAATAAATAGTTAATAATTAATATTAATTAATTAGAAATTCAGAAAAATACAAATTTAGTTTTAAAATTAGTTTTTAATTATTTTAAATTTTTCCAATTTTTATTTTCAATTTTCTTGTGTAATTTCATAATTAATTAGAATTTAGGGTAATTTAAATAATTAAAAAGTAATTAATAAATAGTTAATAATTAATAATAATTAATTAAAAAGTCTTAAAAATATATTTTCAGTTTTAAAAATAGTTTTATAGTATTTTAGATTTTTCTAAGTTTAAATTTTATTTTTCTAGGTTAATTTCATAATTATTTGTATTTTAGGTTAATTTAATTAATTAAAAGTAAATAGGAAATTAGTATTTAATTTGTAATAATTATATAAATAGTGTAAAAATTAATTTTAATTTTCCAAAAATTTTATTTAATCATTAGGTTTGTAAAAATATCATTTTTATACCCGTAGCCTTTTTAGATAATCAAACTCACTTTTTATCATGTACGTTCGTTCCCATTTTCAGCAAAACGTACGTTTTTAGGTTTTAGCTTGATTCTTCTTAATCTAAATTCAAGTAATCAATCATATTGCTTTCCTAAGGTATTTTATTTGATCATTCTCAAATAATTCTCATCACAACCCCTTTTTGTGAAAAATCACCCGATCATAAGCACGCTGAAGCACAATTCACACCTCGTCGGGACTTAACGACCTGGTGATACCCTATATTACCCCGGAGATTGACTCTAGGTTGTTTGACTTTGTTGACCATTCCTTGGTCAATATAAGTTGACTGTTTAGGGCCAATCAAATTTTGGCGCCGCTGCCGGGGAGGTGTGCGCGTTTCTGTAGCTTCTTTTGAGATTAATGTTATTTCACGTTCGTCACTGTAAAAATCCACCACTTTTGTAAATTTTCAAATCAAAACACAAAAAAGTCATTAACACTTTTTCTAAAGTGTTAAAACACCAAAAAAAAATTAAAAACAACAAAACAGATGGTAACGTTTTCTGAGTCGGGTTTCTTTTAAGGGGATTCTTAAAGAGATACGATTTTAAATTACGGGACGATACCAAAAATATTGTCCAAAAGTTTTTCACATATACACAAAAACCCAAAAACATCCATCTTTTCTTGTGAATAATTATACATAAAAATAAACCGTCGCAAACCAAGACAGAACACCTACCAACTGGGGGTGTGGACATAATAAGTTCCCAAACATAAGATCAAAACTTGCCTTTGTATCCCTGTGAGTGGTGTACCTTTCTTAAAGAAGCCAATTGCTTGTGATTGTTGGTTTAAGTTCACTGTTGATTTGCCTCGATTTTGTTTTGATTGGTTTTTATCCCTAGTGCATGCGCACTCATTCTTCAAGGTCCACTCGCCCATTACGTGAGCTTGTTAGGAAACCTCGAAGACCTCGTAGACGTTCAGCACCAACAGTCGGATTTGAGATCCGTACTGTTGCCACATCTGCTGTCACCATGGCGGAAGACCGCCCCATGTGTGAGCTTCTCCAAGCACCCATCGAGGGTTACGGAGATGCCATTGTTGTTCCAGCCATCGTGGCTGATAATTTTGTGCTCAAAACCGGGTTACTCAATCTTGTAACCTCACGTCAATTCTACGGTTTTGAGAGGGACGATCCTCATGCTCACATTCGATGGTTCAATAAAATCACATCGACCATTAAGTACAAGAATGTCCCTTGTGAAGCAATCAAACTTCTTCTCTTCCCATTCTCCCTCGAGGGACAAGCCCGAATTTAGCATGAAAAACAACCTCCTCGATCTATTGAGACATGGGAAGATCTTGTGAAAAAAATTTGTGAATGAATTCTTCCCACCTTCCAATACCACGAGTCTTAAGAACGAAATCACCAAGTTCACTCAGAAATATGATGAATCTTTTGGTGAAGCGTGGGATCGTTTCAAAGAATTACTTCGCAAGTGTCCACATCATGGTTTCTCAGAGTTGATGCAACTCGATACTTTCTACAATGGTGTGAGCCAAGCTGATCAGGATTCACTCAATGCCTCCGCGGGAGGTAATTTCTTGAGTAGAACCACCAAAGAAGCTTTGCAAATCATAGAAAACAAGTCCAAGGTCCGCTCTACACGAAGCAAGCCGATTGTTTCCCAAATCAATGCGGGTCCTTCCACTTCATCTTCTATGGGTCAATCTAGCACGGATGCTAAGATTGACAAGCTTACTGAAGCTATTCAAGCTTTGGTTCTCGCCCAACAAAAGAAAGTTTCCTTTCCATAACATCCTCCACCTACTGAGGTTAAAAAAATGGAAGTATGTGTAACCTGTGGTGGGCCGCATGCCTACTACAATTGCATAACTACTAATGGTACTCCATATGAAGCTCATGCTGTCGTCGGGTCCCAAAATCAAGGAGGCAATCAATACCTCCCTCCTATGGACCCGAACTATCGTCCTCATCATCACTACCCTGGACCTCCCGGTTTTAATCAAAACCAAAAAATGTCCAAAACTGTGGCCAAAATCAAAATAGAGTGAACCAAGGTTTTCAAAACCAAGGTAACTTCAATCAGGGTCACGGTTTTCAAAATCAAACCCAAGGTTTCCAATATCAAAATCAAGGAAACTTTAATCGAAACCAAGGTCAGGGTAATTTCAATCCCGGGAATTTTCATGGAAACAACAACCAGAATCAAGGGAATTTCCAACATCAAAATCAAGGAAATTTCAACCGCCCAACCAAAACAATCGAGCTCAAAATTTCAATAATCTACCTCAAGCTATTGTTCCTACTGGGCCTTCATCTGATGAATTGTTAAAGCAATTTATGAAATCCCATGAAGAGTTGAACAAGTTTCTAGTCAGCCAGATTTCTGATATCAAGAAGTCTTTAAATGATCGACCCTCGGGCTCAGGTACTACTCTACCGAGCAACATGATCGCTAACCCGAGGGGCGATGCTAAGGCGATCACAACAAGAAGTGGTGCTTCATTTGATGAACCCGCGATTCCTACTACCTCTTCTTCCTCTCCTCCAAAGGTAGTGGAACGTGAACCTGAGGTGACAAAGGATAAAGTGCAACCTCCTAGCTCACGAAGTACAACACACGTCCAACCTCAGGTTATTCTAGAAACCAGATGTAAGCCTGGAGTTGTCTTTGAACCACCAGAGACTCCAGTGGACAACCCTAAATCCAAAACTTCTATTCCTTATCCATCACGTCTCAATGAACAAAAGCTCCGCGAAAAGGCTAGTCACCAAATGGATAAATTTTTCCAAATCTGCAAATATTTGCACTTTGACATTAGCTTCGCGGACGCTATTCTTTTGATGCCCAAGTTTGCATCAACAATCAAGAATCTGTTAAGTAATAAGGAAAAACTCTTTGAGATGGCTAGAACTCCCTTGAATGAGCACTGCTCAGCAGTTCTCTTGAACAAGCTTCCCGAGAAGCTTGGAGACCCCGGGAAATTTCCCATTCCTTGTATTTTTCCGGGTGTGGTTGAATGCTTCGCCTTGGCTGATCTAGGTGCTAGCATTAACCTGATGCCATATTCTGTGTGAAAGAAACTCTCTCTTTCCGAACTCACTCCCACGTGCATGACTTTAGAGCTTGCCGATCGATCAATTTCTCGTCCACTTGGCATTGCCGAGGACGTATTCATTAAAGTAGGAAAGTTCCATTTTCCAGCAGATTTTGTGATTGTTGACTTTGATGCCGATTCAAGGGTCCCTCTCATTCTTGGAAGGGGATTCCTTAGAACTGGGCGTGCTCTCATCGATGTATTTGAGCAAGAGATCACATTGCGTGTTGGAACTGAAGCCATCACCTTCAACCTCGATCAAACTTCGAGGTACTCCTCCAATTATGACTCTGATTCGGTGAACCAAATAGATGTCATCGATATTGCTGCTGGGGAGTACTCTCAAGAGGTTTTAGGTTTCCTTGATGATTCTCCGAGTGAAAACTTCACTCCATCTTCTTACCCCATCATTGCCAATTCTTCTCCTTCCCTCACTCCGTTTGAGGGAAGTGACTTCGTCTTAGAAGAAATTGAGGCCTTTCTCAAAAGTGATTCGATTCCCGATGGAATCGATAACCAAGAGATTGACCCCGAGAGGGATATTCTCCTGCTTGAGAAATTATTAAACGAAGATCCCTCTCCTCTTCCTGTTCTACCACAAACACTTCATAAAGAGGAGGTAAAAAATGTTGAAAAAACTGATGACTTTCCTGAGGTTGAACTTAAGGACTTGCCGCCTCATCTTGAATATGCATTTCTGGAGGGTGATGATAAATTACCCGTAACAATTGCTAAAGATTTAAGTGTTGAGGAAAAGGCTGCTCTAATCACGGTTTTGAAGTCACATAAACAAGCAATTGCTTGGAGACTCTCCGACATCAAGGGCATTGACCCTGAATTTTGTACCCACAATATTTTAATGGAGGATGACTTCAAACCAGCAGTCCAACAACAAAGAAGGGTGAATCCCAAAATTCATGAGGTCATCAAAGAAGAAGTTTTAAAACTTCTTGATGCCGGATTGATTTACCCTATCTCGGACAGTCCTTGGGTGAGCCCAATACATTGTGTTCCAAAAAAGGGTGGAATTATTGTTGTCACAAACGAGGAAAATGAGTTGATTCCAAATCGATTGGTTATGGGTTGGCGTGTCTGCATTGACTATCGCAAGTTAAATGACGCTACCCGCAAAGACCATTTTCCTCTGCCCTTTATGGATCAGATGCTCGAGAGATTAGCGGGGAATGAGTACTATTGCTTCCTCGATGGTTTCTCTGGGTACTTTCAGATTCCCATTGATCCGCAGGATCAGGAAAAGACCACTTTCATGTGCCCCTATGGAACTTTTGCTTATAAACGTATGCCATTTGGATTATGTAATGCTCTAGGCACGTTTCAAAGATGTATGATGGCCATATTTTCCGACATGATCGGGAAAACTATGGAGGTCTTTATGGACGATTTCTCGGTCACTGGGAATTCGTTTCAAGCATGTCTCTCCCATTTAGACAACATGCTCAAACGTTGTGAAGATACAAAGTTATGTCTAAATTGGGAGAAGAGTCACTTTATGGTCAAAGAGGGCATTGTCCTCGGCCATAAAATTTCAAAGAACGGGATTGAGGTTGACAGAGCCAAAGTGGATGTCATTGCAAAATTACCTCATCCCACAACCGTAAAAGGTGTTAGGAGCTTTTTGGGTCATGCCGATTTCTATCGTAGGTTTATTCAAGATTTTTCTAAATTCGCCTGGCCTATGACCCATCTCCTCGAGAAGGATGCTCCTTTTATCTTCTCCCCCGAGTGCATCGAAGCTTTTGAAACATTAAAGAAAAAGCTTACTGAGGCACCGATTCTTGTTGCCCCTGATTGGGACTTGCCCTTCGAACTCATGTGTGATGCTAGTGATTACGCGATAGGGGCAGTCTTGGGGCAACAAAAAACAAAACACTTTCAGCCTATACACCATGCGAGCAAAACTATGACCGAGGCTCAAAGTCATTACACCACCACTGAAAAATAATTATTAGCTGTGGTGTATGCCTTTGAAAAATTCCGGCCATACTTGATATTGACCAAGAGCATAGTGTATACGGATCACTCGGCTTTGAAATATCTCTTTGCAAAACAAGATGCAAAGCCGAGACTACTCCATTGGGTTCTCCTCTTGCAAGAATTTGATATCATTATTCGTGATAAAAAAGGAGCCGAGAACCTAGCTGCTGATCATCTCTCCCGTCTTGAAAACCCTCATCAAGATGCTTTCGAGAAAAAGGAAATAAATGAAACATTTCCTCTCGAAACCCTCAATGCAGTTTCTTTTCGTGGAGACTCGATTACCCCATGGTTTACCGATTTTGCTAATTACCATGCGGGTAACTTTGTTGTGAAAGGGATGTCGTCCCAACAAAAAAATAAATTTTTCAAAGATGTAAAACACTATTTCTGGGACGACCCCTATCTTTTCAAAATTTGCGCGGATCAAGTCATCCGGCGGTATGTGTATGGTCAGGAAGCCGCTGAAATTTTAAAGGCTTGCCATGCTGGTCCCACAGGGGGCCACCACAATCCAAACTACACCGCCAAAAAGGTGTTTGATTCCGGCTATTATTGGCCCACAATCTATAAGGACGCCCAAGAATTGGTCAAGTCCTGTGACGCTTGTCAACGTCACGGGAATATTTCACAAAAGAATGAAATGCCTCAAAATGCAATTGATGTTTGTGAAATTTTTGACGTATGGGGCCATTTCCATCTTCTCATGGTAACAAGTATATACTCGTAGCGGTTGACTATTTGTCAAAATGGGTCGAAGCAAAAGTTTTACCCACAAATGATGCCCGAGTAGTTGTGAAATTTTTGAAAGCTCTTTTTGCCCAATTTAGAACTCCACGTGCTATTATTAGTGATCGTGGTACGCACTTCTATAATGACAAATTCGATAAAGTCATGCAAAAGTACGGTGTAACTCACCGTCTTTCTACTACGTACCACCCTCAAACAAGTGGACAAGTAGAAGTTTCCAATCGGGGCATTAAGAGGATCTTGGAAAGAACTGTAGGTGAAAATCGTGCATCGTGGTCGGATAAATTAGATAATGCACTTTGGGCTTTCCGTACGGCTTACAAAACACCCATCGGGTGTATGCCTTACAAGCTTGTGTAAGGGAATGCGTGCCATCTACCGATCGAGCTTGAGCAGAAAGCCTACTGTGCTCTCAAGCATGCAAATTTTGACCTCAAAACTGCGGGTGATCATAGGAAAGTTCAACTGAGTGAATTAAATGAACTTCGTGATCAAGCTTAGGAGAACTCTTTGATCTCTAAAGAAAAGACAAAGAAGATTCATGACTCCAAAATCAAGAACCGCGTTTTTAACGTTGGTGATCGAGTCCTTCTTTTCAACTCTAGACTCAAGATCTTCTCGGGAAAGCTAAAAACCCGTTGGACTGGTCCATTCACTATCGCAAAGGTTTATCCTTATGGCACCGTCGAATTATCTCAAAATGACGGTCCGAATTTCAAAGTGAATGGACATCGGTTGAAACATTACTTTGGAGAGGACATACCATCCATGGTTGTCCCGGATCTCCAAACTTTCCCCAAGGACAATTGAATTCGGGGATCGAGTCAAGCTAGCGACTCGATGAACAAAAACAGTAGCACAATATGGGTTTTCACCCATATCTCTGATTTCTTTATACTTTCTTCCAACTAAGTGTGGGGGAGTGGCCGTCCCTTGCTGTTTGAAATGTATATATGTATATTTCAGAAGAAAAAAAATGTGTATGTATAGAAATAAAGTGAAAAATGGTGTTTCCACAGTTAGTTTTGAATATTTCCTTTTTTCGTTCAAAGAGTCGGCATAATAGCCGGGACTTTGAATATTGAGGACAATATTCAATTCTAAGTGTGTGGGGGGGGGGGAATTCTAGCGAATTTTATCACATTATATCTCCTAGTACCCCCGTTTTTGGCCAAAATTTTCAATTTTTTTTTTCACTTTATTTCAAAAATTTTGTGGTTATCAGTCCGCCATGTCTAACCGACAAAGGGATTGGCTAATCCAGGAGCAAATGGATCTTGGTAAACATAACTCAAATCCGTTGACGGCTTGCAATTTGCCCAAAATTGTATGGTATCTCAACTCGCCATATCCTAAAAAGTGAAAGAGTTGGCTAGCCCGCAAGATTATGGCTTGTGGTAAAGGCAGTGGAAAGCCATAATTAGTAATCAGCTCACCAAGATGTTGACTGTGTTCATCAAGAGTTGGCTAGTCCAGAAGCAAACGGCTTCTGGTAAAGACAAATCAAAACCGTTGAAAGCTGGCGGTTTGCTCAAAATCACATGGTTATCGGTGTACCATGGTTCTTACTTGAACTGAAACATTTGACTACTCCAGAAGTAATGGCTTTTGGTAAAGAGATTCAAATCCATTATGTTTTCTAAAAAGATTGCTAGGGACTAGCAATAGTTTAGTGTGGGGGATTGATGAGTGCTCAAACACTCATCATTTTTTATCAAATCTGAACTGCGAAACATACAAAAACAAACAAAAAGTCATCAAAATACTGAAATTATCCCAGGGATTGTGTTTTATATGTTTTAAATGCAAAATGAGCAAAAACAAATGAAAAATAATCAATGTTTGCAATATTGGCAGTTTCAGTCCTCCAAGTTTCAAGACTTGTCAAAAATAGTCCCTATGCATTTATTTTTAAAGAAAAGTCAACCTAAGTTTTTTGAAAGTCAAACATTGATACTTGGGTCAATTATTTCAAATGTTTCAAATAATTGCAAAATTGGTCCTTGAAGTTTCAAAGTTGGCAAATTAGGTCCCTGGGAATTTTGAAAAGTGGAAAATGCAAAATTGGTTCTTGGATTATTGATATGTGGAAAAAATGGTCCTTTGGATAGCTTTGGGGAATATACAACTTCAGCCCTTCCCTTTTGCAAAATTACAAAAATGGTCCTTGTAATAATACCTACACCAAACGGATCCCTTTTTGTTATTATTACCCAATCCACAAATCCAAGACCAAACCAAACCCTTAAGCCCATCACCACCCCACGGCCCACACCCATTTTAATATTAAACACCCCAAGGTCAACGAGGGTCAAACACGTCCCCTTCCCCCCTAAAAACCTGCAAGTCTGTCTCCCCCCCCCCCCCTCCACCTTTTCACCAACCAAGCCACCTTCATTAATAATCCTTCACCAACCAAACCAACCCCCCTCCACTCCATTTAATGCTCTAACCCGTCCCACTATTACTTGCCCATTTTGATTATTGGTGGGAAAAACTCAATCAAAGGCTGAGATGAAGCAAGGTGCAAATTAACGATGGGGATTTGGTCATTTATCAAGAATAGAGCCATTGGGACTCTCAATTACAACAGGAAGCCATGTGGAAGAGGTGGTGGATGATTTTTAGACTCGTAGTATAAGTAGTAAGGTGTAGAAGCCTCATATGGCATGTAATACTTTAACTTAGTTAACTTTATGTTTAGTTTATGTACTGTAAACTATTTTTAGTTAAAGAAAGTGATGAGGCAAAAAATGATCCATTTTTAGGGGGTCCTTTAAGTCGGAATTTGAATTTTATTTGAACAAATATTGCCCTAAATCGTTCCTTTTGTGATTTTAGGTACTTTGGGAGTGAATTCTTGAAAAGGAAGCATTTTGGACGTTTTTTGAGCATAAAAGTGAAGAAACGGCAAAGTCTTAATTTTCCTTGCTGGGAACAGTACCTGACGGCGTCAAGAAGATTTTGATGACGGCGTCAAGAGCAATTTTGGTGACGGCCCAGAGAAAACGTGACGGCGTCAAGGCAAAGGCGTCAAGAGTAAAAGTGGTGACAGCCCAGAGCAACATTACACATGACGGCGTCAGATCTGGATCTAGGCAATCCGATTATATTTTTGGCGGCGGGTTGACGGCGTCAGAATTTTCTTCTTGACGCCGTCACCTTAGTAAATCTATATATAGTCTTTGTAATTTTCATTCTAAAGAGAGGAGAATTTTATGGTCGAACTTAATAAACCCTAGCACGACTTTTATAGTATTTTCAAGGGTTTTCACCCTTTGAAACCCTTCATGTTCAATTGAGATAAGTATCCTTTTAATTCATTCAATATGTCTATGTGTTGTTTGAATATATCATACGCTTGTCTTGATTTTAACATGCAAGGCTAGATCTCTTGTGTGTTTGCTTAGATGTAATGAAACCTAGATGTTGATTATAGGTTGATTGCTTGTTTATAGTTATAATGGATGAATGATTTCGATGTTAGGCTTAAGAAAACTAGCAGATCTCCATTGTGTAACTTGCTTGAACGTCTTAAGAAACATGAACCAATGCGTACTAAGGTTTTTATGGTTGTATTTAATGCATGAGCGAATTCTAGTGATCTCATGTTAGGAGCTTCTTGCAGGCTCGACATAGGAGTGAAGTAGGAGCTTATAGAGTTGGGGAATTACGTACGCCACCCCACGATTGGTATTAAGGAATATAACCCGTCATCCACGCAACTGTAACAAACAATTAACCTGTAAAAGATATCTAGGGAGTAGTGAAATCTAAGTAAACCCAATTCTCCCATCTATTGTTCACACCACATTAGTAATTAGCTTTATTTTCATTTTTGTTATTTTATTTTGATTGCATCTTAGTTATTGGGTTAGTTGACTAGCAACTAGTTCCGCCCACTCCTCTAAAAACCGAGATTTTTACTTGCTTTTATAAAAATATAAAAATACAAAAAGAATCATCCCTCACCGGGAAATAGTTATTGTCTAGGTTAGAATTTCTTTTTATTAGGTCTACTTGCTAGAATCCTTTCTAGTAAGATTTTATTTTTATTTTTAGGTTTTCTTTAGTCTATCTTATTTCTTCGTGCCTTTGTTCGTAACTTTTACCATCCGACATCATGGAAGGTGGTAACATCTTTGAACCCATCAACCCACCACAACAAGACCACCCACAAAACCCACCACTAGCAAACCAACCTCTTAGGCCCCGAACTCTAGGAGAGTATTCCCGACCTAGCCACCAAGGCTATCGAAATACTATGGAGCTTACCCAAGGAGCCAATGTGTCTCCCTTGCGATCCGACACCATCCGGTTGGTGCAAAGCGGATGTACATTCCATGGACTTCGTTCCGAAGATCCTAACCAACATCTCAAGGACTTCCTTAAAATCGTAGATTCTATAGACCTTGATGTTACAACTAGAGAGTCAACCCGATTACGCCTATTCCAATTCTCTCTACGTGATCAAGCTAGTCAATGGCTTGAACGTTTACCCGCGGGATCCATCACCTCATGGGATGATCTGACCACTCGTTTCCTTGCTCAATTCTTCCCACCGGGGAGAACTACTAAGCTTAGAACGATATCTTGATGTTCCAAATACGTCAAGGTGAAACTCTATATGAAGCATGGACTCGTTTCAAGGACTTACTCCAAAAAGTCCCTCATCATGGCATAGATCTTTGGCTCCAAGTCCAAATCTTCTATGACCATATCGATCTCTCCACAAGGCGAACCATTGACCAATTGGCCGGTAGCAAGCTACGTGATCTAAGTGCAGAAGAATCATGGGAACTCATAGAAGATCTTGCTCTCTATGACAACGAAAGTTGGAATGATCCCCGTGATTTGAACAAAATGGTCAAGGCAATATCTCTGCCTTCGAACAATTCTAGCACTCCCGACCGTAGGATCATGGAACTTGAAGGTCGAGTCAAGTTTCTCATGAAATCTTACGAAGCTCCTAAGCCTTCAAGCCAAGTGAGCAAAATTGCTTCTTCATGTAAATTGCGTAATGGCCCTCATGAAACCCATAACTGCATGGAGCTTCCAAAACATGCTTATAAGGAATTCACATCGTCACACGTTGGTCGAGGTCTTCGAAACTTTGACGAAGCCTATGAGGTATGGAAGGATAAACCTAATTTCAGAGGATACCAAACTCGGAGCGTATCCTTCAATGACTCCTCTCCACTCGAATGGTCCGAGCATTTTCCATCGCAGAGCACTCCTAGGCAAAGCTATGAAGATGCTTTGCGAAAGTTCATCCTATCTCAAGAATTACAGCTCTCTACGCTCGAGACTAAATTTAGACAACAGCAAGCCGATATGAATAACAAGATTTGTAATCTGTTAAATGCTATCAAAGAGCACGCTGTTAATGAATCGATTCAAGCTGAAGAGGTCAAATCCGTTACCGTCATGAATCAACCAACCTTCCCTGTGAAAAGATGTAAGGGACCCTGTTAACTCCCTAGGGCCAATCCAACTCTTTAAACATATGTCACCTAAGGTAAAAGATGTAAGGGACCCTGTTAACTCCTAGGGCCAATCCATTTTGTAAACACTATCACCACAATATCTGCTCCTACACCTAACCAGAGCCAACAACCAGCTGGAAATATAGGTCATAAAGCTAAGGATGAAACCTCAAGGTTAGACCAGAGTTGTCCAAGAGCCCTACCAACTCATTCGAGGACTCTGTCACTCAAGAGTCTAGCAAGTCGGATGAAGTGAAAGAGAGATTGGAAGAGCATACGTGGAATCCAGCAATTTTGGGTAAATCTGTTATAGAGGAACCCGAGAAAAATCTGGTGGATATGACTAAAGGGAGTAGTGATAGGACTAAGGGAAGCAAATCTAAAGTTTTCAGGATTTCCTGCACGATTAGGGAGAGGCCCTTAACCGATACTCATATAGATCCTAACCTCCCTGTCAACATAATCCCCCTTTCCCTTTACAACGAAGCTTTCGCTGAACGCACATTGGATGAAAGAATCAATAATGCCGGGGTAATAAAAGATTTATCAGTTATGATTAGGGAATTTGTCTATAACATCAACCTCACCGTGGTCGATGACATAGACCTTATCACTAATCTTACATTAACTTACCTCGTTCTCGGTAAACCATTTGTCAATGAATCGGGAGTAATCCTTGATGAGAAGGATGGTAGTGCATTATTCACCAATGGAGTCAAGAAGGTAATATTTCGTAGGGGTAATGAGGAGGTGTACGAGTACCGTCCATCACTGGAAGGGAATCTATATGGATCAAGGGATGGAGGATCGGGGAGGATAAGGCGGCGTGATCCGCATAATCTCAAAATCCCCTGCATGATTGGTCATAAGTATTTCGATAATGTCTACATTAACGTATTCCTACCTAAGAATTTTATGTCCCTATTCCACTATAACAATATCTGCAGATGTGGGATGATTTATAAGGGAGAAAACGTTGCTGGTAGAGATCATGAAATCCAGGTATTCGTAGGAAATATGGCATTCACAATGGAATTTACGATCGTGGACAACATCGAAGACTATGTCGACCCAAGGTTGTCACAAGTTATTTTCGGAGCACCCTTTTGTGAAATCACTAATTTAATGGTTGATAACCGGAATGGAATCATGACCTTCGCTGATGGAATTAGGAGAGTGTCATACCAAACGCCATACAAGAGAAGGGATCTCAAAGGAGTCGATTGTGACGGGCTTGATAAGCTAAGTTCTCAACTTATCTTATGTGATGAAGATGTTCGGAGAAGATGTAAGAACACTTCTGATTTATCATGTGGATTCTTTAAGGAAGTTAGTAAACTTGGGTCCAAGTATCGAAAAGATGTCTTTGAGTTCGAGGACCCGAAATACTTGCACTATGATAGCAATACCGATATAGGAGATGACCTAGAGAGTGAAACCAACGATGAGGTCACGTAGTAGCCCATGACCTTGAGTCTAGCTACAAGACTCGTAAATAAAGAAAAGCGCTTCTTGGGAGGCAACCCATGATTTGTGTGATTTTTATTTTTGATTGTTATTTGTTTCCGTATGCATGCTTTATTTTTATTGTTGGTAGATCATGTTTCAAAATAAAATGGTGAAAATACTTTATTTTGTCGTTTGGCTTAGTCTTAACTTTATCCAAAGATATTTCACAAAAGATAAGTGTAAGGGGAAACCCCAAATATGTTTTTAAGAAACAAAACCGATCATGATTCTCCACAATATTAAATGAACATGTATATTCGTATTTGTTAGAGTCAAATGCTTATATCGAGTCATAATGATGTTTTGTAGGATTTTCCAGGAAGTAGGACAAAGTTTTTCCAGAAATTTTCCGGAAACTTAACGTAAGAATTTTTGCAGATCACTTCTGACGGCGTCAGGAAGAAATTCCTGACGACGTCATGTGTAAAAATCTGGAAATTTTGCTAGTTTTGTTTTTCTAACGGAGTCTTAAAGTTTTTGTTAAATCTTTAGCTTTATAAACTCCAGGAAATCTGCGAACATTCATTCCACAAGCATTATATCTTACTTTGTTTTCTAGGATTTATTATCATATATAGATTGCCGCCGATTTTACGCGAGGTTGCCTTGTTTGTTTTCTCAGGTTTAACAGGTTATGTATGACAAGAAGATGATTTATATTTCTGGAAGGGAAGCTTTGATGGTTCATTTTCTTGGAGGAAGATCTAACCTTGTTAACACACTATCCACACCGAGCGAATCAGGGGAGTATTTGATTTCATTCTTTTACCTATTTTAATTTTACAATCTTTAATTGAACATTGGGGACAATGTTCATCCTAAGTATAAGGGGAGGGTAAATGATGATACCTTATAGGATACACTTTCACTTGTGTTTGTTTGTTTGATGGTAGGTGTGTAATAAAACTAAGAGAAATACTTGTTAGTGTAATTTTAGCGCCAAATTTAAAATTTTTTACAACATTTAGGAGTGAAACTTTAGCCTTAGCAAGCGTCTCATGGATAGGAGATTGTATGACAAGCACAAAACCGTACCATTCAGAAAATTTTTCCACCCAAATATGTGGTTCGCCTTTAGATTTGATAGGAATAGCATTCATTATTAGTGCTTATAAGTGTACCGGTAGCATTTAGATTCTAGAACTTGCGTTAGTGATGCATCCCGAGATCGCTAGTGAGACTACATTCGTATAGTAGGATTTACTACATGATAAGAGGCATTAGGATCACCCTTGTGTTAAACCCGTATCATAATTACTTGACCATTTAAGTCCTATTATTGGCTAGTAAAGCCAATTAATTTTCCCACACCCTTAGCGTTGTACACATTTTTAGTACACGAAACTCCTAGTACACCCCTCCGAGCCTATCTTTTCGTTTCTACCTTTAAGCATCTTCCTTAAAGGAAGAATTTGTTACACCCCACTTAAATGTACACCCAAATCGCCTTAGCCTTCCGCGTATGCACTCATCTTTAGTGCATTATTGTTACATGTTTAAACCCTTAGTTAATTATCTAATTGATTACATGGTTGCTAAGTCGAGTCATATTCTTGTACTTATTGTTTTGGGACGATTGGGACTCATGGGTAAAGTACTAATGTTACGAAGTAATGGGGAAGAACATCATATATTACCCCCATATGTGCGTTAATCTTAAAAGTACTCCAAGTGTTTTGATTATCTTAATTCGAGTCATTAGATTAGTTTATTGTAAAGTATGTAAAAATTCAAGTGTAAGGGGAATGTTCATTCCCTATGATGTATTATTTTGGATGGTAGGGTAAGAGTGTATGCAAAAAAAAAAAAAAAAAAAAAAAAAAAAAAAAAAAAAAAACGGACTACCATCCCGTTTCATTCTATGTTTATTTTATGTTTTTGTTAGTTTTGATTTATTAGCTCAAGTCGAGTCTAGTCTTTGCTTAGCAACGCCATATTGTACATGTAATTGACCAAGATGATTAACTCGCCACCAGTAAAGATTGCCTTTATCCAACAAAACCGTGTATTCCATATCCCTACACCTAACGTTATAACCCTTTAAAAAGACCTCTTTGATAGTTTATCCTAGGTGCTTACGCCAAGTGGTGGAGGTTTGATCCTTTCCCAAGCCTGTGGTAATCTATTTTGCTATGACAGGTAGTGAGAGATATTTTCCATTTCCATATTGTGATATATATTTATTACATCCGAGAGATGTGAGTATCTAAACACTATTTGTGAGGTGCTAGTGTATGACCTCCGTGCTTATCTTTGGTCTTTAGTGGAACGATTATTTGTTGTAATTACTTTTATATTAGTGTTAAATGACCCCTAACTTGTATTTTGATTAGAATAAAACCGCATTTGCTTGAGGACAAGCAAATCTCAAGTGTAAGGGTATATGATGAGGCGAAAAATGATCCATTTTTAGGAGGTCATTTAAGCCGGAATTTGAATTTATTTGATCAAATATTGCCCTAAATCGTTCCTTTTGTGATTTTAGGTATTTTGGGAGTGAATTCTAGAAAATGAAGCATTTTTGACGTTTTTTGAGCATAAAAGTGAAGAAAACGGCAAAGTCTTAATTTTCCTTGCTGGGAACAGTACCTGACGGCGTCAAGAAGATTTTGATGACGGCGTCAAGAGCAATTTTAGTGATGGCCCAGAGAAAACGTGACGGCGTCAAGGCAAGGGCGTCAAGAGTAAAAGTGGTGACGGCCCAGAGCAACAAAACACATGACGGCGTCAGATCTGGATCTAGGCAATCCGATTATATTTTTGGCGGCGGGTTGACGGCGTCAGAACTTTCTTCTTGACGCCGTCACCTTAGTAAATCTATATATAGTCTTTGTAATTTTCATTCTAAAGAGAGGAGAATTTTAGGGTCGAACTTAATAAACCCTAGCACGACTTTTACAGTATTTTCAAGGGTTTTCACCCCTTGAAACCCTTCATGTTCAATTGAGATAAGTATCCTTTCAATTCATTCAATATGTCTATGTGTTGTTTGAATATATCTTACGCTTGTCTTGATTTTAACATGCTAGGCTAGATCTCTTGTGTGTTTACTTAGATGTAATGAAACCTAGATGTTGATTATAGGTTGATTACTTGTTTATAGTTTTAATGCATGAGCGAATTCTAGTGATCCCATGTTAGGAGCTTCTTGCAGGCTCGACATAGGAGTGAAATAGGAGCTTATAAAGTTGGGGAAGTACGTACGCCACCCCACGATTGGTATTAAGGAATATAACCCGTCATCCACGCAACTGTAACAAACAATTAACCTGTAAAAGATATCTAGGGAGTAGTGAAATCTAAGTAAACACAATTCTCCCATCTATTGTTCACACCACATTAGTAATTAGCGTTATTTTCATTTTTGTTATTTTATTTTGATTGTATCTTAGTTATTGGGTTAGTTGACTAGCAACTAATTCTGCCCACTCCTCTAAAAACCGAGATTTTTACTTGCTTTTATAAAAATATAAAAATACAAAAAGAATCATCCCTCACCTCTAGACCTAGTTTTTAGGTTTTCTAATCCTAGCGACACTATTCCTGAGTTGAACGATCAATCCCCCGGTACTTGTCACTATACTATACTACAACGATCAGGTACACTGCCTGGTAGGGGTTGTAAGCTTCTCGAGATCCCTCGAGAGGTAAAGCCTGGTGCAATTCCCGTGCATCAGAAAGCTTCATTTTAAGTTTATTTCTCAATTCCACTTTATAAGATTTATTCAAGAATTTCAAATATTAGTTAAGGTTCATTAGTAAGTTTAAGCTGATTGTGAACTCATACTAGCTCAAACAGAGAACTTTTATAAGTTTTGCAAGCTCATATATCAATTAGAAAACTCAGAATCACAAAAATAGAAAAATATATATATAAAAAATAAAATGAAATAAAAATCAAACAAAGAAGAAGGATCAAGCTTGGAGCACTGTTAATTTGGGATGGCAGTGGGTTAGTGGTTTATGGAAACCAATAGGATTGGTGTTTGGTTCATGGTTCATTAGTTTTCTGCAGGAGTGCACTTTGTAAGCTTTTGTTCCAACTTTTTCTCTTTTAGTGTTGTAGTTGTTTAATTTTGATATTATCTGTGTTTTTATGTTTGTTTGTTGCTAGTTATTCATAATTTAGCCTAATATAGATAGCTTGTTCTTGGTTATTTTTAGTGCTTTAAATTCTAAATCTCACAGTCAAGTATCATATTTGTCATCTCAGTGTTTCTTGTTTGTAGTATTGTTTATCTATGCTCATTTGGTCTCATTAAGTGATAATTTGAAGTTTGAAATTGGTGTTTGGGTCTAATTCCTACATTTACTTTGAAAATCAAGTTTTAGCCTTCATTAAGGAGTGTTTGGGATTAACCTGTCCACAGGGTTCCTGGCTGCTATTCTTGTTGCTTGTTGTTGCAGTATGCCAGTATAAGTACCATTAAGTGAGATTGACTATAAAATCTTGGTCTCAAATAGCAAAAAGTCAAAATCACTTCAAACATCACCTTAGTATTCCACTGTTAGGACTTTTAGGTTATAATCTTATCAAACCTGTTCATAAGTAGTTTAGATAACCTAATTCAGTCTCATCTCAACGTATAATATCATTTTAAGTTGTTAGGAAGCAATCAAAAGTTCAATATAGTCAAAGTTCTAGTTTACACAAAAAGTCAAAAAGTGCCCCTTTGGCAGAAAACCAATTCTTGGGTGAATTTTGTATTAAGTTTGAGGATCTAAAAATTCCTGGGTGTAAAATACCCCAGCTAAACTTCAGAGCCTCATTGTTAGCCTATTTTTGTGAATTTTTTACAAGCCTGTGCACAAGCTCAAAGTGAGCTGCAGGGGAAGGTACTCCCCTGTGCACTGCTAGCAGTCCCAATCACCTATATTTGATGGACCCCACAGGGCTAACCAGTGGGCCCCATACCCTGATTATTGGCTTATTGGAAAGCCAATAAGCTAATCTTCAAGGCTTGTAGCTTATTTAGTGATTTGAAGCTCATTT
Organism: Artemisia argyi; assembly: GCA_030686995.1. Classification (NCBI taxonomy): domain Eukaryota; kingdom Viridiplantae; phylum Streptophyta; class Magnoliopsida; order Asterales; family Asteraceae; genus Artemisia; species Artemisia argyi. Next base: position 61,791,229 of record CM060691.1, on the reverse strand, counting down.
GATAGGGCTGCAAGTCCCATTTAGTTTGTCCCATTTTGCTTGTGTACTGATAACTCAGTTCCAAAGACCCAAGTTCCAAGCCCCCTCCTGACCTCAATTGTGGTACCCAGGGAGCATACCCTAGCTTTTTAGACAACCAATAAGCTCATCTTATTGGCTCAACTTTTCTTTTGGCCTTCCAAGCTCCTTAGTAGACCCCACAGGCCTTCAAAAGTGACCTCTGTGACCTGTTGTGGACTGTTTGGTGTTTGGATTGCTTATTGCTTATTTTGTGCTTATTTCTTGTATTTATCTGTGTCATCTTGTTTGTTTCAAGTAGTCCTTTATCTGTTTATAGCTTATTTGTGTTTGAGATCTAATTTGGTAGCTTTTCTAATTCCATCAAAGTCCTAATAAGCTAAAAAGCTTAACTGTCAATATAATAAGCTCTCATTTTGCTTATTTCTGTGTTCCAAACAATTCACCTTCACAAAAGTTGTTCAAAAATAGTCCATAAGCAGTTGTGAAAGAGAAAAATCCAAAAAAGCACAATTTAATAGAAGTGATAGCTTCTATTTAAGTCAATTGGCTTATCTCCTCAGCTTATTTATAAGAAAATCTCATTTTATATTTTTCCTAGGCTTTTGATAGTTAAAAATAGTTTTTGTAATTTTCTCAGATTTTTCTTTCATCATTTGGTAGTTTTTATAATTTAAATTAGTTTTTAATAATTAATAAATAGTTTATAATTAGTATTAATTAATTAGAAAATCAGAAAAATACAAATTTAGTTTTAAAATTAGTTTTTAATTATTTTAAAATTTTCCAATTTTTATTTTCAATTTTCTAGTGTAATTTCTTAATTAATTAGAATTTAGGGTAATTTAAATAATTAAAAAGTAATTAATAAATAGTTAATAATTAATTAAAAAGTCTAAAAAATATATTTTCAGTTTTAAAATTAGTTTTATAGTATTTTAGATTTTTCTAAGTTTAAATTTTATTTTTCTAGGTTAATTTCATAATTATTTGTATTTTAGGTTAATTTAATTAATTAAAAGTAAATAGGAAATTAGTATTTAATTAATAATAAATATATAAATAGTGTAAAAATTAATATTAATTTTTCAAAAATTTTCTTTAATCATTAGGTTTGTAAAAATATCATTTTTATACCCGTAGGCTTTTTAGATAATCAAACTTACTTTTTATCACGTACGTTCGTTCCCGTTTTCAGCAAAACGTACGTTTTTAGGTTTTAGCTTAATTCTTCTTAATCTAAATTCAAGTAATCAATCATATAGCTTTCCTAAGCTATTTAATTTCATAATTCTCAAATAATTCTCATCACAACCCTTTTCTGTGAAAAATCACCCGATCACAAGCACGCTGAAGCACAATTCACACCTCGTCGGGACTTAACGACCTGGTGATACCCTATATTACCCGGAGATTGACTCTAGGTTGTTTGACTTTGTTGACCATTCCTTGGTCAATATAAGTTGACTGTTTAGGGCCAATCAAGGATTATGATGTGGATGAAGTTGATGTTGACATGAAGAACTTTGACTACAATGTGGAAAACTAGAAGGGGGGGGGGTTGAATAGTTTTACGTCAATTTTTTTAGAAGAAAAACTTTGTTTGCAAAATCTTCGATTCTAGTTTTATGTGAGATCAATATATAACACTTATATATACTAATATCTACGAAAGTAAACAACAACAATATAAGTAAGTAAGTAAAGAGATAGAGATGGAAAGATCGCACCACAAGACAAAGGATTTATAGTGGTTCGGCTACGAAGCACCTCTTCGCCATACTCCACTCCCCGAGCACCTAACTCGAGAGTTTTCTTCACTATGTCAACAAGCTCCCTTATGGCGGAAAAAACCTTACACAACTTTTGCTTACACCAATTAACGACACTAAGCTAGATGTCAAGTCCTAATGGTAGCTAGAACCAATCTCACACCACTACACACCTTATTCACAACTTATGCACACCACTACTACTACACAACTTCACTACTTCTTCTTCACAACACTACTTCTTCTTCTTCCCAGCACTACTACTTCTATTAACAATTACTAACACACCTAGATCTATCTATTACACAACTTTTACACCTTTACAAATACTTTACACCACAACTAATAATATTCACAAATCTACAGTACTTCTTAATGAGATGTTGGAGGAGTATTCTTCTCTTGCACTTTGAATGAGGATGGATTGAATCACTTGAAACCAGAACAAATATGTTTATGATCAAAGGTTTTAGGAAGATGATTTAAGAGAATTTAGACAGAAAGTTTTAGTGCAAAAGGTGAGGTAAAATTACAGATTTGAACCAGTATTTATAGGCAAAAACTTTTCTGACACAGGAGCGTGCCGACCCCTTTAATTCATGGCCGGCCCCCTTAAAATTAAGAGGGCCGCCCTCCTGTAATGGCCAGAAAGTTTTGTCTTTTCCGGGGAAAGTTTATTTGGTGAAAGTTTAACTGAATTTGGTTAAAAATTTGAATTCATTTATTTATTATGAAATAAACATTTTCCTCTAATTACCAAAAGTGTTTTTCTAAATATATAAAATGTTTATACCACTTTATATAATTTGTAATTTGTAAATAAACCTTCCTTTAATCATAAAATGTATTAGGCAATTGTTTATTCATACCTTAAGTGAATTAGTTGGATATAATGATATTTTGTCACTAAATACTTATTTACGTAATGATTTTACGTTTAATGATTTTACATTTTGTGATCGTCAAAACATAGGGATATCGAGAAATATTAATAACGTTTTTACGCATTATTTATATCAACAATCTCCCCCTTTTTGATGATTACAAAATCTAAACTCATTAAATCAAAAGTTATTATTTATGTGAGTATTTAGTGAGTTTATATCACTTCTCCCCTTTTTGTGAACATCAAAAAGGTTATCCCGATGTTGTATTAGCTCCCCCTTGACATGTACTCCCCCTCGTTTTAAGGTTATAGGACAAATCGAGATATGGAATGCTTGCAATATTTAGAACATACAATATATATGATGCAATATATGACAAGAAAACATGTAAAAGACAAAGAAATTAAATCTCAACAAGCATTCATTATTCATAAAGTAGATTATGTTGAAAAACATAATCATTGTTACATAAGCATACATATATGCTTTTCTTAGCAAACTACATTAGATAATACTAGGTTGCCAACTTGAGGTCTCTAGACCTGGTTGGAGATAGGAAACATGGAACATGGATTTAGTGGAGGTAGACTTTTGTGGGAATTTTGTTTGGAGAGTTTGGAGTGGTTGATGTAGGTGAGCTTGGAGCGGAAGAGTTGGATTGTTGTGTTTGTGATGGTGGTGGAGAAGACCTTGTGAGGAGATACTCAATCCAAGTGAAGTGCTCATTAAGAGCAATGGTTTGTTTTTGGAGAAAAATGCAACAAGGACAATTGTTGACATGATTCTCAAGTGGGACAATGTTGTTGGATGGTGAGGATGGAGTGGTAGAGGGTTGATGATCCAAATTGTGTTGAGCCAGATGTAAGGCTAGTAGAGCACTAAGCTCATGGGCTTCTTTGAGGTCCTCGACGAACTTTTATGTTCGGAAGAAGGTGAAGATGGTGGAGTTGGATTATTGTTGGGGATTGAGGTTTGGACATGTAGCATAGGATTCATCTCTTGATGAAAGGGATGGATGTGGTTTTGGGGTTGAGTATGTTCCTCAAAAGGATCATTTGGAAGATTTGAGTGAGATGGATGTGGAGTATTGTTGGTGAGTGAGATAGTGAGGTTGTCATGTGGAGGTAAAATGAAGGTTTCACTTGGGTGAAGTGAATGTTTAGTTGTTGGTTGGTTGGGGACAACATCATTAATAGATGAGAATTTTTGACATGTATCAAGTTTTCTGCTCCACATAGGTTTGACGGTGATCCTTGCACCTCTTGTAGGTTTGGTTCTTGGGTGATTGGAGGATGATATGATGGCTTGAGTGATAATTAATGATGAATGTGGGTATTTATAGTGTGCTGATTTGGTGTTTATGGAAGGATAATATGTGGTGGATTTGATAGACAAAGAATGTTTGTGAATTTAGGGAAGTGTGGAATCAAAATAGGGTGAAATGGGATAAAAAGCAGAAAGCAAACAGGGAACCTCGACCATCAGGTGGCCGGCCCCCTTAATAAATGGTCGGCCCCTTTAATTTTAAGGGGGCCACCCGTTATAATTATGGGGGCCACCCAGTGTTTGGTTCCCAGATTGCCAGAAATGGTTTTTGGTAGAGATTTTTCTAGAAAGATGTTTGTTTTGAGGTTTGGTTTTGGGCAAGTCCATTTCTTTAAGCAACTAAACAAATATTATCTTGATGAAGTATGCATAAAAAGTATATATGTAGGCAACTAAGCATATAATATAGTTTCATGCAAAGACAATAATGTAAATGAACAAATAAGCAAGTCATGTAACCTAAGGCAACAAGTAAAGTATAAGGCAATTTAGTGAGTGAGAAACTAATGATGGAACAAATGTGACAAAGTGATACTTGACATTTTTCTAGTGTGTGCCTATATGCAACAAATGTGGAGATGCAATTGCTTCGACTCCTAATGCAAAGGAACACAAATGTCCTAAGAAGCAATCCAAAAACTCCTTGATTCAATTTGCTTAATCCATGATTGCCAAGGATATATATTGGATTATATATTTTGACAATTCATGTGACATTTCATGCATGATTTTAGAAAAATGTTTTTACCATTATTAAACAATGAGTTTTCCTAAACGTGAGAATGATTTCAAAATGAATTGAGGTTTTCTTTGAGAATATATATGCAAAACAAAATATCTCAATTCCTGATTTTTGTGCAAAACAGAATCCTAAACTTAGACTTGAGAAGAAAGAAAAGAAACTTTAAAACTTTTATGCTCAGATGGCCGGCCCCTTTAAAGTGAGGCCGGTCCCCTTAATTTTAAGGGGGCCGCCCTTATAAATTTAAGGGGTCCGCTCAAAATTTTTTTTTCAGGATCATGAAATTTTAGAAATAAAATTTTAATCTATTTGTTCCATCATTCCTAATCCTAGACGCTAGTGGTTAAATAATTCATGCTTAAGGGGCTTAGTAAATATATCGGCAATGTTATCTTCCGAGGCTACCTTTTCTATTGTTATGTTTCCCTTTTGTACGTTATCCCTAAGAAAGTGATGACGTATTTCTATACGTTTAGTCCTAGAGTGTTGAACCGGATTCTTACTTAAATCTATGTCTCCTTTATTATCACACATTATAGGAATGTTTTCTAACCTAACGCCATAGTCTACGAGAGCTTGTTTCATCCATAGTGCTTGTTGACATGCCTTTCCAGCGCTTACATATTCAGATTCGGTGGTCAAAATGGCAAGAGCGGTTTGCTTCTTGGAAAACCAAGACGTTAGGCAACATCCCATAAACGTGCAAATACCACTAGTGCTTTTTTGATCCATGTAGTCTCCCGCATGATCCGAATCCACATAGACAATGGTTTCTATGCCGGATCCCTTAGGATACCATAATCCTAAGTGTATAGTGCCTTTAATGTATTGGAAGATACGCTTAACCGCTTCTAGGTGAGAGGTTTTGGGATCCCCTTGAAAGCGGGCATAAAGGCAAACACTAAACATGATATCGGGTCTACTTGTCGTTAAGTATAGTAAACTACCTATCATTCCTCTATACTTAGTGTTATCTACGGACTCACCTTCTTCATCTCTTATGAGTTTCACTTCCGTAGACATAGGTGTCTTAAGGGGTTTTGAGTCTTCTAGGCCAAATTTCTTTAGCATTTCCTTAATATATTTTGATTGGTTAAAAAATATTCCATCTTTTAGTTGTTTTATTTGTAATCCTAGGAAGAAGTTTAGTTCACCCATCATGCTCATCTCAAACTCATCATGCATGATTTTGGCAAATTCATCACACATATCCTGACAAGTCGATCCAAATACAATGTCATCGACAAATATTTGAACAATGATGATATTTGGGTCACTTCTTTTAGTGAAGAGAGTGTTATCTACCATTCCCATGGAATAATTATGCTCAACTAGGAAAGCTTTCAGTCTATCATACCAAGCCTTTGGAGCTTGCTTAAAACCATATAAAACTTTCTTTAGTTTGTAGACATAATCAGGTTTTGCGAAGTCAATGAATCCCGGGGGTTGTGCCACATAAACCTCCTCATTGATAAAACCGTTAAGGAATGCACTCTTCACATCCATTTGGTATAACTTAAAGTCTAGGGCGCAGGCATAAGCTAAAAGGATTCTAATGGATTCTAATCTAGCTACAGGGGCATAGGTTTCGTCATAATCAATTCCTTCTTGTTGATTATAACCTTGGGCGACTAGCCTAGCTTTATTCCTAGTTACTATTCCATTTTCATCTAATTTATTCCTAAATACCCACTTAGTTCCTAGGATTTGAGACTAGTTCCCTGATGAGTGCTCAAACACTCATAATTTTTTGTCTAATCTGAACTGCAAAACATACAACAACACTCAGAAATGCATCAAAATACTAAAAATATTTCAAAATTGTGTTTTATATGTTTTAGATGCAAAATGAGCAAAAACAAATGAAAAACGCACAAGTTTGCAAAATTGGCAGTTTCAGTCCCCCAACTTTCATAAAATTACAAAACTAGTCCCTGGATATTCAAAATATAGAAAATTATCACCAAAGGTCCTTTTGAAATCATAAGTTGTCATATTTAGTCCTTTGGTGAAAAATTGGAAAAGTTTTGGAAATTTACAATTTAGCCCCTGAAGTTTCAGATTTTGGCAGATTTAGTCCCTGGTGGGATATTTTTGAAAGAAAAATCATTCTTAGACCTTGGGAAATCAAAAGTTATCAAAATAGGTCCCTGGGTGAAAGTTTTGTGGAAATTACATGTTTGGTCCCTGGACTTTGCAGAAATGACAATTTTGGTCCCCGTGAATTTCAAAATGGAAAAATATCATTTTTTGTCATGCACTAATAAATTGTGGCATATTTTACCCTTGTAGCAATTTTGGGTGTTTGGCAAAATCAGTCCTTATATTTTTGAAATCTACATGAATGGTCCTTGTTATTTTTGAAACTTGAAATAAATACCAAATGGACCTTTTATTATCAAAATCCAATAACCAAATCTGATCCAACACATCCACCCCTAGCCCACTTCCTAAACCCACAGCCTACCAAAGCCCACTCCCACTTCTAATAACCCGCCCAGGTCAATAAGTCAAAACGCAGGGTCAACACACAGTGGTCAAACCGACCACTGTTCATCTTCCCTAATCCACCTCCCTAATTTCCAGTAACCATGTTCCCCATCCTCTCAATTTTCCTCACCTTCTTCACCAACTATAATAAATACCCTCACCTACATTCAACCCCCCTCCTCCCCTCATTTATTACCACACCAAACCCCACTTCCTCAGTTTCCCGCCAAAACCCATTTGAAGGGTGGAGATCATTTAAGCCAATCCAACGGCTCAAGAAAGAGTGGGAATGAAAGAGAAATGCTCCGGGGATTATATAAGTCAACAAAAGTGAAGAATGGGTGTATTAGTTGTAGCAGTAGTGTAGGAGTAGTATAGTGAATGTTCCACTTTCATTTGTAATTTTTAATTTCAGTTGTTACTTTTAGTTTTAAAAGCTTTTATTTAGCAATCTTTATGTAATTTGAACAAGTTCTTATCTTAATTTCAAGGTTTTATTTGGTAATCCATATTTAGCATTTTTAGTGGAATTGACAACTCCATCTGATTTTACTAAACATTGTTGTTTTAATGTTCCTTTAAGCTTTAATCAGTTCAATTATAAGTTTTAGTAAGTCTTGAAAGAATTAAAATCAGTTTAGTTTATTCATTCTATAATACTCAAAAATCCAAGAAAATAAAAAGAAAATAAAAAACTCAAGGAAGAAGCAGAATGAACAGTGGAGCAGGGTCTATTATGGATTGAAATGGTTGTAGTGCTCATTGGTGAGCTTTAGGTGTGTTTTGGATACATGGTTACATGATCTCAGTCCTAAACCCATTGTGAGTCACAAATTCTAATTTTGCAAAGTGTTGTTTTTATTGTTGTTTATGGTAAGTTAGATATCATTTAGCTTCTAATCATTGTACTAAAACTGTTTAATGCTTTAAATTAGTAGTGGTAGCTTGATAATTGCATGTTGTAATGTATTGATAGTGTTAAGGGACTGTTTGGATCAGTAGAATAAGTGGGTCTCAGCTGTGTTTAAGGTGTTGTTTCTTGTTGTTACATGTTTGAATAGGTCCTAATAGGTTAGTTCTACCATTTCAACTAGCATTTGTTACTAAAAAAGTCAAATCACCTCTTGAATCACCTTGACAGTTAACTGTCAAGGTAATTGGGTCTCAAAACTCACCATTTAGCTTAAAAGTTGTTCTTATACCTCAATTCAGTCATAATATAGCTTCTTACTTCAGTTTTAGTGTTTATGATCCATCCAAAGTTCATTAAAGTCAATTTGTGAGTTCTTGTGAAAAAGTCAAAGTGCACAATCTCAGATTTTTGCAAAAGTTCAAGGAATATTGTTGATTTTTGTGATTGCTTTCAGGAAGTGAAACTTGTTCCCATTAATTTTCTGCCATCTCAGTTACAAGTTCCCATGTCCCTTTTATTTTTGCAATTTTTTTCCTAGGATCTACAAGCCACCAAAGTGACTTGCAGGGCAAGTATTGCCCCTGCATCAGCAGTTTGCAGCCCACCACCACCACTTGGTGGTGGTTTTCTAGCCACCTCAGTGGGCCCCAGGCCACCATTCTTGTTCATTCCTACCCCCTCCTACCAGGGTTGAGGTTTTGACCTCTTGTTTGACTTAGATACCTGTGGACCCCACTTGTAATCACCACAAAAGTCTGTCCCTTTTCTGAGTTTAAATTGGATTTTCACAGTGCTTATTTGAGCTTTATTGCTTATCTTGTTGGCTTATTTGTTCAAATATTGTCTAAATATGTTCATCTAACTTATTGAGACCTGACTTAATCATTGTGGGTCCCACTCTTGGTCATTTAAGCTCATTTCCACATCTGGTCAACAAAAGTCAACTGTTGACCCTATTAGCTTATATTTTGCTTATTTTTATGTTTTAAAAAAGTTGTTTTTACAAAAGTTTGCTGTTTTTAGATGTAAAACAAGTTTCTAAAATAAAAAAAATCAGAAAATCAAATTAATTTTTAAGTGATAGTTTCTATTTAATGTAAATTAAATTTTATTTTTCATTTTTAGATTTTAACTAAGTACTTGTCATTTTTATATTTTTATTAATTTCCTATTATATTAAAGTATTTATAATAATTTTCTCAGATTTTTATTTTATCTTTAAGTATTTACTAGAATTAATCTTAGTTTTATTAATTATTAATTAATAATTAGTTTAAAATAGCATAATTAGTTTTTATTAAGTAAAACCTAGTTTTTATATTTTTTATAGCTTTTATATGTTATAAAATAATTTTAGAAATTTTCTTGTAATTTTTTTACTGTTCATTTTCTAATTTTCTCAATTTAAAATAGTTTAATTAGGTAATTAGTAAATAATTAGTAATTAATTAATATTAAATAATTAATTAGTGTTAAAAGTAATTTTCTTTTTCTAAAAATTTTTGTTTATCTTGTAGTTTGTAAAAAAAAAAAATCATTTTCACCCCCTGGGGGTTTTCAGATTTCCGTTTTCACTTTTTATTTCGTACGTTTACGTTTTATTTAAACGTAACGTACGCGTTTTTAGGTTTTAATCGTTTCTGGTTTTTCCTACTTTCCTGTCTTATTCAGATAGCTTGTTTATGCTATTTTGTTGTAAATTCCTTAGTTTAATCAAACTCAAACCCTTTTTCTCATCCAAATTCACCCGATCACAAGCCGTTTGTTAGCCATTCACACCTCGTCGGGACATAACGACCCGGGGAAACCTTATACTTCCGCGGAGCATTGGTCTAGGCTATTTGACTTTTTTGACCATTCCTTGGTCAATATAAGTTGGGTGGTTTAGCATCAATCAATTTTTGGCGCCGCTGCCGGGGAGGTTGTGTGCGTTTTCTAAACGGTTTTTCTGATTAGTGATTTTGGAATTCACTTCTTTGTATATTATCCATCCTTGTTCATATTTTTTCGTAAAAACCCAAAAATATTTTTCCTTGCCCTCTAAACATTTAATTCTATCTCTTTCTCACTCTTATGTTTAATTCTAATGGAATCGTTTATTCCTTGCGTTGGTTGTGGTGAGCCACTCTTCGGTTTACCATGTCGTTGGTGTACGTGTGAACGGTGTGGTAATGATATTCAGGACGGAAGTTGTTTGTTTTGTGATTCGAGGAATTCATTTGCTTATGAACCGATTCTGAACTCATTCAACGACTATTCAAATTTTTCCAACTACCCACCACAGCCCGACTTATCTTCATTTGGTCAACAAAATTGCTTTAATTGTGGAGATTTGTTTGGAGATGGTTCACATTGTGAACGATATTTTTGCAAGGAATGTGGATTTAATCATGGACTTTGCATGTGTGATGCTTTGAAAGCTGAACCCACATTCACCTCTGATCATGCTCCGATCAATTATTCTAAAAATGATTTATTTGGATTTAGGGCCTTGCATGACAAACTGGATCAGAGTGTTGAAAGAATTGAGCACATGTATCAAATCCTCATGCGTTACCCTTCAACTTTGAACAATACCACTATAACCACCCAAAATGGTGTTGTTCACAATGAACCCTCGACTCCCACTCCCTCTCCGGTGAAGGAAGTGGAGTGTGAAACGTACTCCATCATTCATCAATCCCCTCATGAAAAATCTTGGGGAGAATTGCTAGCCGAAGAGCGAGCAGCTCGCAACAAAGAAGCTCTTGTAGAATTGTTGATAAGAGAGCAAGCGGCTGAAAGGCGTTCCAAATTTCTCAAGGCTTCCATTATCGATGATGATGATGAGGATTCCATTCAAATGAAGGAATATTATGAGGATTTGTCTGCTGAAAACCCACCAGTCCAAAAATCGCAGGGAGAAAAGAATATGACTGAATCTCTAGTAGTAGAACAAATGGAAATTGCAAAATCCATGAGTGCTAGTCCTTCTCAACTCCCTCAGCCTGCTGATATCACACCCGAGATTCACACTCACTCACTTATTATGGGGGATGAGCATCTTGACACTATTCCTGAAAAGGAATCGGACGAATTCATAAAGTCTAGTGTCGAGAACCTTGTCCCAATCCCAAGTGAGTCACAAGGAATTCTCGAGCATTTGTGTGATATCCCTCCTCCCCTTGATTTTTCAAAAGATCATGTGGATACTCTCTCCGATTCTAATGATGATAGTACATCTTATGGAGAAATTGAGTATGTTGAGGTTTCACTTCCTCATTCTGATGTTGACCCTCTTCATTCTTTATCTTGTGAAGACATCAGTTATGAGCCCGTCAATCCAAAAGAGAATGTTAATCTCTTTGTTCCCGAAACATTCAATACGACTCTCACCAATCCTCTATTTGAATTCGAATCTGAATTCACCTTGATTTATGATAATCCACTCTTTGATATTCAGAATGAGGATTGTGATGAGTCTATTCCGGAACATGAGTTCACAGATTCACATCTTGTGAATAATTCTCTTCATGAGGAGTTCTCCGGTGAACTCACTCATCATACTATGACTCCTTCGGAGTTTGATTGCCCGGGGGGAAATGCTCTCAATCTTGAGAATTTGCAAATTCCCACCCACCCTCCCGGGTTGTTTACGAGCTTACCCTTTGAAATCCAAACTCAAGCTACGGAGCCTGCTCTCGAGGAAGAAGATCAAATCATGCTTTTTATCATGATTTTCTTCCTTTTCTTCACCTACAGGGTGACTTCTTCTCTTCTTCACTCCTTCGGGAGTGAGGACACTATATTTGATCCCGGCATTTTCATGTATCATTATCTTGAGCCGGATACTTATCTCATCGGTGTGGAACTTTCACGTGCTTCATATGTTTGTCCAAACATTTTGAATGAAAGTCCGATGGAGATCGTTTCTTCCACAGCATGCTTCCCCAAGGACAAATGAATTCGGGGACGAGTCTTATAGGGTTTTCACCCTAAGTGTGGGGGAGCCCCCCATACTATGGTTACAAAAAGTGAAAATACAAAATGGTGTTTTCCACGCTTAGCTTGTAATGTTGCCCTTTTACGTTCAAAATGTCGGTATAATAGCCGGGAATTGGAATATTGAGGACAATATTCATCCTAAGTGTGGGGGGGTATTCGCTATTCTAGCGAATTTTATCACATTTTACTATATAATACCCCCGTTTTAGCCAAAATTTCAAAAATTTTAAAAATTTTTCACTGGTGCTTCAAAAGTTTTGTGGTAATCAGTCCGCCTTGTCTTAAACGACAAAAGGGATTGGCTAGTCCAGGAGCAAACGGCTCTTGGTAAAGACATCTCAAATCCGTTTATGGCTTGCAATTTGCCCAAAATTGTATGGTTCCTCAACTCCCCAAAAACAAATGAGTTGGCTAGCCCGCAAGATTATAGCTTGTGGTAAAGGCAGTGGAAAATCCATAATTGGTAATCAGCTCACCAAGATGTTGACTATTCCATCAAGAGCTGGCTAGTCCAGAAGCAAACGGCTTTTGGTAAAGACTACTCAAATCCGTTGACAGCTGGTGGTTTGCTCAAAATCACACGGTTATCAGGTGTGCCACAGTTCTTACACCTGGCTACTCCAGAAGTGATGGCTTTTGGTAAGGAGTTTTTCAAATCCATCAAGTTTTCAAAACAGTATTGCTAGGGACTAGCAATAGTTTAGTGTGGGGGATTGATGAGTGCTCAAACACTCATCATTTTTGGTCTAATCTGAACTGCAAAACATACAAAAACACTCAGAAATGCATCAAAATACTAAAAATATTTCAAAATTGTGTTTTATAGGTTTTAGATGCAAAATGAGCAAAAACAAATGAAAAACGCACAAGTTTGCAAAATTGGCAGTTTCAGTCCCCCAACTTTCATAAAGTTACAAAACTAGTCCCTGGATATTCAAAATATAGAAAATTATCACCAAAGGTCCTTTTGAAATCATAAGTTGTCATATTTAGTCCTTTGGTGAAAAATTGGAAAAGTTCTGGAAATTTACAATTTAGCCCCTGAAGTTTCAGATTTTGGCAGATTTAGTCCCTGGTGGGATATTTTTGAAAAAAAATCATTCTTGGACCTTGGGAAATCAAAAGTTATCAAAATAGGTCCCTGGGTGAAAGTTTTGTGGAAATTACATGTTTGGTCCCTGGACTTTGCAGAAATGACAATTTTGGTCCCCGTGAATTTCAAAATGGAAAAATATCATTTTTTGTCATGTACTAATAAATTGTGGCATATTTTACCCTTGTAGCAATTTTGGGTGTTTGGCAAAATCAGTCCTTATATTTTTGAAATCTACATGAATGGTCCTTGTTATTTTTGAAACTTGAAATAAATACCAAATGGACCTTTTATTATCAAAATCCAATAACCAAATCTGATCCAACACATCCACCCCTAGCCCACTTCCTAAACCCACAGCCCACCAAAGCCCACTCCCACTTCTAATAACCCGCCCAGGTCAATAAGTCAAAACGCAGGGTCAACACACAGTAGTCAAACCGACCACTGTTCATCTTCCCTAATCCACCTCCCTAATTTCCAGTAACCATGTTCCCCCTCCTCTCAATTTTCCTCACCTTCTTCACCAACTATAATAAATACCCTCACCTACATTCAACCCCCTTCCTCCCCTCATTTATTACCACACCAAACCCCACTTCCTCAGTTTCCCGCCAAAACCCATTTGAAGGGTGGAGATCATTTAAGCCAATCCAACGGCTCAAGAAAGAGTGGGAATGAAAGAGAAATGCTCCGGGGATTATATAAGTCAACAAAAGTGAAGAATGGGTGTATTAGTTGTAGCAGTAGTGTAGGAGTAGTATAGTGAATGTTCCACTTTCATTTGTAATTTTTAATTTCAGTTGTTACTTTTAGTTTTAAAAGCTTTTATTCAGCAATCTTTATGTAATTTGAACAAGTTCTTATCTTAATTTCAAGGTTTTATTTGGTAATCCATATTTAGCATTTTTAGTGGAATTGACAACTCCATCTGATTTTACTAAACATTGTTGTTTTAATGTTCCTTTAAGCTTTAATCAGTTCAATTATAAGTTTTAGTAAGTCTTGAAAGAATTAAAATCAGTTTAGTTTATTCATTCTATAATACTCAAAAATCCAAGAAAATAAAAAGAAAATAAAAAACTCAAGGAAGAAGCAGAATGAACAGTGGAGCAGGGTCTATTATGGATTGAAATGGTTGTAGTGCTCGTTGGTGAGCTTTAGGTGTGTTTTGGATACATGGTTACATGATCTCAGTCCTAAACCCATTGTGAGTCACAAATTCTAATTTTGCAAAGTGTTATTTTTATTGCTGTTTATGGTAAGTTAGATATCATTTAGCTTCTAATCATTGTACTAAACTGTTTAATGCTTTAAATTAGTAGTGGTAGCTTGATAATTGCATGTTGTAATGTATTGATAGTGTTAAGGGACTGTTTGGATCAGTAGAATAAGTGGGTCTCAGCTGTGTTTGAGGTGTTGTTTCTTGTTGTTACATGTTTGAATAGGTCCTAATAGGTTAGTTCTACCATTTAAACTAGCATTTGTTACTAAAAAAGTCAAATCACCTCTTGAATCACCTTGACAGTTAACTGTCAAGGTAATTGGGTCTCAAAACTCACCATTTAGCTTAAAAGTTGTTCTTATACCTCAATTCAGTCATAATATAGCTTCTTACTTCAGTTTTAGTGTTTATGATCCATCCAAAGTTCATTAAAGTCAATTTGTGAGTTCTTGTGAAAAAGTCAAAGTGCACAATCTCAGATTTTTGCAAAAGTTCAAGGAATATTGTTGATTTTTGTGATTGCTTTCAGGAAGTGAAACTTGTTCCCATTAATTTTCTGCCATCTCAGTTACAAGTTCCCATGTCCCTTTTATTTTTGCAATTTTTTTCCTAGGATCTACAAGCCACCAAAGTGACTTGCAGGGCAAGTATTGCCCCTGCATCAGCAGTTTGCAGCCCACCACCACCACTTGGTGGTGGTTTTCTAGCCACCTCAGTGGGCCCCAGGCCACCATTCTTGTTCATTCCCACCCCCTCCTACCAGGGTTGAGGTTTTGACCTCTTGTTTGACTTAGATACCTGTGGACCCCACTTGTAATCACCACAAAAGTCTGTCCCTTTTCTGAGTTTAAATTGGATTTTCACAGTGCTTATTTGAGCTTTATTGCTTATCTTGTTGGCTTATTTGTTCAAATATTGTCTAAATATGTTCATCTAACTTATTGAGACCTGACTTAATCATTGTGGGTCCCACTCTTGGTCATTTAAGCTCATTTCCACATCTGGTCAACAAAAGTCAACTGTTGACCCTATTAGCTTATATTTTGCTTATTTTTAAGTTTTAAAAAAGTTGTTTTTACAAAAGTTTGCTGTTTTTAGATGTAAAACAAGTTTCTAAAATAAAAAAAATCAGAAAATCAAATTAATTTTTAAGTGATAGTTTCTATTTAATGTAAATTAAATTTTATTTTTCATTTTTAGATTTTAATTAAGTACTTGTCATTTTTATATTTTTATTATTTTTCTATTATATTAAAGTATTTATAATAATTTTCTCAGATTTTTATTTTATCATTAAGTATTTACTAGAATTAATCTTAGTTTTATTAATTATTAATTAATAATTAGTTTAAAATAGCATAATTAGTTTTTATTAAGTAAAACCTAGTTTTTATATTTTTTATAGCTTTTATATGTTATAAAATAATTTTAGAAATTTTCTTGTAATTTTTTTACTGTTCATTTTCTAATTTTCTCAATTTAAAATAGTTTAATTAGGTAATTAGTAAATAATTAGTAATTAATTAATATTAAATAATTAATTAGTGTTAAAAGTAATTTTCTTTTTCTAAAAATTTTTGTTTATCTCGTAGTTTGTAAAAAAAAATCATTTTCACCCCCTGGGGGTTTTCAGATTTCCGTTTTCACTTTTTATTTCGTACGTTTACGTTTTATTTAAACATAACGTACGCGTTTTTAGGTTTTAATCGTTTCTCTTTTTTCCTACTTTCCCGTCTTATTCAGATAGCTTGTTTAAGCTATTTCGTTGTAAATTCCTTAGTTTAATCAAACTCAATCCCTTTTTCTCATCCAAATTCACCCGATCACAAGCCGTTTGTTAGCCATTCACACCTCGTCGGGACAT
Source organism: Artemisia argyi (assembly GCA_030686995.1). Classification (NCBI taxonomy): domain Eukaryota; kingdom Viridiplantae; phylum Streptophyta; class Magnoliopsida; order Asterales; family Asteraceae; genus Artemisia; species Artemisia argyi. Next base: position 61,774,915 of record CM060691.1, on the reverse strand, counting down.
AACGACCCGGGGAAACCTTATACTTCCGCGGAGCATTGGTCTAGGCTATTTGACTTTGTTGACCATTCCTTGGTCAATATAAGTTAGGTGGTTTAGCATCAATCATTCCCAAACATCATTTGTTTTGAGTTGATTTAATTCTTCTTGCATAGCCATAATCCAACTTTCATCCTTTAAGGCTTCATTTATATTCTTAGGCTCTATTGTTGACACAAAACAAAAGAAGTTATTTTTATCTTGAGCTTGTGATCTAAGTGTTCTTTGGTTTAGGTGACCTATAATGTTATCTAATGGATGTGACTTTGATTCCTTAACATTTACAATTACATTTTCTTCTAAAGTTTCTACTTCAAGATCATTACCTAAGGGTTTAGTTTTACTAACCTCAATAGCTTCTTCCTCTATAACATCATCATCTTCTAAAGGTAATGTTTTAGGTAGTGGAGGAGTTTCATCAAAGGTTACATTTAGGGACTCTTCTACTTTCATGGTATGTTTATTAAGAATTATATATGCTTTACTATTTTGTGAATATCCTAGAAAAACTCCTTCGTAAGCCTTAGGGTCAAACTTAGTGAGATAGTCGTTTGTGTTAAGGATGAAGCATTTACTTCTGAATACTCTAAAGTATCCTATATTAGGTTTTCTACCTCTTAATAACTCATATGGAGTTTTCCTAAGATTCGTCTAATAGAAACTCTATTAAGTATATATGTTGATGTATCTACGGCGTGACACCAAAATTTTTGTGGGATAGATTGTTCATTTAACATTGTTCTGCTCATTTCTTGTAGAGACCTATTTTTTCTTTCTACTACCCCATTTGATTGCGGAGTACGTGGAGCAGAAAAGTTGTGAGATATTCCATTTTCATCACAAAATTTTCCAAATTGCACTTCGTTATCAAATTCCCTACCATGGTCTGTCCTAATTGAGACTATAGAACATCCTAACTTATTTTGTATCATTTTACTAAATATCTTGAATTTTTCAAAGGCTTCAGTTTTATCACTTAAGAACCTAGTCTACGTGTATCGTGAATAATCATCTACTATAACTAAGGTGTAGCGATTGCCACCGTAGCTCCGCACAGCGGATGGACCAAAAAGGTCCATGTGAAGTAATTCTAAGCATCTAGTAGTAGATAACATATTTTTAGCTTTGTGACTAGCATGTGCTTGTTTTTCAATTTTGCAAGCATCACAGAAGTGTTGATCATATCTTAGGCTAGGAAAGTTTCTAACTAGTTCCTTAGAGACTAAAGATTGTATTTGTTGCATGTTTGCGTGACCTAATCTCCTATGCCACAAAGTAGAGTTTTCATCTAAAGTAGCTAGGCATATTCTATCTTTCGGTTTGTCTCCTAATTTCATAACATATATACCTCCTTTCCTAATTCTTCTACCTATAACTTTCTTATCCTTAATTATTTCACTATCTTTGTCGGTAAAGGTAACCCTACACTTATTATCACATATTTGGCCTATACTAAGCAAGTTATAAGTTAGATTATCTACATGCTCGACATTTTCAATAGTTAGAGAGTCTTGAGAGATGGTACCTTTGCCTATGATTTTTCCACGACGATCACTACCAAAAACAACGTTACCTCCATTATATGCCTTATATGTAGAAAATAGCTTGCGATTCCCCGTCATGTGTCTTGAGCATCCATTATCCTTTATCCATTCATCGGGCTACAAATCTACTCCTAGACATATTTCATTAGGTGCTTGAGCTACGAAACATTTGTGCATCATTGTTTCGTCCTCGTCACCAGATTTTCTTCTTCGGGTGGTTTTCCTTTTGTCTTGTGCTTTTAGTCGCTTCTTAATAATGTTCTTGAATTCTTTAACGACCTTTGCATATTCTTCATCTTCACTTTCGGAACTATAATAATCATCATCATTATGTTCCTTATCGATCGTTGACTTTATACACCCTTCTTGTTTGCTCTTGGTACGACTCATGGGGTTTTCGCCATCATTACCAATACAACCAAAGTTTGAACTAGTAGCACTTGTACTCATTTCAACTAAATACTTATCTACTATACTTTCATCTTCAACTATTTTATATATAAAATCTTCTTTAGCTTGACATTTCTCTTGATGAAAATTTAAAAGACTTTTCCACATATCATTTGCCGTTTGACAAAAAAATATTCTTTCATATTCAATATTTGGTAAAGCTTTGTATATAATCATTTTAGCAATATCATTTTTATCAAGCACTACTTTGAAATAATTATCTTGTTTTTCAAAAGTGGTTTTTGTTGGTTGAAAATCACCAATTGAAATAACATGCCAAAGATCATAATCTATTAATTTCACATAACTTTCGAATCGATTTTTCCATTCAAGAAAACTTGTATTTTCAAAATATGGTGGTTTAAATGTCATGTTCCCTTCTAAATATTTTTCCGATTCCATAGATCGATTTCAAGCTTTAAAATACAATTTATTTTAAAAGACTTGTTTAACCTGTCTTTGATGCCAATTGTGGAAAACTAGAAGGGGGGGGGGGGGTTGAATAGTTTTACGTCAATTATTAGTAGAAGAAAAACTTTGTTTGCAAAATCTTCGATTTTAGTTTTATGCGAGATCAATATATAACACTTATATATACTAATATCTACAAAAGTAAACAACAACAATATATGTAATTTGTAAATAAACCTTCCTTTGATCATAAAATGTATTATGCAATTATTCATACCTTAAGTGAATTAGTTGGATATAATGATATTTTGTCACTAAATACTTATTTACGTAATGATTTTACATTTTGTGATCGTCAAAACATAGGGATATCGAGAAATATTAATAACGTTTTTACGCATTATTTATATCAACATACAATATTGATGAGAATGCAGAGTTTATGGGGTGTAAAGACAGTGAAGAAGCTGTTGATAGTGAAGATGTAGATCCAGATGCAGAGGATATTAATGAATTAGAGAATGAATACTTTGAAAGTGCTTCGGGTAGTGATAGTGAAGTTAGTAGATTAAGGAAAAAGAAATTGAAGCAATTAAGGAAACAAGCACATGTTGTTACTTGTGATAAATGTGGGAGTAAATGTCACAATAAAAGAACTTGTACTATTCCAATACTTCCAAAGGGTCAAAAGAGGAAAGCTGCAAGCAAAGGGGTGGATTTGGATAATGATGGTCCTACATGTTCATAGGCAAAGAAAGGTTCAGGTAGTGCATCTACAAGTTCTGCAAAAAATAAAGACAAGGGGAAAGCTCCAGCAACAGATGATGGAGTTAAGAAGAAGAAAGCACCAAGGAAGAAAGTTATTAAGTTAGGTAGATCAGTTTGTGTTATGTCTGTTATTGTATTTTGTTAAACTAATGGTATTAAGTTAAATGGTATGTTTGAACAATGTCAGTTAATGTTTGTATTGTCTGCACCATGACAGTTAATGGTTTTGGAACTATGTTAGTCAACTGGTCTGTATTTGCTTAATGACATCATTTTAATGGTTAACTTATCAGTTTAATGGTATTCCTTTTACTTGCATTTGAGAATCTGCAATTGATTGTCTGTTTGGTTTTGGTTACATGAATTGTATAGGTCCGCAAATTAGTATTAGACTTGGATTGTCTGTTTGGTTTTGCTTACATGAATTGTATAGGTCTGCAAATTATGTCTGTTATTCCTTTGTATTGTCTGTTTGGTTTTTGGGTAAATGGTTAAATGAGATTTACAGCTGTGGTTTTGGTTTATGTTTTTGTTTTGACATGGATTTGGTTTTGTAGATGTGGTTTTCACATGTTGTTTGACTATATCAGTCAAAAAGGTTGTATGGGTCAAAAACCACAACAGCAAAACAACACAACAAGCACAACAACACAACATGGGTTAGAAAAAGATTATGGGTCAAAAGTTGAAAAACATAAAGCACATCTAGTATTATAACAAAGATGATCCCATTACAAACACAGGTGGTGCACTTGAAAAACATAAAGATAACACGGATGATTCCATTACATAGCTTGCTTCCATAATTTGTACATAACAGATATACACAAAACACATCTAGTATTATACCCCAGAACACCAGCTGACCTTAATCTAGTTCAATAACTTCAACATTACAAACACAAAAACTAAAACCCATGTAACAATCAGATACTTCTTCAATCTTGCTCTTTCTTGCTCAATCTCTTGTAGTTGTGCTTAATGCCTGTTCAATGACCTTAATAAACCCGGTATAACTACCATGGAATGTGCACACATTTCTGGGTCTACCCAATCCATAAATCTGTTACAATCCTGTATAACAAAGGAAAAAATTAAATAGGTACTTACAACAACATTATCACTATGTTTAATTCAATTAAACATAAATCCTTGAAAACGTACAATAAAGGGTTGAGGGAATTTAGGGTTTTCATTAAGGGCGGGAAACAAGGGGTGATGGAAATAGTAATACCCTCATTGGGACTTGATGTGAAAAACAATTAACTAGCGTTAATGGGGCCCACTGGATGGAGGGACAAACGACGCGTAACGTTTGCCCGTTAAGGGTGGACGGTGCAGTTTTTTTGGTTAAGGGACGAACCATGCCAGTCAACGCAAACCACAAGGACGAACGGTGTAATTTACTCTTTATACATTATGCGTTCATGTCTAATATTTACATATTCATACCCGATACCAAACAATGTGTCAAACTATCAATCGAAACTTTTACTAATAATTTGATGATACAGTTGCAAACCGTTAAGTAGTTTAACATCTAGTACAGTAGTAAAGAAATTAATATTAATACTATTAAATAATTAAATGAGGACTTATAAGTTAATACTCCATTCATTTTAAAATTATTGTCTTCGAAAAAAAAACACACGGTTTAATACTCGTAAAAGTGAGACCACTACATTCTTTAACCGATTAAATACCATCCACAACAACTAAACTCTCTTTTGAATTATTGAATTAGATGAATACCCGTGCAAAGCGACGGTTTATAGTGGCAAATAATTGTACTTACGAACTTGTGGTTCTAGTGTAACCCCTGATGCAACCATGTATGTGTGCTCTTTTCTGTGTGTGTATGTGTGTTTATTTTTATAAATTAATGCAACCGGTTGTAACCGTGTGACCTTAAACAAATACCCACGCAAGCAATTTTTTTTCGTAAGTTAATTAACAACCGTGTGATTGGTTGTCATTTATATAGAGATTCTCCTTTGTTAGAATCTTTAATTTTTTTTTTAAATTGATAGGAATGCAGACATGTTTTTTATTGATAGATCAAATATAAAACTAGTCACATTTAAAAAAGAGCTAATTGCATTTTTGGTCCTTAAGGTTTGACCAAATTGTAGGTTTGGTCCCTAATGTTTCGAAAATGCAATGATGGTCCTCATTTTAAACTTTTTGCTGCATGTTTAGTCCCTGATCAACGTCAAATGACCAAATTACCATCGCCTTTTTCTTTTTCTATTTTCTTTTCAGTTTTCTAATATAAATGGTCCATGTTTTTTTCGAAAAAAAAAATCCAAAAAAATAATTTGAAATTTTTTTTAAGAAAAAAAAATTCTAATTTTTTTTCTAATAAAAATTTTCTTAAAAAATCCGAAAAAAATTCTAAAAAAAAGTTTTTTGTCAAATAACTTTTTTTACTAAAAAAAATTCGGAAAAAAAAAACTAGAAAAAAATCCGAATTTTTTTTTTCTAGAATTTTTTTTCAAAAATGAAATTTAAAAAAAATTAATTCTAAAAAAAAATTATTTCGAAAAAAAATCAAAAAAAGTTTAAAAAATCGCAAAATGAAATTGTGAAAAAAATCGCAAAATGGCATTACGATTTTTTAATTTTTTTTTGAAAAAATTTTTGAGATTTTTTTTTTCGAAATAATTTTTTTTTAGAATTAATTATTTTAAAATTTTTTGTAGAATTTTTTTTTAGAATTTCATATTAGAAAAAAAAAAATCTAGAAATTTTTTTTCTAAATCTTTTTCACATTTTTTTAGAATTTTATTTTAGAAAAAAAATAGAATTTTTTTTTTCAAATTTTTTTTAGTAAAAAAGTTATTTGACAAAAAACTTTTTTTTGGAAATTTTTTCGGATTTTTTAAGAAAATTTTTATTAGATTTTTTTTTTTTTAGAAATTTTTTTCTTAAGAAGAATTTTCGAATTATTTTTTTGGATTTTTTTTTCGAAAAACATGGACCATTTATATTAGAAAACTGAAAAGAAAATAGAAAAAAAAAGGCGAGGGTAATTTTGTCATTTGACGTTGATCAGGGACTAAATATGCAACAAAAACTTTAAAATGAGGACTATCGTTGCATTTTCGAAATCTTAGGGACCAAACCTGCAATTTGGCCAAACATTAGAGACCAAAAAAGCAATTTACTCTTTAAAAAAAGGTATTTTGATATATCAACTTTACTCATTTTTAAGAGATTTTAAGTTTTTAAAATTAAACAAATGTATTTTATAAGCAGTAGAGATAAAAATAAAAAATAAACAATTACTCCGTAATTTAAAACATTTCAAAATAAAAATATGAATAAGAGTTTTGAGACAGAGAAATTGTACGGACCTTGCTAACCCAACTTGATACGGGAGGGTGTGTTAGATTCTTGGAAAGGCTCAAGTCCAAAATCTCTAATTAGTCAAAAAGTTTTTGCTTAGCTGTTGGCTCACATGATTATGAGTTAAGCCTTAAAATGATTTCCCAAGAAGGTAGTATTACTGAATTTCGTGTATTAATTTTCTAATTCTAAGATTACAGTTTTGTTGTACATTAATGATCGTATATGCTAAAATAAACAAGAAAATATGTTAAATCTAGTGATCATGTGTAACTTATAGGTTAATATGTTTATGTTTAACTAAGTGATTGTGTGTAGCTTATAGATTTGCAAGAAAATAAAATACAATCTTAAAAGCAAAAAGTTATCACATTGACATCAAAAGAACAACGTACTTATTGTTAGAATTTTTATATCTATCACATGGTCATATTTTTTTTTTTTCGTATTTTCATATGTATAGCGTGCACTAATATATAGCACAACTACAATTATGAATTATCTAAATGTAAACAATTAATCATTGGTCATTTTCATGTCTATACATCCTTCCAAGTTAAGCGTGCCTAGTGGAGAGTAGTACCGGTTTGAGTGACCAAACCGGGAAGTCCTCCCTTGTGGACCACTGCACTGTCGGTACGATTTCAAAGTCCTTCAATGAAGGTTTCAACCCACCAGGGTTCGAATCTGGAGAAAGCAGGATTTACTTCAATTTAAGTGTCGTGCCTTCGGGCGGCTTAAGTTGAAGGTTTTTCCCCCATCAGGTTTCAAATTGGACATGGTTTTCCCTTGAAAGAAAGTAACTGTTCAAAAAAAATACATCCTTCCAAGTTGTGGCATTCGTCTTTCCATCATGAGTTTACGTGACAGCTTTGTATGTAGTGCCTTTGTATTCCACCTGTTTTCAGTCAATTGTGGTACTTATGTTAATTCCCTGTTCATGTCAATGTGTACTTTTTTGGAACTTTATTTTTTTATATCCTGTCGGTGTTAAAGTGCTGGTGTTCAGGGGGCGGTACGGTTCGATTTTTTAGGCGGGTAGTACATTTTACTATTCGAAACTGAACCGTACTAGACGGGTAACCAGAAATCTGGCCTGAAATGAGTGGTTACCCCGCAGTTCGGGTGGCGGTTAACCATTTTAAAAAATTAACTGTATCACATAGGATCGTGAAGAAGTCTACTCTAAGCACAAAATTCTCAGATACATTAAGTTAACTCCAAGTATCAATCTTCTCACGGATCGGTTGAATATCACATTATCATAACATATAATAAACACTACCACTTCACTGAAGCTGACTACATCAATCTTCATCCTCATGATCTCGAAGATATCCTTACGAGAAGAAGAGTTTGCTTCAGCAAGAAAGCCATTGACCAAGACGTGATTGAATCAGTCTTGATCTTCATGAGGGCTTATGTTGTAGTAGCTTACATCAAATACTTCCAGATGGGGATCGAAATCTATCAGAGGAAGATCAACCTGACTCCTCCGATGTTAGCTTGTGTTGGTATTCAGAAAATCAAGAGCTGGACATGTTTCACAAGACCATGCCTTGGACTATGTCTCGTGTATGTGACCGACAAGAAGCAAAAGAGATTGTTTAGAGTCGTTGAAGTAGCCAAGTTTTCTTTTGGTACTCTGCTACGAATTATGAAGAAACTTGAACGAACAACGAGGAAAGTGGAGAGACTGCAGATAGAGATGACTACAAACAATCATTACATGTTGACGAGAATTGTGAATGTGATAAGAGAAAGGCTTACACTTTGAGCATCATGGAAAAGAATGGAACAAATAATCGGATGCCGAAGTTGGCCAGACAAGAAGCCCATAAATAGAGGACCCGAATGATCTACGCTTAGGGGGAGATTGTTGGAACACAAAAAGTGTAAATCATTAGTGCAGGGACTTTTATTTATCTTTTGGATTAGTATAGGGTATGTTTTGTAACATTGTGTGGTTGCCACATCATAACATTATCACAACAATTGTATAGTTGTGATAGTATGCTTGACTATTGTAAGGGTATAAATACACCAACCTCATGGGTTATGAGGTGTGTGTTCTTCTATCTATCAATGTGAGACTTTCTTCATTTTCTCTTGTTTCTCTCTCTAAACTAAAGTGTCAACTTGGAAAACACGTGAGACTTCCGTTTATGAATTTTAAAACTGTGGTTACATCTTCTTTTGATATTATTCACTCGAATGTGTGGACTTCACCCATTCCATGTATGTTTGGATTTAAATATTATGTCTTGTTCGTGGATCATTAATTTGTTTGGGTGAATCCTTTGCTTAATAAATCTGATGTTTTGTCTAAATTTATATTGTTTCGTAATTATGTTCACACTCAGTTAAAGTGTGAAATTCGATCGTTTCAGTGTGACCATGGTGGTGAATTCGATACCGAAACATGCATAAACTTTTTGCCGAAAATGGAATTCAATTCCTTTTTTCTTCCCCTAAAACATCCCAACAAAATGGTAAGTCTGAACGCATGGTTCATACCATCAATAACCTTATTCGGACTTTACTTTTTCAAGAAAACCTTCCACCGATCTTCTGGCTCAAGGCTCTTAACATGGCCATTCAACTGCTTAATATTTTGCCTTCCACTGCCACTGATAATGACATCCCTTATACCCGCCTTTTTGGCAAAACACCTGACTATAACTTTTTACGTACCTTTTGGTGCTTGTGTTACCCTCATCTTTATGCTTCGCACAAGCTTGAACCGAGCGCTACACCCTCCATATTTTAAGGTCACGCTTCTAATAACCGTGGGTATCGTTGTCTTGAATTAAACACCAACAAAATCATTATTTAACGACATGTTACCTTTGATGAAACCAATTTCCCATATGGCTCCACAAAACCCGCCTTGTCACCCTCCTACACGTTTTTAGATGATATACTCGATATTACACCTCCCATTATTCCTACATCTCCTGCTGTGCAACCTACACCCGAAATTACAACCCCACTACATACCACGGTCGACCAAAACGTCAACTTGGAACAAAACAGCTCGCCAAATACCCCTCCATCGGCCCATCCAAACTTTCATAACCCTCTTTCACCGCCTGTTATGCCTCAACCACAATCACCAGCACAAAGCCCCTTAGCTACAATTCCCACTTCCACTGTTCACCCACCACTTATAATTCATGACCTTCCTACTAACCCAAACCCTGTTTCTGTTCACCCCATGGTCATCCGTTATCGTGTTGGGACTAATAGTCCCACTGAATGTCTCAGTTTGCAAGTGTCTTCGGTTTCTCCTTTACTAAAATCTTATCGTGAAGCGTTTAATGATCCAAATTGGTAAAATCTTATGCGTGATGAATATCTTGCACTTATTAAAAATAACACTTGTACCATAGTACCTATACCCGCATACGCCAATATTGTTAATTGTATGTGGCTTTTTCGCCATAAGTTTTTGGCAGATGGCAGTCTTAGTTGCTACAAAGCCCGTCTTTTAGCGAATGGTAGTACAAAGTTAGCAGGGATTGATGTTGATAAGACCTTTAGTCTGATTGTGAAATCAGGTACTATACGGATTATACTTAGTCTGGCTACTTCTCGACATTGGAAAATTCATCAGCTTGATGTCAAGAATGCTTTTTCATACGGTGATCTCTCTGAGATAGTTTATATGTATCAACCTCCAAGGTTTCGTTATTCTAAGCATCCAGATTATGTATGTTTATTACAGCGGTCCCTTTATGGTCTGAAGCAGGCCCCTCGGGCTTGGTTTCAGCAGTTTGCCACTTATATTACCAGTATTGGTTTTCACCATAATCGATGTGACTCATCTTTACTTATCTACAAACGGGGGGACGATACTGCTTATTTTTTATTATATGTTGATAATATCGTGCTCACTGCCTCTTTTGAGCTCTTGTTACACCAGGTTATCCGTTCTTTACATTAGGAGTTTGTTATGACTGATCTTTGTTCGCTTAGTTATTTTTTGGGGATATCTGTCACACGTAACTCCACTGGGATGTTTCTCTCTCAGAGACAATATGCTATTGAGGTTCTAGAGCGTGCTCATATGACTAATGGTAACCCTACTCGGACTTCTGTTGACACTGAGTGTAAGTTGAGGGGTGATGGTAATCCAGTTTCGGATCCGACTTTATATCGGAGTCTTGCGGGTTCTTTTCAGTATCTTACTTTTACTCGTCCAAATATTTCTTATGCAGCACAACAGGTGTGTCTTTATATGCATGATCCCCGAGAGACATATTTTTAGCTCTTAAGAGGATTTTGAGATATATTCGTGGTACTTTGGATTATTGACTGCCGTTATTTTCATCCTCCATTTCAAACTTAGTTGATTATTCCGATACTGATTGGGCCGGTAGCCCCACTACTTGGAGATCTACTTCTGGTTACTATGTTTTTCTTGGCAACAACTTACTATCTTGGTCCTCTAAGCGTGAGCTAATGCTTTCTTGTTCTAGTGCTGAGGCTGAGTATCGTGGTGTTGCCAATGTTGTTGCTAAAACAAGTTTGTTGCGGAATTTATTACGTGAGTTACATACACCTTTATCATCTGCTACTCTTGTTTATTGTGATATCGTCGGTACTGTGTATTTGTCATCCAATCCAGTTCAGCATCAGCGTACGAAGCACATTGAGATTGTTACACATTTTTTTCGTGATCTGGTTGCTGTTGGTCTGATTCTGGTTCTTCATGTTCCTTTGCGGTATCAATATGCTTATATTTTTATGCTTATATTTTTACTAAAGGTTTGCCTTCTACATTGTTTGAAGAGTTCCGCTCCAGTTTGAGCGTTCGAAGTCCTCCCGCTCCAACTGCGAGGGAGTGTTAGGCTATATATTAGCCCGTATTGTATTGTATATGTTTGTATTGGGCTCAAGCCTGGTTCCAGTCCATTCTATATTGGTGTATATAATGTGCAATTGAATTATGCAAGGAATACACAATTCTGTTAACCAACAATAATCAAAATAAACGCTGTAGTATAAACAATATACTAGTTTATATGTTAAAAAAAATACAAATTACAACTAGTCTTTGTTTCCTAATGACACTCATCAAACTTTAAGCACGAAAATTCATATTCGTAAGAGCAATTACTTTAATAAACTTCTTTTCATCTTCTCCATAATCGTCATTCTACTTGTTAGCCAAATCACTTTTCGTCTAAACCTGAAAGTTAACCTTTAAGTACCAATGAACCTGCATAAATGATGAGTGTGTAAATACTCATCATTTTTATCGTATTTGAACTGCCAAAACATCCAAAAACACTCAGAAATGCATCAAAATACAGAATTTATCCCAAAAGTGTGTTTTATATGTTTTAGATGCAAAATGTTTAAAAACAAATGAAAAACGAACAAAGTTTGCATAATTGGCAGTTTCAGTCCCTCAAGTTTCAAAAATTGACAAAACTAGTCCTTGGAAGTTTGAAATGAAAGAAAAGTCAACCCAAGTCTTTTGGAATTCAAAAGTTGTCAAAATAAGACTTTGGGTGAAAAGTTTGTGAAAATTACACATTTGGCCCCTCAACTTTGGCAAACTGGCAAATTTAGTCCTTCAAGTTTCAAAAGTGTCAGTTTTGGTCCCTGGGAAATAATTTTTGGATAAAAAGTAAATTTTAGACCTTGGGAAGTCACAAACAGTCCTTGGGTAAAAAGTTTTGGAAATTACATTTTTGGTCCATTAACTTTCCAAATTGGCAGAAATTACCATTGGAATTTTTAAACTGGCAAATAACATTTTTGGTCCCTTGGTTATTGAGGTATGGAAAAATTGGTCCTTCTATTATCTTTGAAAAAGTTACAAACCAGACCCCTAAACTTGCAGTGAATTACATTTTTGGTCCTTGTGAATTTTACACTAAAAAACCAAACAGACCACCCTTTGTTATTACCCTTTAATACAAAAGCCCACCACCTTATAACCCCTTCCCTGGCCCATCCTTCACAAGCCCACTCCACACCAAAATACTCTCCCCCATTTTAATATTCCCACCCAGTCAACCCTAAGTCAAACCTCCACCTTATCCCTCCAACTTGACCCTGCAACACCCTGCTTAAACTCCATCATTCCACCCCTGCTATATCACTGCCACACTCAAACCGTCCCCCTCCTAGCCACTCCATCCAAACACTCCAAGACAAACCCCATGTGCTATAATACTTTTCCCACTTCCAGCTGTATATCCATCCAAAATACAAATTGGCGCCATATTGAGAATCAAAGGATGAGATTATCAACAACCAATCCAATGGCTGGGATGCACTCACAGAGAGAAGAAGCACAAGAAGCCAGAGAAGAAACCCTAATTTTTAGTATAAATAGAATATTTTGTAGCCATTGTTTGGCACTAGGAATTTAGGGTAGAAATTAGGTTTAGCTTAATTTTTCAAGTATTGTTAGCTTTAAAATCTCAGTTGTAAAACTCTTTTCTTTAAATTCAATAAAAGTTTATAACTTTGTTTATGTATAACTGTCTGCTTATTTTAAACTGCTTATCTATTCTAGCTTATTTCTTACTGCTTATTTGTGGTTTAGCTTTGTTTATTCAGTTTGCATTAGCTTAAGTTCCAAGTTTTAGTTCAAATAAATACATGGTAGTTAAAAGATTCTCAAACTGGCCACAAAAGGGGTGTTTGGGTCTGCTAGGTTCTGTGTAACCTGAATGCTATTTTATTGTCCTCTTGGCATAGCCAATCTCCCTTAGTGTAACTCTAGCTAATTTACTCATTTAGTAGTAACTTATTCATTAGAAGTCAACATTGCATCTTAAAGCCTATATCTGCCTGCTAAAGTTGTTATCTGTCTCTGCATTCTGGCATTTCATCACATTTGGTGATTGTGTTTGTGATTTTAGCACCCATACATGTTCAATAAACACCTAGGGTAAGTTTTGATCAGTCAAAATTGGGAAAAGTCAATCCTTGTTCAAAAATTGAAAAGTCAAAATATTGCATACTCAGTTTTTGTACAATCTTTAAAGCAAGCTCTAGGATTATGTAATGAATGGAAATGTATAAGTTTTGTTGATTTGGAGACTTTTCCAGCTTGTGTATTCAAAGCAAAAAGAAAATTTCACTTTGGAAAAGGTTTGATCATTAAAACTTGATGTGAAAGTTGCTTGTGTGACTGAGAATCCTCCCCTGCATCTCAGGTTCATGAGAGATTTTGATTGCTTGTAGACTATTCATTAGTTAGCATTAGTCTTTGATATTAGTAGATTTAAGAAGTCAGTTTGGTAGAGTTTTGACACTTGCTTTTAGTTTAGGCCTAGCTGATTATCTAGTGCTATTTATTAAGCCACTCTTAAGCCTTGTTGAAGCTGTTTACTGTTTGATCTCAGTATATGTTGAGACTGTTTGATCTTATGTTCCATTTCATGTTTGTGTTTGAATTTCTCATGTTCATTAATGTTAGTAATATATGTTTAAATAGATCTAGACAACTGAAAGTGGAATTAGTCAACTGAGATGGTTAATACACAAGTCAACAGGGTACTGTTCATTCTGCATGAATGCAGTCCCAACACATGCTGCATTTGGGTCTAATTGGACTTCAATTAGGTTGTTTGTGATGGGGCTTTTAGGGTTTTTAGAATCTCAGCTAGGTAGTTTTGCTTTTGCCCTCTTAAGATTTTAGTTTCTAGCTTATTTAGACTGCTTTTTGTTGTCTAAAAGATAGGAGGTTAGGCCTTAGTTGCTGGTTTCCACACAGGTCTGCTTCAGTGTAAATTGGGTAGTATATTGAGCTTAGTTAACCCATTTGTACTTATCTGAGTTGGCTTAAGGTGTTTACATGATCTGTGAGACTTGTGCTTGTCCATTGGCTTATTTGCTTATTCATGTGCTTAATGTAAACTGCTTTTTGGTCCATTTACATGTTTCTGTGTGACATTTGACCTTATCTGTGTTTATTTGAGCTTATTTGAGTACTGAGAACTTGGTTTGTTGGTTTCATAAGTTTTTGTGATAAGTGCTTATTAATAAGCACTTATCAAACTGCTTATTAGCCCATTAAGCACTTCCCAGCTTATTTTCATAACTTTAAAATTTTTCCTAGGATCTAAATAATATTTTAGATTTTCTGTGAAATTTTCATAATTTTCTGAGTTGTTTTGCTATTTTTCTTAATTCATTTTAATTTTTAATCATTTTTAAATAGTTTTTAATTAAGGAAAATCAATAAAAAATCAGAAAAAGCCTGAAAAAATCCAAAAATATTTTAGATAATTCTTTTAAGTTATTTTAGATTTTTCAAAGTCAAGTTTGTATTTTTCTAATTTATATTTACATTTTCTTTTATTTTTAATCATTTTAATTAGTAATTAATTCATAATAAATAGAGTTTTTATTGAAAAATAGATTTTCTTTTTTCTAAAATTTTCTTTGATTATTAGGTTCGTAAAAATGTAATTTTCATGTCCGTAGGGTTAGCGTAGCATAAAATTCACGTTTTATTTTGCGCACTAGCGTTTTATTTAATTAATTTTTGCGTTTTTAATTTTAGATTACGTTTTAGGGTTCCCTAACTTTCTATTATCATTCCCGTAGACTTTTAAGTAGTTTTTGAGTTTTAATCTTCATTCCTTGTTCGAATTCATGTTTTAGTTGCGTTAATTTTACTTTTCGTACGTTATTTGCAACTCGCGTTTTATTTTAAATAACTTTTACGTTTTTTACATTAAGGTTACGTTCGTAAAAGTAGTTTGTAAAATAAAGAAAAACCAAAAATAAAAAAGGTTATAACTTCTATTTAAGCCCTTTTGGCTTATTTTCTGCTTATCTTTAAGCAAATTCTAATTTTACATTTTTTAGATTACGTTTTAGGTTAATTAGGTTTCGTGTTATTATTAATATAGTTTGTTTAGATCGTTCTCATTCGTATTTCCTTAGTTTAATCATAAAAACCCTTATACACCCTTTCCCGTCCAAATTCACCCGATCACAAACCTGTTTTGATTACAATTCACACCTCGTCGGGACATAACGACCCGGGGAAACCCTGTACTTCCACGGAGCATTGAGCCTAAGGAGTTTGACTATATTGACCACATCCGTGGTTGACTTTAGTTGACTGCTTTTGCCTCAATCAAAATTTTGGCGCAGCTGCCGGGGAGGCTGTGCGCGTATTCTAAACGGTTTTACAGATTAGTGAATCTGGATATACACTCATTGTATATTTACCATCCTTTGTTCATATTTTCTTGTTATAAAAACAAAACAGTTCATGAAAACTTTTTAAAATTAGTTTTCAACGAACACAAAAACACAAAAAGATTTTCTTTCTTATAAAATGTTTATAAAAAATCCCAAAAATATCCATCTTTACCCTCCTACCTTTTTGATTCTTCATCCCTTTACCATCTATCCTTTTGATTCTAACTTCTTCCATTTCTATTGTAATTGATTCTAATGGCATCTCTCGATGACGATTTCTTTGAACAATGGGCCTTTGAGAGCAAAATTGAAAAACTTATGGCCTTGTCAAAAATGTCGAGATGTCGTGTTGATTATGATGGACCATCGATTCATATTCCCTCTCCGGTGAGGGAAATGGAACAAGAAACCGGGGTGACAAAGGACCCTGTACTTTCCTATGACGATGGAAGTGCTAAATACGTCCAACCTACGGTTGTCCAAAAATCTAAGCTCACAATTGCTCCTAAACCGTCAAGAATTGATCCTAACCTTTCACGGTTTACGGTTAAAAGTTTGTCAAGCAAACGTACAGAGCTTAGGGCAGTGACTGAAAAGAACGACTTGCCCAATCTTTACGTTTATCAAGAACCAAAACCCGAGACCATAACGGAAGTGGTGGAAATTCCTAGCTCTAAGAGCACACCACTTGTCCCACCTCTGGATTTTATTCCTTGTGTTGGTTGTGGTGAGCCGCTTTTTGGTTTACCATGTCATTGGTGTACATGTGAAAAATGTGGTAATGATATTCGAGACGGAAGTTGTTTGTTTTGTGGTTCGAGGAATTCATTTGCTTATGATCCTAATCAGAACTCATTCAACGACTTTTCAAATTTTTCCAATTACCCATCACATTCATAAGAGCAAGAATCATATTATCCAAATCATAATGATGCTTCATATCAAAATACACCAAACATTTCTTGTGAGTATTGTGGAGGTCCTCACCAAGGTTTTGATTGTTATAATAATCAAAATGTTGGTTACGACCAATATCTATACAACTCACCGAACCAGACTCAACAGTTTAACTGTTGTGAGTACTGTGGTGGCCCACACTACAGTTCTGATTGTCAATCGGGCAACATGCTTGTCTATGAGCAGTTTCCTGATAACAATTACGACTCTAGCACATACGACTCACAGCCACATCAGTTTTACTGTTGTGAATACTGTGGAGGTCCTCACTTTAGCTCGGATTGTCAAACAAGGAATCCATTTCCTTGTAACAATTATGACTATTCAATTCAAGACCAACCTCCACAGTACCAAATGATCCAAGCAACTCCTCATGATACCAAGCAAGACCTTTTACTAGAGGCTCGTGAAATTTTGCAAAAACTTAAGGAGGAGTTGGCTACTACATCGTTTCAAGAATCTCGTGAAAAATCAATGGCAGAATTACTTGCTGAAGAACGAGATGCTAGAAACGAAATGAGCATGGAAGAATTACTTGCTGAGCAAAGAGCCGCTAAAATACGTGCAAATCTTCGCTACGCTGCTCTATGTGATGACGATGATGACAGTGATGATGATGAAGATAACATTGTTATTATTCACAAAGATTCATCAGATTCATCTGTTGTGATTCCTTCCATGGAGAATCAAGGAGAAAATAATGTGACGAAGTCACTAGTCGTTGATCAAATGGAACTTGAAACTTCCATAACTGCTAGTACTTCTAAACTCCCTCAGTCTATTGATATCACACCCGAAGTTCACACTCACTCTCTGAATATGGGGGATGAGCATCTTAGCACTGTTCCTCAAAAGGAATCGGACTAATTCATAAAGTCTAGTGTTGAGAACCTTGTCCCAATCCCAGGAGAGTCACAGGGGACTTTTGGTCATGTGTGTGATTTACCTTCTCCCCCTGAAAATCCAAAAGATCATTTTGAGACTTTCTCCAATTTTAATGATGGTTGTACATCTTAAGGAGAAGTTGAGTATGAAGAGGCACCACTGCCTCATCCTGATGTTGACCCTCTTGTTGAGGAGTTCACAGATGAACATACTCACATCAATCCACTTCCATTAAGAAGTGATGATGATCTGTTTGACTGTGAAGCCGATCTGGGAGAAACTGAAAATCTTTTAAACTCTAATCCCAACATCGAGCTTAGTATTTCACATGCTGATGAAAATTCTTTACCTTCTGGAGACATCAGTCATGTGGAAGGATTACCTTCTGAGCTAGTTAGCTTAGAAGAAGTGAATGATGAGACTGACACTGAAATCAAGGATGAAGCACTTCGTGCAACATTATTGAATGTCGATCTCCTCATTTCAAAAATCGAGGCTTTCAAAGAGAAAACTATTTCATCTCCTATCCTCATTAAGGATAGTGACATTTTCGCCGATGATCCTGTTCCGGAGTTTGAAGCCTTTACTTTTGATCCCATGGGAGAGAAGATTAGTGGCAGTACCACTTCTCATTCTCATAATTCTCTCCCCGATTATGAATCATTTACCTTCGATGAGTTCTCCTGTGAACTCACGCACATCAATCCAGAATATGATTCATTCACATTCGATGAGTTCTCCTGTGAACTCACTCATATCATATTTCCACCGGAGTATGATAACTTCTACTTTGATCTAGACACACCCGGGATATGTCTTGATCACATGAGCTTAAATGATGAGATTCATGATGATGAATCTATGAATTTTCCCGAGGATGATGATGAGTTAGTCATGATGTTTATCTTGACTTTCTTTCTTTTCTTCACCTATAAGGTGACTTCTCCTGTTCTTCACTCCTTCGGGAATGAAGACCTTATCTTTGACCCCTGCATCACCGCTTATAGTTTATACTATTTAAAGCCGGGATTATATCTCATCGGTGTGGAACTTTCACGTGCTTCAAATGTTTGTCCAAACATCTTGAATGAAAGTCCGATTGAGATTGTTTCTTCCACATCATGCTTCCCCAAGGACAAATGAATTCGGGGTCGAGTCAAGCTAGCGACTCGGTAAACAAAAACAGTAGCATGCTTATAGGGTTTTCACCCTAAGTGTGGGGGAGTGCCCCACTATGGTTACAAATAAAGTGAAAAACAAAATTGTGTTTCCACATTTAGCTTGTAATGTTGCCCTTTTACGTTCAAAGAGTCGGCATAATAGCCGGGACTTTGAATATTAAGGACAATATTCAATTCTAGGTGGGGGGGGGGGGGGAATTCTAGCGAATTTTATCACATTTTACTATCTAGTACCCCTGTTTTTGACCAAAATTATAAAAAAAAAATTCACTGGAGCTCAAAATTTTTGTGGTTATTAGTCCACCATGTCTAAACGACAAAAGGATTGGCTAATCCAGGAGCAAACGGCTCTTGGTAAAGATATCTCAAATCCGTTGATGGCTTGCAATTTGCCCAAAATTGTATGGTAAATCAACTCGCCATATCCCATAAAGTGAATGAGTTGGCTAGCCCGCAAGATTATGGCTTGTGGTAAAGGCAGTGGAAAAACCATAATTGGTAATCAGCTCACTAAGATGTTGACTATTCCATCAAGAGTTGGCTAGTCCAGAAGCAAACGGCTTTTGGTAAAGACAAATCAAATCCGTTGACAGCTGGTGGTTTGCTCAAAATCACATGGTTATCAGGTGGACCATAGTTCTTACTTGAATCGATACATCTGGCTACTCCAGAAGTAATGGCTTTTGGTAAAGAGTTTCAAATCCATTAGTTTTTCTCAAAAGATTGCTAGAGACTAGCAATAGTTTAGTGTGGGGGATTGATGAGTGTGTAAATACTCATCATTTTTATCGTATCTGAACTGCCAAAACATCCAAAAACACTCAGAAATGCATCAAAATACAGAATTTATCCCAAAAGTGTGTTTTATATGTTTTAGATGCAAAATGTTTTAAAACAAATGAAAAACGAACAAAGTTTGCATAATTGGCAGTTTCAGTCCCTCAAGTTTCAAAAATTGACAAAACTAGTCCCTCGAAGTTTGAAATGAAAGAAAAGTCAACCCAAGTCCTTTGGAATTCAAAAGTTGTCAAAATAAGACTTTGGGTGAAAAGTTTGAGAAAATTACACATTTGGCCTCTCAACTTTGGCAAACTGGCAAATTTAGTCCTTCAAGTTTCAAAAGTGTCAGTTTTGGTTCCTGGGAAATAATTTTTGGATAAAAATTCAATTTTAGACCTTGGGAAGTCACAAACAGTCCTTGAGTAAAAAGTTTTGGAAATTACATTTTTGGTCCATTAACTTTCCAAATTGGCAGAAATTACCCTTGGAATTTTTAAATTGGCAAATAACATTTTTAGTCCCTTGGTTATTGAGGTATGGAAAAATTGGTCCTTCTATTATCTTTGAAAAAGTTACAAACCAGACCCCTAAACTTGCAGTGAATTACATTTTTGGTCCTTGTGAATTTTACACTAAAAAACCAAACGGACCACCCTTTGTTATTACCCTTTAATACAAAAGCCCACCACCTTATAACCCCTTCCCTGGCCCATCCTTCACAAGCCCACTCCACACCAAAATACTCTCCCCTGTTTTAATATTCCCACCCAGTCAACCCTAAGTCAAACCTCCACCTTATCCCTCCAACTTGACCCTGCAACACCCTGCTTAAACTCCATCATTCCACCCCTGCTATATCACTGCCACACTCAAACCCTCCCCCTCCTAGCCACTCCATCCAAACACTCCAAGACAAACCCATGTGCTATAATACTTTTCCCACTTCCAGCTGTATATCCATCCAAAATACAAATTGGCGCCATATTGAGAATCAAAGGATGAGATTATCAACAACCAATCCAATGGCTGGGATGCACTCACAGAGAGAAGAAGCACAAGAAGCCAGAGAAGAAACCCTAATTTTTAGTATAAATAGAATATTTTGTAGCCATTGTTTGGCATTAGGAATTTAGGGTAGAAATTAGGTTTAGCTTAATTTTTCAAGTATTGTTAGCTTTAAAATCTCAGTTGTAAAACTCTTTTCTTTAAATTCAATAAAAGTTTATAACTTTGTTTATGTATAACTGTCTACTTATTTTAAACTGCTTATCTATTCTAGCTTATTTCTTACTGCTTATTTGTGGTTTAGCTTTGTTTATTCAGTTTGCATTAGCTTAAGTTCCAAGTTTTAGTTCAAATACATACCTGGTAGTCAAAAGATTCTCAAACTAGCCACAAAAGGGGTGTTTGGGTCTGCTAGGTTCTGTGTAACCTGAATGCTATTTTATTGTCCTCTTGGCATAGCAAATCTCCCTTAGTGTAACTCTAGCTAATTTACTCATTTAGTAGTAACTTATTCAATAGAAGTCAACATTGCATCTTAAAGCCTATATCTGCCTGCTAAAGTTGTTATCTGTCTCTGCATTCTGGCATTTCATCACATTTGGTGATTGTGTTTGTGATTTTAGCACCCATACATGTTCAATAAACACCTAGGGTAAGTTTTGATCAGTCAAAATTGGGAAAAGTCAATCCTTGTTCAAAAATTGAAAAGTCAAAATATTGCATACTCAGTTTTTGTACAATCTTTAAAGCAAGCTCTAGGATTATGTAATGAATGGAAATGTATAAGTTTTGTTGATTTGGAGACTTTTCCAGCTTGTGTATTCAAAGCAAAAAGAAAATTTCACTTTGGAAAAGGTTTGATCATTAAAACTTGATGTGAAAGTTGCTTGTGTGACTGAGAATCCTCCCCTGCATCTCAGGTTCATGAGAGATTTTGATTGCTTGTAGACTATTCATTAGTTAGCATTAGTCTTTGATATTAGTAGATTTAAGAAGTCAGTTTGGTAGAGTTTTGACACTTGCTTTTAGTTTAGGCCTAGCTGATTATCTAGTGCTATTTATTAAGCCACTCTTAAGCCTTGTTGAAGCTGTTTACTGTTTGATCTCAGTATATGTTGAGACTGCTTGATCTTATGTTCCATTTCATGTTTGTGTTTGAATTTCTCATGTTCATTAATGTTAGTAATACATGTTTAAATAGATCTAGACAACTGAAAGTGGAATTAGTCAACTGAGATGGTTAATGCACAAGTCAGCAGGGTACTGTTCATTCTGCATGAATGCAGTCCCAACACATGCTGCATTTGGGTCTAATTGGACTTCAATTAGGTTGTTTGTGATGGGGCTTTTAGGGTTTTTAGAATCTCAGCTAGGTAGTTTTGCTTTTGCCCTCTTAAGATTTTAGTTTCTAGCTTATTTAGACTGCTTTTTATTGTCTGAAAGATAAGAGGTTAGGCCTTAGTTGCTGGTTTCCACACAGGTCTGCTTCAGTGTAAATTGGGTAGTATATTGAGCTTAGTTAACCCATTTGTACTTATCTGAGTTGGCTTAAGGTGTTTACATGATCTGTGAGACTTGTGCTTGTCCATTGGCTTATTTGCTTATTCATGTGCTTAATGTAAACTGCTTTTTGGTCCATTTACATGTTTCTGTGTGACATTTGACCTTATCTGTGTTTATTTGAGCTTATTTGAGTACTGAGAACTTGGTTTGTTGGTTTCATAAGTTTTTGTGATAAGTGCTTATTAATAAGCACTTATCAAACTGCTTATTAGCCCATTAAGCACTTCCCAGCTTATTTTCATAACTTTAAAATTTTTCCTAGGATCTAAATAATATTTTAGATTTTCTGTGAAATTTTCATAATTTTCTGAGTTGTTTTGCTATTTTTCGAAATTTATTTTAATTTTTAATCATTTTTAAATAGTTTTTAATTAAGGAAAATCAATAAAAAATCAGAAAAAGCCTGAAAAAATCCAAAAATATTTTAGATAATTCTTTTAAGTTATTTTATATTTTTCAAAGTCAAGTTTGTATTTTTCTAATTTATATTTACATTTTCTTTTATTTTTAATCATTTTAATTAGTAATTAATTCATAATAAATAGAGTTTTTATTGAAAAATAGATTTTCTTTTTTCTAAAATTTTCTTTGATTATTAGGTTTGTAAAAATGTAATTTTCATGTCCGTATGGTTAGCGTAGCATAAAATTCACGTTTTATTTTGCGCACTCGCGTTTTATTTAATTAATTTTCGCGTTTTTAATTTTAGATTACGTTTTAGGGTTCCCTAACTTTCTATTATCATTCCCGTAGACTTTTAAGTAGTTTTTGAGTTTTAATTTTCATTCCTTGTTCAAATTCATGTTTTAGTTGCGTTAATTTTACTTTTCGTACGTTATTTGCAACTCGCGTTTTATTTTAAATAACTTTTACGTTTTTTACATTTAGGTTACGTTCGTAAAAGTAGTTTGTAAAATAAAGAAAAACCAAAAATAAAAAAGGTGATAGCTTCTATTTAAGCCTTTTTGGCTTATTTTCTGCTTATCTTTAAGCAAATTCTAAATTTACATTTTTAGATTACGTTTTAGGTTAATTAGGTTTCGCGTTATTATTAATATAGTTTGTTTAGATCGTTCTCATTCGTATTTCCTTAGTTTAATCATACAAACCCTTATACACCCTTTCTCGTCCAAATTTACCCGATCACAAACCCGTTTTGATTACAATTCACACCTCGTCGGGACATAACGACCCGAGGAAACCCTGTACTTCCACGGAGCATTGAGCCTAAGGAGTTTGACTATATTGACCACATCCGTGGTTGACTTTAGTTGACTGCTTTTGCCTCAATCAATAAAGAAACAATAAATATGGGAGGTGGTTTGCACACTCTAATAAATGATTTGTACACTTTAAGTTAGAGTGTCTTGACATTTATACACTGACAGGATAAGATGTGTAAAAGTAATGTGAGGGTATAGATGTCAAGACACTCTAATTTACAGTGTCCCAATCATTTATGTGAGTATGCAAATCATCTCCCAATAAATATAGTTTTTAGTAATCATTTACACATATAAATGTTTAAGAGTCACATGTGATTTTACAGTCTAAATATATACTCATATATCCTAAATCACGTGTGATTATCCTAGACGCATTTCATTGTGGTGTGCATCCAAAATCACTACAACAATCAACAAAATCTGAATAAAAATTTCAATAACTATCACAAAGACCAATAATATACTATAATTCGTAACAAATCACATGTGATTCTGCATTGTTCTTCATCTACAATTACAACAACATAATCAATCGTAACTAATACTTGTTAACGTTATAATTAAATATAAAAAAATAACAATGGTGTGGAAAACTAGAAGATGGGGTTGAATAGTTTTTCGTCTTTTTAATTTTATTATGTAAACTTAGTTTAGTTTTAAAACCTTATTTACTTTTAAAACTTTGATTCGATCTTATGTGAACTTAAATCTTGAACAATATGAACAACTATATCTAAGTATGAACAATAATAATAATAATAATAATAATAATAATGTAAGCTAAGTATGTGAATTTAACACATGCATAATATAAACAATTATAGCTATGTACGATAGATGAGTAAGTAAATGTTTATTTTATAATCCATAATTATATTTTGTATGAAAACTATACTTGATCGAAATGATCAATTATATGTATGTTACCTTTTTAGTTTGATTGTAAACACTTTGTTTTGTGAATAAAACTTTTGTTTGATCTTTAAGTGAAATCAACACTAGCACTATATGAGCAACTATATATATATATATATATATATATATATATATATATATATATATATATATATATATATATATATATATATATGTCTACGTCTACAAAAGTAATAACGATATAAGCAAGATAATAAGTAAGATATGGAAAGATCTAACTGCGAGACAAAGGATTTATAGTGGTTCGGCTACAAGAACACCTTCCTTGCCCTACTCCACTCCCCGAGTCACATACTCGAGAGTTTTCTTCACTATGTCAACAAGCTCCCTTATGGCGGAGAAAACCTTACACAACTTTTGTTTACACCAACTAACGACACTAAGCTAAATGTCGAGTTCTAATCCTAGCTAGAACCAATCTCACAACTTCTTCAAGACTTGGCACACCTTCTTCACAACTTGTACACACCACTACTACTTCAGAACTTCACACTACACCACTACTTCTTCTTCACACCACTACATTTACTATACTTAATTACAAACCCACCTAGATCTACTTAATACAAGCACTACACAACTTTACAATTGATATATACAAACTACACAACTAATCTTCAATACTTCTTGATTTGAAATGTATTTTTATCTTGCACTTTGAATGATGAGGGATTGGATCACTTGAAACAAAAACTAATAAACTTATGATCAAAGAATTTAGAAGTGTGTTTGGAAAGGATTGGGACTAAAAATTTTCGTGCAAAAGGTGTGGAAAAATAGCAGAAATGAACCAGTATTTATATGCAAAAGTTTCTAACAAATCTGACAAATGGAGCGTGCCGACCCCTTTAATTGTATGCCGCCCCCTTAAAATTAAGGGGGCCGCCCAGACGAAAACGGTAGTTTTCTTGTCTTTTTCTAGGGAAAGTTTATCTAATGAAATTTTAACTGTTTTTGGTTAAAAATTTGAATTCATATATTTATTTTGAATCAAACATTTTCCTTTAATTACCAAAAGTGTTTTTCAAAAATATATAAGATGTTTATATCATTTTATAAACTTTGTAATGTTTAAATAAAAATCCCTTTGATCATAAAATATATTAGACATTTATTTATTCATACCTTAAGTGATTTGTTGAATGAAATGATATTTGTTACTAAATACTTGTTTACGTATTAATTTTTCGTTTAATGTTTTTACATTTTGTGATCGTCAAAACGTAGGAATATCGAAAAATATTAATAACGTTTTTATGGATTATTTATATCAACAAATGGTTCGTAGCTAAAATCACTATAAACCCTAAAAAATATAAAATACACCATGTTAACCCTAAATATCATTTAAAAATCTAATCAACACCTTCAATAACCCAAATATGATCAAAAACATCAAATCGGAGTAAAAAAAAAAAACAAAAAACGAGATTTTCAAAGTCAATTGGATCATGTTTATGATGAATCTTGTTGAACAGAAGACGGATCGAGCCTTAATTAGATATGAATTGCACAATTGTACTATTTAATCCATCAATTTGATCATATTTATGATTGTTAGTATTCGGGAAAAAGTTAGGGTTTCATTTGGATGATAGAGTTTGGGGGAAGAGTGTGTGAAAAAAAGTGTGAAAGTGATTGTGTTTGTGAGAGGTGGTGAGGGAGTTAGGTGGTTAGGTGAAAAGACAATATTGACTCTCAATTTTTATTAGTTTTATTTATTTAACTTTTAAATAAAAGTTAGAATTAATATGGACCATTAGATAAAAGAAAAACGAAGAATGGGATAAGTCTATTTGGTCTTTAAAGAAAAATTGATTTGTAGAGAACTTTTCTTATTAAAATAATTTAATATTCATCACGTAGAATAGAAGGACAAGCTTGAGTTTGATTAGTCAAACATACTTATATTGATTTATTAGAGCTTTAAAGAAAAAAGTAAGTTGAGGTTTGTTAGAGATTAAACAACTAAACTTCATTTTCCATATGTACTTAACATGGTAGTATACCTATTTAATTCTATTGATTAAATACTCTCTGGATCACAATTGTCAATTTGATTGTGAAAGCATGTTTCATATATAGGTTTTCAAATTTGATTGTGTACTTAACATGCTAACATATATAAGTACAGTGTCGGACTCAGGAAAAATAGATGTCGGGGTCAATTTTTTATTTTTTATTTTATTTATTTATTTATTTTTGACAATAACAACAAAATGCGGATAAAAAATTAAGATCATAATGATAAATCGAGTATTTTTACTTAAAGATGAATGATTTATAAAGATTTATAGCGTTGAATGTTAGGTTTTAGTATGTGTGTGGTGTCAATTTGAGTTTTGGATGGGGGCCACTTTCAAAAAAAGTTCAATTTTAAAAAAGAGTTAATTGCATTTTTGGTCCCTGTGGTTTGGCCAAATTGCAGATTTGGTCCCCAACTTTTTGAAAGTGCATCAGACGTCCCCATTTTCAAGTTTTCGTTGCATTTTTGGTCCCTAGGCCCACACGCCGTTAACGCTGCTCCGTTACTCACCCCATGTGCGTTGCACACGAGGGTTTTTTGGTCATTTCACTAACTAAAAACAAACAAACCACTTTTCTTTCTTTTTTGTATAAATTAAACCACCCCCTTTCCCCCAAATCAATCCCAATACCCAATTTAAAAGTAAACCCTAACCCTTAACCCTAATTGCTGCCTTCACAAAAAATGGTTTATTGTCATTGTGGTTTGCGTGCAAGAGTTCGTACATCATGGACTCCATTGAACCCTGGTCGTCGTTTTTATTGTTGTCCCAAACCCGTAAGTTATGCATTCGATCCATATTTTCTTTTTTGTTAACAAACACAAATGTTTGATTGAATCATTAATTGTAGGATGAATGTGGGTTTCTTCATTGGTTTGATCCACCAATGTGTGCTTGAGCAATGACCATTATTCCTGGTTTGCTAAGGGGTCGAAATGAGCTTCAACAAGCAAACAATGCATTGGTTGCTCAAAATGGAAGATTGAAGAAATGGTTGATTTGCAGTTGGATTATCTTTTTAGTGTATTTGTTTAGTTAGGTTGTTAGTTGGACTTGTTAGAGTTGACCAAAATATGTAATGGTTAATTTGCATCTTTTGTATTAGTTACTCTTGTCTTTTTCAATGATGAATGTTGTGTTAACTAAATGTGTGCAAAAGTTCATATGGATTAACCATTTTACAAGCAGATGTGGAAACAAATTTGATGTGAATGTGTGCATAAGTGCATGCCAATAGTTTAAAGAAAACTGCAAACAAAAATGTGCAAATGTGTGCAAAAGTGGTTTACAAAAGTGCAAACATTCATAATTGTCAAAAGTGTAAAGAAAAGTGCTAACATAAAGGGCAAACAAAACTGCAAAGACAGAAACACATCTAATTTGCCATTAGGAATAACATTCCAAGTGCAACCATTAGAATCAAAGTCATACATAAACATGATATTCAAAGTCTGAAAATACATAAAATCTAAAAAGTGCCAAAAGTAAAGACATTAGAGTTACAAAGTCATTGTTTTCATGGATTTA
The DNA here is from genome assembly GCA_030686995.1 of Artemisia argyi. Taxonomy (NCBI): domain Eukaryota; kingdom Viridiplantae; phylum Streptophyta; class Magnoliopsida; order Asterales; family Asteraceae; genus Artemisia; species Artemisia argyi. The sequence continues at coordinate 61,747,088 of CM060691.1, read as the reverse complement.
AACAAAAGATAGTGGAAAGTAACTTGCTTAGTGGCTTCATTTTACAATGAATAGTCTACAAGCAATCAAAATCTCTCATGAACCAAAAACCCCTCGTGTGCAACGCACATGGGGTGAGTAACGGAGCAGCGTTAACGGCGTGTGGGCCCAGGGACCAAAAATGCAACAAAAACTTGAAAATGGGGACGTCTGATGTACTTTCAAAAAGTTGGGGACCAAATCTGCAATTTGGCCAAACCACAGGGACCAAAAATGCAATTAACTCTTTAAAAAAATTACACTAAAATTTCAACTTTTTCGACTAACTATGGGGGGCACCGGCCCCATACTTACACTATAGATCCATCCCTGTATAAAGCATGCCATAGCTTTTCAAAATTGTAAATTTTAGTGTCGACCCAAAGTCAGACTCAAATTCGAAGTTTATATTAAACAGACTGCAAAAATTAAGTGTAGTCTAATACAATCTAGACCAAAAATATTATCCGGTGTCGTATTATTTCGATACTTTTAACATTCACATTTGTTTGTTTAAGTACAAAATACTCCTTTCATCGAATGTATTTGATTCAATATATATATCTAGATATATTATCTCGTGAATAAGAACAAAAAATAAGACAACACTAAAGCTATCTCGGCAACAAGTAGGGTTGGATCAGTTGAAAAACCCCTTGCCTCTTAACCTAGAGGTCAAGGGTTCGATCCTCACTCCCTACAAAAGGCCGGAGGTCCTTTTCTACCTTAGGTAGAACCGGAAGCAGCCTCTCTACCTTAGGTAGGGGTATGATTGTCTACGTCTCAACCTCCCCCATACACCGTGGAAGACGGTATTGGGACCCATAACCCGTGGAAGACGGTATTGGGAGTTACTTTACTTTACTTTACTAAAGCTATCTCGGACATTAATTATATAATTATTATATAGCTGTATCATTTTCGGATATTCTATATTTATATTATTAGGCGTAAGAAAAACATGGTGCATATTTTAACAAAAGGAGGTATACTTTCGGTTAATTGTGTTGTTTCAAAATTGAGACGAGGCCGGATTTGTCTCCATTGTTGTCCTTTCAACTGTAAGCTAATTTTGTTTTTTCTTTCCCAAGAAAAATGTTTTAGATTCTTATGTTTTTGTTTTTCTAGAAAATGCAGCATTTTGTATGTTGTAATCTTTGGTATCAGAAAAAGAATGTATCGCATTGAAACTCTAATAGCGCTGAAAAGTTATATGTTGAGATACAAGGGGTGCATGATCGAATGACCACTACGTACGTGAATGATGGCTGGGTGACAATAACAAGTTCGACGACAATTACCTAAAGACTCCATTCAATAATTCAACAAATTTATGATCCCAGCTACACGCAAACTGAAATACTGACACGAGATATATGGTTCTCTTAGGCCTGAGGCCACTCGATCTGGTTCCTCAAACTGAAAATACAAGACAAATGAAAATTATACATATTCTTTCTTCTTTTTCTCGTCGATCAACTTGATCGTAAAAATTCACAAAATTCATTTTTTTTAGCATGTCACTGAATCATGTATATCCTGTATTTATTTATTTATTTATTCTATTAATGGTGAAGATTTTATTGAACCTAGCAAGAAGCTAGAAACTAAAATACAAACAGAAATTACATACTGAAAATAAGAAGAGATGGGTTTTCAGGCCAACCAACCCAACTCAAGTTTTTGGATCTGCATTTACTATTGACCCACACAAACGACTACGTTACAAATTTATCAAAAAATAAATTGTTCTTTGGTCTCACCTTTCCAAACACGCATGCGTTTCTATGACGCCACACATGCCACCATAGCGACAAGAACGTTGCTTCCAAAAACTGTTTTTGCACCTTATTTAACCGAAGAGCCAAGAACCGGTCTAACCATTGTTGACAGCACCTCGTTATTGGAATATGGAAATCCCACAACCTTTTAAACCTGTTATACACTTGAATAACAAATGAACACTCAAAGAAAAGATGGCTCACTGATTTCGTACACTCCCCACATATAAGACATAGAACGGATGGAATATGAATGCCACGAGCATCCAGGTTCACACGAGTTGGCAAGTTATCAATTGAGAGTCTCCAACCCATGATATTAACTTTAATTGGTACTAACTTACTCCACCTAGTTACCTTTATCTGAAATAAGTAACTTTTTATCAATGGCCACACGAGCAGATTTCACAGTGAAGTCACCCACCCCCCCCCCCCCCCGTTCCAAGTTCCACGTCCAGCGATCCTCCATCAGAGAGAGACAAATCGAAGATAACATCTATTGCATCAATGTCCGCTGCTCACTTTCTACGCCCCCTCTCGGTGCGGTGGAATATGAATGCCACGAGCATCCAGGTTCACACGAGTTGGCAACTTATCAATTGAGAGTCTCCAACCCATGATATTAACTTTAATTGGTACTAACTTACTCCACCTAGTTACCTTTATCTGAAATAAGTAACTTTTTATCAATGGCCACGCGAGCAGATTTCACAGTGAAGTCACCCCCCCCCCCCCCGGTCCAAGTTCCACGTCCAGCGATCCTCCATCGGAGAGAGACAAATCGAAGATAACATCTGTTGCATCAATGTCCACTGCTCACTTTCTACGCCCCCTCTCGGTGCTCGACGTAACGAATTTGTACAATTTCCTTTAGCTTTTTTGAAAGCAACGGTAGCGTACTTCTCTGTTTCCAAGGCATACACTCTAGGAAATCTATCCTTTAAGGAGTTGTCTCCATCCCAAATATCTGTCCAAAAAGTAGTAGTTTGGCCCAAGGTTTTCAAGATCGGGATCTTACCCATGATCGTTTTCGTCTTTCCAATATCGTGATCGTAAGATCGGATCGGGATCTTAAGATCCTGCTATAATGTTATTTTCTTAAAAATTTTTGTAATATTATACAAATTTACAAAGTATTATAGATCATAAACACAAAATTATATGATTGTTTCATCGAAATGTTGTCCTAAATTATGATTATAAAATGTTTAATAAGATTAACATGTTTTTTAAATTTTACAAAAAATAATCCAGAAAACTACAGTTTTTTAGTTTGTTATCAGAGAAAAGTATGATTGGATCGGATTAGATCTTAAGATCCTATGGTCAAGATCGGAATCCTATAAGATTTTATGCTTTCAAAGATCTTATGTAAGATCCGGATCATTTTTGCTTTGCAGTATCATAAAATCGTAAGATCGTAAGATCAGGATCGGGATCCTGTCAACCATGGACTTTGGCCATCTCCAATCTTCCTTTGGCCATCTCCAATGTATATCCAGTATTAGTTTAAGTTTTCTATAATTGCAATATTGTATATGGCTTTTCCACTTAAAAGATATGATATGAGATTGAATTTCCACGTCCAACAATAAGCAACATTGTGTTGGGTGAAATGAAGTTGAACCGAAGACAACATAATTTAGTCACCTGATGAATAGGGAAATAAATGTTGGTCTATTTGTCTGACCCGAGCTCATGGGCAGCAGCGATAGGTAACAGACCAGCAGCAATGGGTCGGTTACTGTAGCACAGTTTTACTCTAATTAGGATTCCTTAGTTCTAGTCAGGATAAGGATTATCTTATGGAATTAGAATTGTAATTTGATAAGGATTGGTGAGCATGTATCAATCCCTATATAATCATAACCTGCTGAGCCTGTGGCAACGTGTGAACATCAAAGTTTTGAGCTTATTTTCTTTGTTAATTGGAGAGCGTATTCCAGACTTTTGTGTGTTCTTGATTCTATGTTTATTAACCTGTGATCTTGAATTGGTATCAAGAGCTCAGGTTCACCATAACGGGCTGGAAGGAGATCAAACACCAGATACACCTGTAACTTATACCAGAAGGCGCAAGAAAAAGATGGTGGAAGGAGAGTCCAGTCGACCACCTACTGCTATCGCAGATTCTAAAGCTGCTCGTCAGTGTCCGATGTTAACAGCCACGAACTATAACATCTGGGCAATAAGAATTAAAGCAGTATTCCGAGTCCATGGAATATTCGATGCGCTGGAACCAAAGGAGGGAACACCAGTCGATGATAAGCAAGATCATATGGCAGTGGCGTTACTTTTTAAGGCGATTCCAGAAGAACTTGTTTTTCAAGTGTCACAATTCAACACAGCCAAAGAAATCTGGGGAGCTTTGAAGACCAGGTATGTGGGTGTTGATCGGGTTCGAGAAGCAAGGTTGCAAACCTTGGAGACAGAATTTGAAGCCTTAAAGATGAAGCTCAACGAATCAGTCGATGACTTCGCAGCTAGGATGGGCAAAATTGTAACTGAAGTAAATAGCTTGGGAACAGTTTATGAAGACAAGAAACTCGTTAAGAAGCTGCTTGCATCCGTACCGGATAAATTTGTTGCAATTGTTGCCTCAATAGAACAATTTGCTGACTTGAATACTATGTCCTTTCAAGAAGCTATTGGAAGATTGAAAGCATTCGAAGGTAGAATGAAGGGTGTTGACACCACTTCTGAAGATCAAGGCAAGTTGATGTTCGGAAGGGCTGAAAGATCTGATAAGAATAAGTCTGAGAAAGGTCGAGGAAGGAACTCCTCTGGTGGCAACGGCAAAGGTCAAAACAAATCTCGTGGTAGTGGTCGAGCCAGTAACCACAACCAAGGAAACCAAAGCAGCACCGGGAACAATACGGACCAAAAGAAGAACAAGGGCCGAGACCTTTCAAAGATTCAATGTTTCAGATGTGATGAATATGGTCACTTTGCTTCTAACTGCCTCGAACGACGTAAACAAAAGCAAAAGTATGAAGCAAACCTTCTGAAAAAGGAGGATGATGATGACCCGACACTTTTTATGATGAAGAGCGTTCAAGAAGTCGTATTCTTGAATGAAGAGAAGATTATCCCAAACCAATTAAATACTAAACCAAAAGAGAAGGACACTTGGTATTTAGATAATGGGGCAAGCAATCACATGACGGGGATCCGAAAATACTTTTCGGAGTTGAATGAGAATATCTCCGGCAGAGTGAAGTTTGGTGATAACTCCTACATCGAGATAAAAGGGAAGGGTTCGATAATCATTGAAGGGAAAACGGGCGAGCAACGATTGCTCACTGGAGTATATTATCTACCCGAGCTAAAAAGCAACATTATTAGTCTTGGGCAAGCTACCGAAGGCGGATGTCACATTCGTATGAGAGGTAATTATCTCACCATGCGTGACTCGGAAGGCAAGCTTCTGATGAAGGTTCCTAGAACGAGTAATAGACTCTACAAAATAAAGCTCCAAGTTGGAATTCCGGTGTGTCTTAAAGCAAAGATGGAAGATGATGCTTGGTTATGGCATGCTAGGATAGGTCACATTAATTTCGAGACAATGGAATTAATGGCAAGGAAGGGCATGGTTGACAATTTGCCAATAATTCATCAAGAGAACAAGTTGTGTGAATCTTGCTTGGTAGGAAAACAAACCAAGAAGGCGTTTCCTAAAGCAGCAAAATTTAGGGCAACACATTCTCTTCAACTGATACATGCTGACCTATGTGGACCGATTTCTCCACCATCCATAGCAGGAAACAGGTACGTATTCGTTTTAATTGATGACTTCTCACGATTTATGTGGACGTTTACCTTAAAGGAAAAAGGAGAGGCATTTGAATACTTCAAGAAGTTCAAAGCTCTAGTCGAGAGGAAGGTGGGAAAGAAGATTATAACCCTAAGGACCGATAGAGGAGGTGAATTCACTTCAAGAGAATTTACAAACTTCTGTGAAAACGAGGGTATAACAAGACATCTAACCACTCCTTACACACCGCAACAGAATGGAGTCGTGGAGAGGCGAAACCCTACTCTTATGGGAATGACTAGAAGCATCTTGAAAGCACGAGACGTACCAAACTATGTGTTGGCTGAAGGAGTTAGACACGCCACGTTCTTGATTAATAGAGTTTCAACTCGAGCTCTAGTTAATCAAACTCCATACGAGGCTTTCAAAGGAAAGAAGCCTAACTTGGAGGGTTTGCGGGTATTTGGATGTGTGGCTTATGCAACAGGAACAAGGCCATATTTACCTAAGTTAGACGACAGGTCAACACGACTCATTTATATCGGAAACGAGCCAGGAACAAAAGGTTTTCGATTGTTCAATCCAAGACTAAAGAAGATAGTAGTATGTCGTGATGCAGAGTTTAATGAGGAACTTGGCTGGAAGTATGTTGCTGGAAGCGAAACACATGAGCTAAACCCAGGTATGTTTGTCATAGAATGGCACGGTTCTATTGATACGGGTTGTGGATTTGTTAACCCAGGTGTGACCGATGAAGTAGAGGCTGAAAATCAGCATGATGCTGATGAAAATCAACTGGTCAATACCGAACAAGAAGACCCAATCGAGGCTGGTAATGACCCTGATCCTGTTCCTGTGACAGAAACTCAATCAGTTTTGAGGCGTTTTTCGAGAGTTCCAACTATGCCAACCAAATTTAATAACTTTATAATGGGGTCTAGCTCAAGAACCTCTGATTGAGCCCAAACGGTCAACCTAATTGACCAGGTGATGGTCAAGAAAGTCAAATAGCCAAGATCAATACTACGGGTAATATAAGGTATCACCGGGTCGTTAAATCCCGTTGAGGTGTGAAATGTAACTTTAGCGTGCTTTGTGATCGGGTGTTTATTCACAGAAATGGTTTGTTGTGAGAATTATTTGGAGATTATTAACAAAAATAGCTTAGGAAAGCTATGTGAATGGTTACGGGAACTGAGATTGAGAAGAGATCACCTAAAACTTAAAACCGTACGTTTGCCGAAGACGTGGACAAACGTACAAAAATGTGAATACGGTGATCTGGAAAGGCTACTGGTATGAAAATTTACTTTTTACAAACCTAATGATGAGAGAAAATTTTTGGAAATTTAAAACTAACTTTTACACTAATTTAATAATTACTATTAATTAAATACTATTTTTCTAATTACTTTTAATTAACTAAATTAACCTAAATTATAAATAATTATGAAATTAACTTGGAAAAATAAAAATTAAACTTAGAAAAATCTAAAATACTATAAAACTAATTTTAGAAATGAAAATATATTTTTTTAGACTATTTAATTAATTATTACTAATTATTAACTAATTATTAATTACTTTAAATTAAACTAAATTCTAATTAATTATTAAAATATACTAGAAAAGTGAAAATAAAATTTGGAAAACTTAAAAATAACTAAAAACTAATTTTAAAACTTAATTTATATTTTTCTGATTTACTAATTAATTATTATTAATTATCAACTATTTATTAATTACTAAAAACTACTTTTAATTAAGAAAAATACTAAATGATAAAAGAAAAATCTGAAAAAATTACAAAAATAGTTTTTACACACCAGAAGCCTAGGAAAATTGTAAAAATGGAAATTGCTTATAAATAAGCTAATGAATAAGCCAAATGGCTTAAATAGAAGCTATCACTTCTATTAAGTTGGGCTTATTTGAGATTTTCTTTTTCCAAACTGCTTATTACAAGTTTATAGACAACTTTAGTGAAGTGACTTTGACTGAGGTCAAGGAAATAAGCACTTCAAGTGCTTAAAACCTCAACAGTTGACTTTTATTGACCAAGAGTGGAAATAAGCCAAAATCAGCTTGTGTGGGGTCCACTTTGGTGAAAACAGATGTAAACAAGTACAATGAACAAATTAAAGCAAGTAACACACAAATAAGCTAATAAATTAAGCCACAAACTCAGAATAAGCACTTGGCTTATTGAGATTCTGAGTCAGTTGAGGGACAGACTTGGGAGGTCAAACTAAGTGGGGTCCACAGGTTAACAGGTCAAACCAATGGTCAATACAGCTTCCCTGGTAGGAAAGGGGTTGTATGGAACCAAGAATGAGGTGTGGGACCCAGTGGGTTAACCACAAAACACCACCAAAGGTTGGTGTGTGACCTGGGTCTGCTGAGACAGGGCAACTAGTTTGCCCTGCAGGTTACTTCCAGGGGCATTTTGGTCCCTTAAAAAAAATCACAAAAATATAACCAACTTGGAAATCACAAATACTACTGGTAGAGTTAACCCACAACAAATTTTAGAGCTTAAATCCTTCTACAAAAATCACAATAATTCATCCCATTTTGGTAAAAACCTGAGTAAGGTGTTTTTGACTTTTTGAGAAATCTTGAGATTTGACTTTTATGAACTTGTATTGCTGATTTAATGACTAAAAATGTTATGATAAGCTATATTAAAGCTAACTTAAGTAAAAACTTCAACTTATAAAAAGGTTTGATGGATTTGGACTTGAAAAATCACCATAGTTAACTGTGGTGACCACTTCCTTGTGGATTTGACTTTTGTGTGTATTAGTGACCAAATAAATTGCTCCCCTGAGCCTATATTCAACCAAACAACTTGTTGAAACACAGACTTGCACAATAAGACAGATGGAACACTATAAACAAGCTACAACCAAACACCCCTTTAACAGATTTTTGTGATGAAAAAAATGATTAAAACAGATACACAAAGCAACCTACTGATTACAACTACTAAATTAAACACTAAATAAGTAAATGAGACAATAACAAGTGACTAGACTACTTAGGAAAGTAAAAATGAAAAGCAAGGCTTACATAAGCCTTCCAAGCTAACTGCAAAGTGCCAAAGAACCACAATCACCAATCCTAAGTGACTTCCACAAGTCTCTAACCCACAACCATCCTTAATAAACTGTGCTCCATGCTTTCTTCAATATGTAACACCCCTTTTTTATTTATTTTTGATTTTTCTTGATTTTTTAGTAATTATTGAAAACTGAGTTAGAATGTTCACACAAGCTTAAAAAGCTTAAAGAAACTTGTTTTCTGAGTTTACATAAGCTTGTAAATGACTTGTATACACAGTAGTAGCTTAACTTAATACTTGAGAATTTGAAAATGGAACTTGAAAATTGAAACTGAGAACTAAACTTTGAAACAGACTTTCATTGATAATAAGGGTTACAATACATTAAAAATAAACTAAAAAACATAAAGACTAAAAAAATTACACACTACAATAGCTCACATGAGCTTATTATATATAACGAAGCAAAAAATAAACCCTAGGACTTCCCACATGGCTTCATTTTGAATTCTAGATGCCCCACAAGCTTCCTGTAGACCTCTTAACCAAATCCTCACCGTTCAATTGTTTTGAGATCATCTGAGCTGTTGATTACCATTTTGGCGCCAAAATGGATACGGGGCAAGGATGAGTGGTACTGGTGGGGGGTTGTTGTGGGAATTTATGGTGGTGGATTAGTTAGGTGTAAGCATTAATTGTGGGGGGCTTTTGTTGGAAAAAGGTGAGAGGAGGGGGGATGAGTCTCCCTGGTTTTGCGCATCATGTTGGGGAAGGAAGACGGGTCAACGGTCTTTTGACCTTCGTTGACTGTTTGACCCAGCCTTTTTATTATTTTGAACTTGGGCCAGGTTGTGTGGGCTTTGGGGATGGACTGGGCAATGGGGATGGGGTTTTGGTTTTGGGTTGATATAAGGGTCCGGTTGGTTTGTTAGTTACAAGGACTAATTTTGCAATTGTATCAAACTTCAAGGACTGATATTGTAACTTTCCAAATTTGCTTCCAAGGACCAATTATGCCAATAGTCCAAAGTTCCAAAACCATTTTTCCATTTTTCAAATTTCAAAATTTCCTGGCGACTTATTTTGCCATTTTTGGATTTTCAGGGACTAAACATGTAATTTTGGAAAACTTGATACCCAAGTGTAATATTTTGTGAAATTGACTTTCAAAACCTTGGGTTGACTTTTCCTTTCAAAATGAATGCATAGGGACTAATTTTGACAAGTTTTGAAACTTGGGGGACTGAAACTGCCAATATTGCAAACTTTATACGTTTTTCCTTTGTTTTTGCACATTTTGCATTTAAAACACATAAAACACAATCCCTGGGATAATTTAAGTATTTTGATATCTTTTTGATTGTTTTTGTGCGTTTTGGCAGTTTAAATATATAAAAAACGATGAGTGTTTGAGCATTCATCAATCCCCCACACTAAACTATTGCTAGTCCCTAGCAATCTTTTTAGAAAACTTGATGAATTTTAAACTCTTTACCAAAAGCCATCACTTCTGGAGTAGCCAGGTGTAAGAACTGTGGCACACCTGATAACCGTGTGATTTTGAGCAAACCACCCGCTTTCAACGGATTTGTTTAGTCTTTACCAAAAGCCGTTTGCTCCTGGACTAGCCAGCATCTTGATGGACCTAGTCAACATCTTGGTGAGCTGATTACCAATTATGGATTTTCCACTGCCTTTACCACAAGCCATAATCTTGCGGGCTAGCCAACTCATTCACTTTATGGGATATGGGGAGCTGAGGAACCATACAATTTTGGGCAAATTGCAAGCCGCCAACGGATTTGATTTATCTTTACCAAGAGCCGTTTGCTCCTGGATTAGCTAATCCCTTTGTCGGTTAGACCTGGCGGACTGATTACCACAAAAATTTTGAAATAAAGTGAAAAATTTTGAAAATTTTGGCAAAAAACGGGGGTACTTGAAGATATTTTGATAAAATTCGTTAGAATTTCCCCCCCACACTTAGAAATGAATATTGTCCTCAATATTCAAAGTCCCGGCTATTATGCCGACTCTTTGAACGTAAAAAGCCAAGATTCGAATCTAACTGTGGAAATACCAATTTTCACTTTATTTCTATATATATACAACTTTTTTTTTTTTTTTTTTTTTTTTTTTTTTTTTTTTTTTTTTGAGAACTTTATATACATATACATTTTTTTCAAACAGCGGGGGTTTGGCCATTCCCCCACACTAGGTGGTAGAAAATAGAAAGAATCAGAGATACGGGTGAAAACCCGTATTGTTGCTAATTTTTGTTCATCGAGTCGCTAGCTTAACTCGATCCCCGAATTCAATTGTCCTTGGGGAAAGTTTGGAGATTCGGGACGACCATGGATGGTACGTCCTCTCCAAAGTAGTGCTTTAAACGATGTCCATTCACTTTGAAGTTAGGACCGTCATTTTGAGATAATTCGACGGTACCATAAGGATAAACTTTTGTGATAGTGAATGGACCAGTCCATCGGGTTTTGAGCTTTCCCGAGAAGATCTTGAGTCTAGAGTTGAAAAGAAGGACTCGATCACCAACGTTAAAAACGCGGTTTTTGATTTTTGAGTCATGAATCTTCTTTATCTTTTCTTTATAGATCAAAGAGTTCTCGTAAGCTTGATCACAAAGTTCGTTTAATTCATTTAGTTGAACTTTTCTATGATCACCCGCCGTTCTGAGGTCAAAATTGGTATGCTTGAGGGCCCAATAGGCTTTATGCTCAAGCTCGATCGGAAGATGGCACGCTTTCCTGTACACAAGTTTATAAGGCGTACACCCAATGGGTGTTTTGTAAGCCGTACGGAAAGCCCAAAGTGCATCATCTAATTTTTCCGACCACGATGCACGATTCTCACCTACAGTTCTTTCCAATATTCTTTTAATGCCCCGATTGGAAACTTCGACTTGTCCACTTGTTTGAGGGTGGTACGCAGTGGAAAGACGGTGAGTTACACCGTACTTTTGCATGACTTTGTCGAATTTGTCATTACAGAAGTGCGTAGCACGATCACTAATAATAGCACATGGAGTTCCGAATCGGGCAAAAAGAGCTTTTAAAAATTTCACAACTACTCGGGCATCATTTGTGGGTAAAGCTTTCGCTTCAACCCATTTTGACAAGTAGTCAACTGCCACGAGTAAGTATTTGTTGCCGTGAGAGGATGGAAATGGCCCCATAAAGTCGATGCCCCAGATATCAAAGATTTCACAAACTTGAATTGCATTCTGAGGCATTTCATTCTTTTGTGAAATATTCCTGTGACGTTGACAAGCGTCACAGGACTTGACTAAATCTTGGGCATCCTTGTAGATCGAGGGCCAATAAAATCCGGAATCAAACACCTTTTTGGCGGTGTAGTTGGGATTGTGGTGGCCCCCCGTGGGACCATCATGGCAAGCCTTTAAAATTTCAGCGGCTTCCTGACCATACACACACCGCCGGATGACTTGATCCGCGCATATCTTGAACAAGTAGGGGTCGTCCCAAAAGTAATGTTTTACATCTTTGAAAAATTTATTTTTTTGTTGGGACGACATCCCTTTCACAATGAAGTTACCCGCAAGATAGTTTGCAAAGTCGGCAAACCATGGGGTAATCGAGTCTCCACGAAATGAAACCACATTGAGGGTTTCGAGAGGAAATGTTTCATTTATTTCTTTTTTCTCGAAAGCATTTTGGTGAGGGTTTTCAAGACGGGAGAGATGATCAGCAGCTAGGTTCTCAGCTCCTTTTTTATCACGAATGATGATATCAAATTCCTGAAGGAGGAGAACCCATCGGAGGAGTCTCGGCTTTGCATCTTGTTTTGCAAATAGATACTTCAAAGCCGAATGATCCGTATATACTATGCTTTTGGTCAGAATCAAGTATGGCCGGAATTTTTCAAAAGCATACACCACAGCTAATAATTCTTTTTCAGTGGTGGTGTAATGACTTTGAGCCTCGGTCATAGTCTTGCTGGCATAGTGTATAGGCTGAAAATGTTTTGTTTTGCGTTGCCCCAAGACTGCCCCTATAGCATAATCACTAGCATCACACTTGAGCTCGAAAGGCAAGTCCCAATCAGGGGCAACAAGAATCGGTGCCTCGGTAAGCCTTTTCTTTAATGTTTCAAAGGCTTCGATGCACTCAGGGGAGAAGATAAAAGGAGCATCCTTCTCGAGGAGATGGGTCATAGGCCGGGCGATTTTAGAAAAATCTTGAATAAACCTACGGTAGAAACCGGCGTGACCCAAAAAGCTCCTAACACCTTTCACAGTCGTGGGATGAGGCAATTTTGCAATGACGTCCAATTTGGCAGTTGGCACGGTCAACCTCAATCCCGTTTTTTGAAATTTTATGGCCGAGGACAATGCCCTCTTTGACCATAAAGTGACTCTTCTCCCAATTTAGACATAACTTTGTGTCTTCACAACGTTTTAGCATGCTGTCTAAATGGGAGAGACATGATTGGAACGAATTCCCAATGACCGAAAAATCATCCATGAAGACCTCCATACTTTTCCCGATCATGTCGGAAAAAATGGCCATCATACATCTTTGAAACGTGCCCGGAGCATTACATAGGCCAAATGGCATACGTTTATATGCGAAAGTTCCATAGGGGCACGTAAAAGTGGTCTTTCTTGGTCTTGCGGGTCAATGGGAATCTGAAAGTAACCCGAGAAACCATCGAGGAAGCAATAGTACTCATTCCCCGCTAATCTCTCGAGCATCTGATCCATAAAGGGCAGAGGAAAATGATCCTTACGGGTGGCGTCATTCAATTTACGATAATCAATGTAGACGCGCCAACCCGTAACCAAACGAGTTGGAATTAACTCATTTTCCTCGTTTGTGACAACAGTAATGCCACCCTTTTTTGGAACACAATGAACTGGGCTGACCCAAGGACTGGCCGAGATAGGGTAAATCAATCCGGCATCAAGAAGTTTTAAAACCTCTTGTTTGATAACCTCGTGAATTTTTGGATTCACCCTTCTTTGATGTTGGACCGCAAGTTTGAAGTCATCCTCCATTAATATCTTGTGAGTACAAAACTCGGGGTCGATGCCCTTGATGTCGGAGAGACGCCAAGCAATTGCTCGTTTATGAGACTTCAAAACCTGTATAAGAGCAGTCTTTTCCTCAACACTTAAGTCTTTAGCAATTATGACGGGCAATTTATCATCACCCTCCAGAAATGCATATTCAAGATGAGGCGGCAAGTCCTTAAGTTCAACCGCGGGAAAGTCATCAGTTTTCTCAACATTTTCGACTTCCTCCTTATGAAGTGTTTGTGGTAGAACAGGAAGAGGAGAGGGATCTTCGTTTAATAACTTTTCAAGCGTGAGAATATCCCCCTCGAGGTCAATCTCTTGGTTATCGATTCCATCGGGAATCGAATCACTGTTGAGATTGGCCTCAATTTCTTCTAAGATGAAGTCACTTCCCTCAAACGGAGTGAGGGAAGGAGAAGAATTGGCAATAATGGGATGAGAAGATGGAGTGAAGTTTTCCCTCGGAGAATCATCGACAAAACCTAGAACCTCTTGAGCGTACTCCTCAGACGCAACATCAATGACATCAATTCGGTTAACCGTTTCGGCGTCATAATTAGAGGAGTACCTCGAAGTTTGATCGAGGTTAAAGGTTACAGCTTCATTACCAACACGAAGAGTTATTTCCTCTTCGTGCACATCAATTAACGCACGACCCGTCCTTAAGAATCCTCTCCCATGAATGAGAGGAACTCGTGGGTCAGCATCGAACTTAACAACAACGAAGTCAGCGGGAAAATGGAACTTTCCTACTTTCACGAATACGTCTTCAGCAATGCCGAGAGGATGAGAGATTAAACGGTCGGCAAGCTCGAGAGTCATGCACCTAGGAGTAAGTTGAGGAAGAGAGAGTTTCTCCCACACTGAGTAAGGCATCAGGTTGATGCTAGCGCCAAGATCGGCTAAGGCGAAGCATTCAACCATCCCAGGGAAAACACATGGAATGAGAAATCTCCCAGGGTCTCCAAGCTTCTTAGGAAGCTTCTTTAAGATAACTGCTGAGCAGTTTTCGTTCAATGGAGTCTTTGCCATTTCGTACAATTTTTCCTTGTTGCTTAACAAGTTCTTGACCATCGATGCGAATTTGGGCATCAGGATGATAGCATCCGCAAGACTAACGTCAAAATGCAAATCTTGAAAGATTTGATAAAACTTATCCATTTGGTGACTAGCCTTTTCGCGGAGCTTTTGCTCATTAAGTCGTGACTGGTATGGTAGTGAAGGTTTGGATTTAGGGTTCTCTCCAGGAGTTGTTGATGGTTCAAACACACCTCCCGGTTTTGGTACAAGTCCAGATTTTGGTACAATTTCTGGAACAACTTGAGGGTGGACGTGTGCGGTACTTCGTGGGCTAGTAAATTGCACCTTGTCCGTGGTTGCCTCAGGCTCAATTTCGACTTCCTCGGAATAAAGAGGAGGAGGAATAGGAGGAACTGGTGGCTCTTCATAAGCTTTACCACTGCGTGTAGTAATAGCTTTGAGTTCACCCTTGGGGTTAACAACTGTATTAGCCGGGAGACCTCCTGATGTAGAGGGTGGAGTGAGATGATTCATAAGACTGGCAAGCATATTCTCAATCTTGCCTTGATTTTGATCAATTTTGTTGTTTGTTACCATCAACTCACTCTTCAGCTCTTGACCCTGTTTGGCTATTGATGATTGGAAATCATTCTTCAAATTTGAGATTTGATTTTGCATTGCCCTCATTTTAGTCTCATTAACTTTGATGTAGTTATTGAGCTCGTTTGGGAGGGGATCTTGATAATTTGGAGCTGAATACCCTTGATTACCCCTTTGGGGTGGGTACTGATTGACGGGGGCAGGATTTTGATTTTGCATATTAGGCCCCCTTGGTGGATTAGGATTAAACCTATTTGGATTTTGAGGAAACCCGGGTGGTCCACCCTGGTTGCTAGCCCGGTAATTTGGTTCCACTTGAGGACGGTATTGGTTACCTCCTTGGTTGGAATTGCCGGCTATTGCATTTACTTCGAATGGATTGCCTTCGGTGGCAGTGCAATTATAAAATAAGTGTAGACCACCACAAGTGACACAAACTTCTATCTTTTTTACTTCAGCTTGTGGAGAAGAATTAGGAGAAGAAATTTTCTGGCTTTTGGTGATAACCAATGCATGGATAGCTTCCGTGAGTTTGTCAAGCCTAGCATCGGTGCTAGACTGAGCCACGGGCGTTGAGGTAGAAGGAACAACATCCCTTTGGGAAACAACCGATTTGCTTCGGGGAATGCGGACCTTAGATTTATTCTCAATGATCGCTAAAGCATCCTTTGTGGTGCGATTCAAGAAGTTACCTCCAGCGGAGGCATTTAGAGAGTCTTGATCGGATTGGCTTACACCATTGTAGAAAGTATCAAGTTGCATGAGATCGGAGAGACCGTGGTGAGGACATTTTTGGAGCAATTCCTTGTAACGATCCCATGCCTCACTAAAGGATTCATCAAATTTCTGCGTGAATTTCATGATCTCATTCTTGAGACTCGTGGTTTTGGAAGGAGGAAAGAATTCATTTACGAACTTTTTCACAAGATCTTCCCATGTCTCAATAGATCGTGGAGGTTGTTTTTCAAGCCAAATCCGGGCTTGTCCCTCCAGCGAGAATGGGAAAAGAAGAAGTTTGATTGCTTCACAGGGGACATCTTTGCATTTGATGGTGTATGTGATTTTATTGAACCATCGAATGTGATCTTGAGGATCGTCCCTCTCATAACCGTAGAATTGATGTGATGTGGCCAGGTTTATCAACCCTGTTTTAAGCTCAAAATTATCGGCCATGATTGCCGGAACAACGATAGCATCTCCGTAACCCTCGACGGGTGCTTGGAGAAGCTCATTCATAGTGGGTTCAGCCGCCATGATGACAGCTGGAGGTGGAACAGCTCGGATCTCAGATCCGACTGTTGGTGCAGAACGTCTACGAGGTCTTCGAGGTTTCCGGACAAGCTCACGTAATGGGCTAGTGGACCTTGAAGAACGAGTGCGCATGCACTAGGGATAAAAACTTTTTGGACAATATTTTTGTTATCGTCCCGTAATCCAGAATCGTTTCTCTTTAAGAATCACCTTAAAAGAAAACCGAGTCAGAAAACGTTACGATATGTTTTGTTGTTTTTTACTTTTTTTTGGTGTTTTAACACTTTAGGAAAAGTGTCAATGACTTTTTTTTTATGTGTTTTGATTTTGAAAATATTCACAAGTGATGGTATTTGTACAGTGAGTGAGGTGAGATAACACTAATCTCAAAAGACGCTACAGAAACGCGCACACCTCCCCGGCAGCGGCGCCAAAAATTGATTGAGCCCAAACGGTCAACCTAATTGACCAGGTGATGGTCAACAAAGTCAAATAGCCTAGATCAATACTCCGGGTAATATAAGGTATCACCGGGTCGTTAAATCCCGTTGAGGTGTGAAATGTAACTTTAGCGTGCTTTGTGATCGGGTGTTTATTCACAGAAATGGTTTGTTGTGAGAATTATTTGGAGATTATTAACAAAAATAGCTTAGGAAAGCTATGTGAATGGTTACGGGAACTGAGATTGAGAAGAGATCACCTAAACTTAAAACCGTACGTTTGCCGAAGACGTGGACAAACGTACAAAAATGTGAATACGGTGATCTGGAAAGGCTACTGGTATGAAAATTTACTTTTTACAAACCTAATGATGAGAGAAAATTTTTGGAAATTTAAAACTAACTTTTACACTAATTTAATAATTACTATTAATTAAATACTATTTTTCTAATTACTTTTAATTAACTAAATTAACCTAAATTATAAATAATTATGAAATTAACTTGGAAAAATAAAAATTAAACTTAGAAAAATCTAAAATACTATAAAACTAATTTTAGAAATGAAAATATATTTTTTTAGACTATTTAATTAATTATTACTAATTATTAACTAATTATTAATTACTTTAAATTAAACTAAATTCTAATTAATTATTAAAATATACTAGAAAAGTGAAAATAAAATTTGGAAAACTTAAAAATAACTAAAAACTAATTTTAAAACTTAATTTATATTTTTCTAATTTACTAATTAATTATTATTAATTATCAACTATTTATTAATTACTAAAAACTACTTTTAATTAAGAAAAATACTAAATGATAAAAGAAAATTCTGAAAAAATTACAGAAATAGTTTTTACACACCAGAAGCCTAGGAAAATTGTAAAAATGGAAATTGCTTATAAATAAGCTAATGAATAAGCCAAATGGCTTAAATAGAAGCTATCACTTCTATTAAGTTGGGCTTATTTGAGATTTTCTTTTTCCAAACTGCTTATTACAAGTTTATAGACAACTTTAGTGAAGTGACTTTGACTGAGGTCAAGGAAATAAGCACTTCAAGTGCTTAAAACCTCAACAGTTGACTTTTATTGACCAAGAGTGGAAATAAGCCAAAATCAGCTTGTGTGGGGTCCACTTTGGTGAAAACAGATGTAAACAAGTACAATGAACAAATTAAAGCAAGTAACACACAAATAAGCTAATAAATTAAGCCACAAACTCAGAATAAGCACTTAGCTTATTGAGATTCTGAGTCAGTTGAGGGACAAACTTGGGAGGTCAAACTAAGTGGGGTCCACAGGTTAACAGGTCAAACCAATGGTCAATACAGCTTCCCTGTTAGGAGGGGGGTTGTATGGAACCAAGAATGAGGTGTGGGACCCAGTGGGTTAACCACAAAACACCACCAAAGGTTGGTGTGTGACTTGGGTTTGCTGAGACAGGGCAACTAGTTTGCCCTGCAGGTTACTTCCAGGGGCATTTTGGTTCCTTAGAAAAAATCACAAAAATATAACCAACTTGGAAATCACAAATACTACTGGTAGAGTTAACCCACAACAAATTTTAGAGCTTAAATCCTTCTACAAAAATCACAATAATTCATCCCATTTTGGTAAAAACCTGAGTAAGGTGTTTTTGACTTTTTGAGAAATCTTGAGATTTGACTTTTATGAACTTGTATTGCTGATTTAATGACTAAAAATGTTATGATAAGCTATATTAAAGCTAACTTAAGTAAAAACTTCAACTTATAAAAAGGTTTGATGGATTTGGACTTGAAAAATCACCACAGTTAACTGTGGTGACCACTTCCTTGTGGATTTGACTTTTGTGTGTATTAGTGACCAAATAAATTGCTCCCCTGAGCCTATATTCAACCAAACAACTTGTTGAAACACAGACTTGCACAATAAGACAGATGGAACACTATAAACAAGCTACAACCAAACACCCCTTTAACAGATTTTTGTGATGAAAAAAATGATTAAAACAGATACACAAAGCAACCTACTGATTACAACTACTAAATTAAACACTAAATAAGTAAATGAGACAATAACAAGTGACTAGACTACTTAGGAAAGTAAAAATGAAAAGCAAGGCTTACATAAGCCTTCCAAGCTAACTGCAAAGTGCCAAAGAACCACAATCACCAATCCTAAGTGACTTCCACAAGTCTCTAACCCACAGTCATCCTTAATAAACTGTGCTCCATGCTTTCTTCAATATGTAACACCCCTTTTTTATTTATTTTTGATTTTTCTTGATTTTTTAGTAATTATTGAAAACTGAGTTAGAATGTTCACACAAGCTTAAAAAGCTTAAAGAAACTTGTTTTCTGAGTTTACATAAGCTTGTAAATGACTTGTATACACAGTAGTAGCTTAACTTAATACTTGAGAATTTGAAAATGGAACTTGAAAATTGAAACTGAGAACTAAACTTTGAAACAGACTTTCATTGATAATAAGGGTTACAATACATTAAAAATAAACTAAAAAACATAAAGACTAAAAAAATTACACACTACAATAGCTCACATGAGCTTATTATATATAACGAAGCAAAAAATAAACCCTAGGACTTCCCACATGGCTTCATTTTGAATTCTAGATGCCCCACAAGCTTCCTGTAGACCTCTTAACCAAATCCTCACCGTTCAATTGTTTTGAGATCATCTGAGCTGTTGATTACCATTTTGGCGCCAAAATGGATACGGGGCAAGGATGAGTGGTACTGGTGGGGGGTTGTTGTGGGAATTTATGGTGGTGGATTAGTTAGGTGTAAGCATTAATTGTGGGGGGCTTTTGTTGGAAAAAGGTGAGAGGAGGGGGGATGAGTCTCCCTGGTTTTGCGCTTCATGTTGGGGAAGGAAGACGGGTCAACGGTCTTTTGACCTTCGTTGACTGTTTGACCCAGCCTTTTTATTATTTTGAACTTGGGCCAGGTTGTGTGGGCTTTGGGGATGGACTGGGCAATGGGGATGGGGTTTTGGTTTTGGGTTGATATTGTAACCTTCCAAATTTGCTTCCAAGGACCAATTATGCCAATATTCCAAAGTTCCAAAACCATTTTTCCATTTTTCAAATTTCAAAATTTCCCAGGGACTTATTTTGCCATTTTTAGATTTTCAGGGACTAAACATGTAATTTTGGAAAACTCCAAGTGTAATATTTTGTGAAATTGACTTTCAAAACCTTGGGTTGACTTTTCCTTTCAAAATGAATGCATAGGGACTAATTTTGACAAGTTTTGAAACTTGGGGGACTGAAACTGCCAATATTGTAAACTTTATACGTTTTTCCTTTGTTTTTGCACATTTTGCATTTAAAACACATAAAACACAATCCCTGGGATAATTTAAGTATTTTGATATCTTTTTGATTGTTTTTGTGCGTTTTGGCAGTTTAAATATATCAAAAACGATGAGTGTTTGAGCACTCATCAACCTCAACTGTTAATGAAGATCAAAATCTGCTCCTAATAGAAGATGATGAACCAAGAACGTTTCAAGAAGCAAAAGATTCAAGCGAGTGGATATTTGCTATGAAGCAAGAGATTGAGTCGATCGAGAAGAATGATTCATGGGAATTAGTTGAAGCCCCGGTTAATGTCAAACCCATTGGACTAAAGTGGGTGTTCAAAATTAATAGAAATCCGGATGGTTCAATTAATAAATTTAAAGCCCGTGTAGTAGCAAAGGGTTATGTTCAAAAGGAAGGAATTGACTATGACAAGGTACTTGTGCCCGTAGCACGGATTGAAACGGTGCGTTTATTGATCTCATTGGCCGCAAAAGAAGCATGGGAATTACATCATCTGGATGTAAAGCCAGTTTTTTTACATGGAGAACTAAAAGAGCAAGTGTTTGTTACACAAACGGAGGGGTTCGTGAAGAAAGGAGAAGAAAGAAAAATCTACAAGTTAAAAAAGGCGCTCTACGGACTTAAACAAGCCCCGAGGGCGTGGAATACAAAACTTGATAGAGTACTAAAGCAAATGTCGTTTAAACGATGCCAACACGAACAAGCAGTGTATGTGAAGAAGACAAACAAGTCAATCTTGATTATTGCTATCTATGTTGATGATCTTTTGGTAATCGGTTCGAAGCTTGGCGAAATTAGTGAATTCAAGAAACAAATGCAAGAGAGGTTCGAGATGAGTGATTTGGGAAAATTGAGCTATTATCTTGGCATTGAAGTAAAGCAAGAGGATTCGAGTATCTCAATAAGTCAAGTAGGCTATGCAATGAAGATATTAAAAGATGCTGGAATGCATGAAGCGAATCCTACTCAATGTCCATTAGAACCTGGAGTCAAGTTAAGCTTGGATAAGGAAGGAAAGCCGGTTGATGCAACATTATATAGGCGACGAGTTGGTTGTCTAAGGTATTTGCTACACACACGACCTGATTTATCTTACTCGGTTGGTTTGGTTAGTCGTTACATGCAAGAACCAAAAGAATCACATATGGCGGATGTGAAACAAATACTACGGTATATCCAAGGTAGTTTGAATTTTGGAGTGCGATATAACCAAGAGAAAACCAAGGAGTTGGTGGGGTTTAGTGATAGTAGTTATGCTATGGATCAAGATGATGGTCGAAGCACAACTGCGCACGTATTTTATCTAGGGAAATCACCTATCACGTGGTGCTCACAAAAGCAAAACACGGTGGCTCTATCGTCTTGTGAAGCCGAGTTCATGGCTGCAACTTCAGCCGCGTGTCAAGGGATATGGTTGCGTGGATTGTTGGGTGAAATAACCGGAATGGAAGAGAGAGTGGTGGTCTTATTTGTTAACAACAAATCGGCTATTGCACTTATGAAAAATCCAGTTTTTCACGGGAGAAGCAAGCATATAAACACACGTTATCATTTTATCCGAGAGTGTGTTGAAAGAGGCCAAGTACGAGTTCAATTTGTAAGAGGTGATTTGCAGCGTGCTGATATTCTGACAAAAGCTCTTGCAAGGATTAAGTTCAAGGAGATGAGAGAGCTAATCGGAGTTGAAGACCTCCCCATCTCGAGTCAGAAATTAGGGGGGTGAATGTTGGTCTATTTGTCTGACCCGAGCTCATGGGCAGCAGCGATGGGTAACAGACCAGCAGCAATGGGTCGGTTACTGTAGCACAATTGTACTCTAATTATGATTCCTTAGTTCTAGTCAGGATAAGGATTATCTTATGGAATTAGAATTGTAATTTGATAAGGATTGGTGAGCATGTATCAATCCCTATATAATCATAACCTGCTGAGCCTGTGGCAAGGTGTGAACATTAAAGTTTTGAGCTTATTTTCTTTGTTAATTGGAGAGCGTATTCCAGACTTTTGTGTGTTCTTGATTCTGTGATTATTAACCTGTGATCTTGAATAAATACATGGCGAAAATCCAATACGCTTAGAAAAGATAAAACCAAGGGTTGTGATATAAGAGTGCAGGAATTGAGGACATTGAACCGGTGACTGTCCAATTGATAACTTCGATAAAATTGCGAGTTTAATTCAGATTAATGTATAGATGTTGCCAGTATCAAGAATTTATGCATAAATATCTTCTATCGACGACTGTGCGTTTTAACCCATGAATAACTCCATGCAATGGATCGAGAAGAAAGAAACAAATAGGCAAAACAATCAAGAATGTGAAAAACAATTTCTAAAGTGACTTAGTGGTAAGGTAATATAGTCAAAGTCTTATAATATACCATATCATTCATTTTCTGGTGAAAATTTTGGGAATGGCCATAAAAAAAAATTCCGGAAATGATCAGGGGGAGTAAGCAAGCGTATATAAGAAGGGTGTTGTTAACCCCACGGTAGTCTAGTGCCATAGCTGCAGGTTTTGTCCTTTTAGGTGGGGCCCACATGCAGGTTTTGTCCTTTTTTTTTTTTTTTTTTTTTTTGTCCAAGTTTGTTTTTTATGTAAGTTTTTTTTTTTTTTTTTTTTTCACAAACACAAACACAACTGCAAACACAAACACAACTGCACAAACACAACTGCAAACACAAAACACAACACAACCAACTGCAGTATTGAGAAAAACAAAGGCTCGGATTTTTCCGTTATCGTCATCGCCAAGTCCTCTTTTTTTTGTCACAAACACAACTGCAAACACAAACACAGCTGCAAACAAGGCCCTTGTTGACGACACACTAGTCTATTTTTTAGACAAACACAACTGCAGTATTGAGACAAACACAAACAAAAGGCTCGGATAATTTTTAGAAGGCTCGGATTTGAAGGTTGCGAAAGTGATAAAAATATCACTCCGCCATACCATTCGGTTTTAAAAACCATTCGTCATCGCCTCGGCTCAGATTGTAAACCAATCATCATTGCCTACACCCTACAAAATTTACAAGTTACACAGCCAAAGATTCTCAAGTTCTGAAAAGTTCACATGCCAAACTGCACAACTTCTCAAAAGTTCACATGCCCAAACAGCACAAGTTCTCAAAAGTCACATGCCCAAACAGCACAAGTTCTCAAAAGTCACATGCCCAAACAGCAGGATTCTCAAAAGGTACATCACAAGCCAAATAGTAAGGATTCCCAGGATTCAATCCTGGACTATAAACACAAGTGTGAATCACAAACAACTAAGCAACCACAAGTCTAAACAAGTTACTAACCACAAGTGTGAATCACAAACAATAACTAAGCAACCACAAGTCTGAACAAGTTACTAACCACAAGTCTGAAAGAAGCAGTATCACAAGTGAAACACAAGAAGCAGTATCACAAGTGAAACACAAGAAGCAGTATCACAACAAGTCTGAACAAGTTACTAACCAGAAGCAACCACAAGTCTGAATCACAAACAAGTGAAAATGTGGAATTCACAATTTAACACACGGGAGGTAAGGCTCAGATTACATTAAATCCTTTTATCATATTGGCTGCAACATCAAAGGTTGCAAATATATTGCCTATCCATTTGGAAATGCCACGCCAAAATTAAGCTTTTATTTTTTTTAAATCATCATAGCCATTTAGGGAGGGTTTGTCTAAAAAATAGACTAGTGTGTGGTCAACAACACCATCACCATAAACATCAAACATCACAGAAACATCACTTTATCACCTTGATGTCTCACACACAATTAAGTAAACATCACGTATCTAACAGAACCACCACCCCAGAACCACCACCCCAGAACCACCACCCCAGCACCACATAAACATCACATAAACATCACATCACATATACATCACGTATCTAACAAAACCATCAGAGATACATCACGGATCTATTTTTTTTAGATCTAAACATCACGTATCTAACAAAACATCACATCACATCACATAAACATCACGTATCTAACAAACCCCCATACTAATTTTACGAAACCCTAATTTAAAAAATTAGGGTTTCTTTAAAAAAATCAAGATTTTGATAAATTAACGTACGAATCTTTCAATTAACACACTTTATTATGAAGTAATCAAGTCAGATTCAAAAACCCCCAAACCAATTTTACGAAACCCTAATTAAAAAAATTAGGGTTTCATTAAAAAATCAAGATTTTGATAAATTAACGTACGAATCTTTCAATTAACACACTTTATTATGAAGTAATCAAGTCAGATTCAAAAACCCCCAAACCAATTTTACGAAACCCTAATTAAAAAAATTAGGGTTTCATTAAACCATCACGTACATCACATAAACATCACGTAGCTAACAAAACCATCAGAAAAACATCACATAAACCATCACGTACCTAACAAAACCATCAGAAAAACATCACATAAACCATCACAGATCACCAACATCACCACACACTCACAAACTCTCTCTCACAAATCACCAAGTGTGGTGTGAGACATCAAGATCTTGATTTTAGATCTAAAAAGAGAGCAGATAAGTTAGAGAGAGAGAGAGTTTTTTTTGAGTGTGTGGTGTGTGTGAGAAATCAAGGTGATAATACCGAGTGTGGTGTGAGACAGCTGTCTCACACATACGCGTTTTTATTAAATTTTTTTCTTTAAAAAAAAAAAAAAAAAAAAAAAGTTTATTAAAAGTGTATTAAAAGTGTAAATAAAAAGTGTAAAAAAGTGTATTAAAAAGTTAGTTGTAAAAAAGTGTAAAAAATGTATTAAAAAGTTAGTTGTAAAAAAATTGTGATAAAAAAAATATTTTGTCATTAAAAAAAACATTTTGTTATACAAAAAAGTTAGTTGTCAAAAAATTGTGATAAAAAAAACATTTTGTTATAAAAAAACCATTTTGTTATACAAAAAAGTTAGTTTAAAAAAAAAAAAAAAAAAAAAAACGTCACCATACGCGTTCGTAACGTTTTTTCAGGGGTTCGGATCTCACGAGCAATTAACAGATTGGGTGCAAAACATATTAATGAATGCTTTCACGGAATGCTTCCACGAAATGGTTTTACATAAGTCACTTTTGATAAATGCAGGTGTGCCAATTCCATTGGAAAGCATTGATATATTTTGGAGAACCCTGTCTGTACCGTGGCCCGTTGTCGGTAACCTTGTGCTTGATGATGATGATGATGATGATGATGATGATGATGATGAAAGAGAGTTTGAAAATGACGTTCGACAATTCAAGAGTGCTTTTGGCAAAGCGACGTCGTTTGTCAAGAAGAATATGTTGAACAAGTTAAGAGGGATATACCAACCTGAATCTGTGGACACACGTCAACCTGTTGTTCAGGAAAATACCCGTGGACGTCCGAGCGAAAAGAACAAAAAGTCCAAGGCTACAAAAGTTCCGGACTTAAATGAAGTACCGATCGTAGATCACCGAAGAAGTACGAACACAAGATCTACGAAAGTCCCGAAATTGCCGAAAGAGCCTCCAAGACACAGTTCGTACACGGGTACTAGTCCACGGCACAGATTATATGTTGGAGATACTGTGAGCAATGGTTTTATTCGGGAAATTCCACTGCTTTACCGTCCATACGTAATAAGTATACGTAATGTTGCGGGTGATGGGAATTGCGGGTTTCGGTGCGTTGCTCACTTTATTTTTCAAAACGAACATATGTGGGCCGAAGCCAGACATAGGTTGTTGCAAGAGTTAGATTACCATAGGAGTACTTACACAGATATGTGGGGGGGACAAGACTTTAACTTTCTTTGGAATACGATAAACTGGTTCAACGGAGGTGCACATCAAGGTAACTGGATGGTGATGCCAATGACGGGTCTAGTTATCGCTTCAATGCTAAATCGACCGATTGTATTTCTATCCATGCGTGGTTATAACACATGTTTTCCGCTTTTTTCCGGGCCAAACAACACACAAGGAATCGACCCCCTTGTGATTGCCCGTGTGGGGGAGGACGCATGTGCTCATTACATTATACCGACGCTAGACCCAACTTTTACACTTCCGCATAACCACCCACAATGGAGGTTTTTCCGACAGCCAATTGCAGAACAATGGATAAGTTTATATCAACATCGACTATCGACATTGTAAATGATTATTGATTTATGTTGTAAATAACTGTTTGTATTATATAGTAATTGATTAAATATTTATTTATATTAGTAAATAACATTATTGATTGATTATGCAAATTCTTTGGTCAGATGAGCCAAAGAAATCCTTTCTGGTGCCGATGTAATAGAGGATTTATTGTACAACGGAAATCCTGGCAAGACGGTAGTCGTGGGCGACTGTTTTATGCATGTCCTCTTTCAGTGGTAAATAATCATACGTTTGCTTAGTTATGTAAATAATTTGTTTGTTAAAAATACATTTCTTATTATTTCCTTAACATGTAACAGCCAGGTACAAACGACTATGGGTGTCGATACTTCGCGTGAAAAGATGAATTTGAAGCAGAGCACTTTAGTCAAGCCTCTTCTTCAACGCATTGCTCAAACTGCGTTGCTACAAAAAATGAGATCAAGTTGTTGAAGCAAAGAAAAAAGGCGCTGGAAATGGAGTTAGAAATGGCAAGGAATCCTGAGGATCATGCTTGTCAGTCAAGTGCCCGGCTCCATGATCTTTTAACCGAAATGAATAATCTTCATATGTCGTAGATATTGTTGTTTTTAAATAATATGTTAACGTTGACGTTTAATTTTATAATAATAGTTGTTGTTTTTAAATAATTTAAGTTTAGGTGTAAACACTGATCTTTATAAATGCAAATGAGTCAACGTCATCTTTTTTTATAACGTCATATTTTTTTATAACGTCATATAGGCAATTATTAATTAAGTATACACAAAAATGAGTCAACGTCATCTTTTTTTATAACGTCATATTTTTTTTATAACGTCATATTTTTTTATAACGTCATATAGGCAATTATTAATTAACTATACACAACACAAAAACATTACAAACATTAGTTTATAAATGCAAATAAGTCAACGTCATCTTTTTTTATAACGTTATATTTTTTTATAACGTCATATAGGCAATTATTAATCTTTTTTTATAACGTCATATAGGCAACTATTAATTAAGTATACACAACATTACTAACATTACAAAAAAATATACAAAACAAAAACATTACAAAAAAAAAAAAAAAAAAAAAAAAAAAAAAAAAAAAAAAAATAGACAACTACAAGACAAAAGTACAAAAGAAACAAAAAAATAACAAAAAAAAACAAAAAAAAGTACACCCTCCCACTAGGAGAGGGTTTGTCTAAAAAATAGACTAGTGTGTGGTCAACAAGGGCCATATAAGAATCAAATAATGCTCAAGTTCCCGGGGTAACCTTAACACTAAGCTTTCTCTATTTATCCGTTTTTAAATCAATTAAGAAAATACTGCATTCATATTGGGTCAAACAAAATACTGGGGGCTTTCTCGAAATTCATATAGAGTTTCTTCCAATTGCTCGGATCGGCTTCATCGATGTATCATTCACGATTCCATATT
Organism: Artemisia argyi; assembly: GCA_030686995.1. NCBI lineage: Eukaryota > Viridiplantae > Streptophyta > Magnoliopsida > Asterales > Asteraceae > Artemisia > Artemisia argyi. The sequence continues at coordinate 61,719,218 of CM060691.1, read as the reverse complement.
ACATTATGTCAAAAACAATTGTTTCCTAGTTTGGTTAATATTAAGTACTATTCAAAAAAGAACACTCAAATTTACAGTAAATACTAAAAAAAAAAAAAAAAAAAAAAAAAAAAAAAAAATAGCTACCTTTTCACTGAAGTTGTCGTTATTAATTTGTGGTGCATGATTATATTGTCTTTTACTAAAAAGTATCTAAGATATTGTTCAAAGAATCCAAAATAAATCGAGTAGAAATGACATTAAGAGCAAATAACGTAATATGCCTATAGAACGAACGGCTAATATCCACGCGCACGAAACGTCAACGACCATTCTAAAGTGTCACTGTGTATGTTTGCTTTCATGCATGGTAGGCCTTCGAAGCGGTAACAGTAACACGAGATGCAATAATTATTCAAAACAATAATCATATGATTAATACTGTTGATTGACCAAACGTTTTTATATTAGTCGACGTTATTAAAAAAAACAAAACATGTCGTATGTGTGGGCATCTATGTCGTGTCTCTATGCTACAGCAAAATCCACAACAATCTTACTCTGATTTCTCCAGTGAGAATAAACATAGAGCTAAAGAAGAAATACACTGGTAGTGAGAATGTGAGATGGAGAATGTATACGAGACTAAATAACTAAAGTAACTACTGTAATTTTGATTTAAATTATACTCCAACATAAAGTTTTTGATTACAAATATTAACTTTTATAATAATGATTCTAGTTAGGCTGTTTTTATATACGTTAATCTTACTAATTAAACAAATGGCCATCTTTTTTGGACTTGAAAAAACTTACAAACATATTATGGATAATCACTAGTACGATCTATATATAACTTAATGTTTGATAATCCGATTTCCTTTTTATGAGAATCTTTTATATAATAAAAGAATTACATCATTTCGGAATTTTTTTACAAAACAATTTTATGAGAAAAAAAATTGGACCAATATGAAAGCTCGATTTTGACACATAGGCGAAATCAAACAATATGATTGGCCAATAAAAAGTCAAAATTGAATTGATTTTGTTCAAACTTAAAAATATTTGGTGGAGAATTTGATTGTGGAAAAAAACAAATGAAAATATAGGTGTCAAATTTATGAAAATAAAAACTTAAAAAAAGAGGAGGTAATTAATAAAACATTAGTGGTTGAATTTTAAATATACTATATGGAGTTAAGTGTAAAATTATAAATCTCTATGTTTTTTAATAACTTTAGATAATAAACAAATAACCCCTTACACTTTATACCCCCTACACTTTATAATATAAACTTTGTTTACAATTACATGAGTATTAGTATTGGCTTGAGACTTCCATCCATTAAACTTACAAAATTTTATAAATATACGAATTAGGTTTAATATAAGTTAAATATTTTTAAAATAAATATTAGTTTTAAACTTTCGTCTATTAAAATATTTTTTTTACTATGTCGTTAAATAAAGACTCAAGTTATCCTATTTAAAAGTTTAATTTATGCATACATAGATTTGAATATTAAATACGGCTAAATTATTACTAACGGTAATAATAAATCTCAACGACTCATGAAATTATTATTTAAAGTTTATATATGGATATACTGAAAACATTTTTAAAAACTTTACGGAGTATATTTTAACTTAATCAACTCATTATGTGCTACTAAACTCGCATATTTCGTACAACATGATACCAATTGTTAAAAGTTAAACAACAACATCGACCATAACATCTATATCTGCTAAATAAAAGTTTATATACGTATATATTATAATTTATAACAACAACGCTCGTGCTACTAAACTCGCACATTTTGTATAACATGATATCAAATATACGCGATTGTACTTATAACAACGACTCATGTAATTATTATTTAAAATTTATATACGGATATCTGAAAAAACATTTTTAAAAAACTTTACGAAATATTAGATTATTAAGTCGGTAAAATCTAACTTAGGCTGATAATTTATAGGTTAAGATTTGATACTAATTAACGACTTAAAGTAGCTATGAGCTTAATGAGACTATTGTTAGATTTCAGAACACATCTTTTTTAAATTTAAATTAAGATGAACTGAAATTGGTGCATCATATATATATATATATATATATATATATATATATATATATATATATATATATATATATATATATATATGTGTGTGTGTGTGTGTGAATTGATGTTTGATTATTAATTTGAAAACCCTAATTTGTTGATGGAGTAAATTTTGAATTTTGGATTTTAATTAATGTGTTTTATTGATCATTTCGACACTTTAATAATATTTGAGAAGCCAGAACTAATGGGCATCGAATAAGACACTAAATGTTGATGTAAGTTGTGAATTTATAAACAAATGGTTGGAATTTCTAAAGTCATAATTATTGATCACATTTGATCGAATTCTTTGTTTAAATCTTGAATATTTATTAAGTTCTAATTTTGATCGGGTTATAGAGATTGGATTGTTTTAATGGTTTTTTTTTTTTTTTTTTTTTTTTTTTTTTTTTTTTTCTTTTTTCTTTTTTTTTTTTTTTTTTTTTTGTTTTTTTAATGATAATTCATCTATTTTGAGGTCATTTGTAAAAGGGTGAATTTTAATATTTTATTGATGTTCCTTACGTTAATTTTGGACTTTATATAGACCGGTAGTAAACGATGAGTTAAATGCAGGTTTTAACTTGGAATACTAATGTGTGGGCTATGGGACTGGAGCTACATCTTTGTACGGTTATACCAGTCACATCCTTCTTCCTAATGGAGAGGCATTTGGGAAAGGCACTAGAGCACGTGAAACGACATTCAACATCGGGCAAAATAAGTTTAAATGATCTATGTTATAATGCTAAACGTGTAAAACGAGAATCATATATTGCAATATCTAACAAATAGGGCTTGGAATTTATTTTTTTTGTGTTTTTTTTATCGATAGAGGCTGTCATTGCAAAATGATGGTTACGTTGGGATAAGTCGAAAGATGTCCCGCCAAAGGTACTTGTACAAAAGAATACATAAAGCCTTACATTTTACTTGAAGTTGCATTCTCGATGTATCTTAAGTGAAGTGTGAATTTCAGTATAGTTTGTAAAACTAAATTTAATTTCAGGAGGCGTTATTAGTGAGTTTTTGGAAGTATAATTAATATTTTTCACATACTGTATATTGATATTACAATTTTCAAAATTTTAACATCCACAGTGTAGGCATACGTATTAGGTCTATTCTGATATGGTCTAAAAAGTTGTACTAGTCAATACTGAATCGAGCATAATTTTTTATGTAAATATTTGTAAATGATAGTTTAACATTCCCGACCTGTTTCATAATGGTCAACTTTATTAATGCTATTGCTACACTTTCAACTTACAATAGCTCAACATATTATACAGGCGTGATATAATAGTCCACAATATAACTAACAACATAATATAGTATTACCAAAAGCTTCACTATCTGTTTTGTTTAAGAAATTAAAATAGAGACTCAATTTTTGGGTGGTGATTAACAAAATGGCAGCAAGGCAATTTATACAAATTACCATTGGCGAATAAGACCTTATCACTCTATGTCACGAGTCATCAACACTCCCCTTCTATTCATTTCTGTAAAAAACTTATTTCTAAAACTATTAGTTATACAAGAACCTAAACATAACAACTTTAACAGACTAACAAATAATTGACAGAGAGATCATCAAATGGACCGCACGACTTTAAAAAAGTTACAATCAAATAATATGTACATTTTGTAATGGTATCATCAAAATGCAAATCGTGTTATGCTATTTGTTTACATCAATAAAAACAACTAACGTGTAAAAAAAAGAAAGATACGAGGGTGAAAATAGAAGATTCATAAGCAGTGGATCGTAATAATTTTGTATCAAGTCTTTAAATACGTCATTGATATACATTATTTAAAAAAAACGGACAACAATATCTAAAGTAAATATGATCCATCTAAAAGTTCCATGTGTTATACTAGATGAATAAATGTAAAGTTCAATACATTTTAAGATAATATATTCGATATTAAATACATGATAAAAGTTTTATATCAAAACTCCGTGCGTGCACGGGTATTATAACTAGTAACTTGTTAAGGGATTAAAGAAGTATTTAGCGTTGAGTCGTAATATAATTTTACCTCATATAGTCGAGAAGAAGTATGCGTGATGAGGAACATATAGCTCAATGTTCAAACGCGAGCAGAAACAAATGCGAATATGAGGACGTGTAGGAAAGTATTATCAATGTTTAAAACTATAATTGTTTGTTGAGTAAAGTACAATCAGCATGTGAGTAATCGACAAGAACGTCGCAATGAGTTGGATGCGTGAACAAACACTTTAGTGACATGAACCTATGGGTGTTCAAAATTTGGGTAATACTGACGGTAGCTGAAACCTCAACCGAATCAAATAAAATCGAATCGAATTTATAATCGAACCTAATTGGTTAAAATTGAATCGAATCGAATTGAATACTCAGTTTGGATATAGTTTTGGCAAAATAATAATCGAATCAAACCAAAAATCGACACATGAATATATATATATATATATATATATATATATATATATATATATATATATATATATATATATATATATATATATATATATATAGGGTAAAGTTAAAATAAAAAGACAAATATCTGTAAAAAGAATAAAAAGAAATTTTTTTAAAAAAAAGTTCTCAAAAAATTCCACAAGATCAGGTATGTTGGTGCATAAAACTTTTATGAAAAAAGTTTTTCTAATTTGGAGTTTTTATACGTTTTTTTTAATGCACAAAAAACGAATTTTAGTGCGCAAAAAAATTTTAATGCACAAAATTTTCAACTTGTTTTAGTTAGATGCGCAATATTATTTTGATGAAAAAAGTCCAAAAAAAAATTGAGTCCAAAAACGAATTTTTGATGCAAAAAAATGCTATTTAATGCACAAACGTATTTTTTTATAATTTTTTTTGGGATAAAGTATCCACTTTTAGATAAACTTCTTTTATAACTTTTTCATGCGCCAACATACCCGATTTTGAGGAATTTTTTTGGAATTTTTTGACAACTTTTTTTTAAAAAAAAATTCTTTTTATTCTTTTTACGAAAATTGGTCTTTTTATTTGATCTTTAATATATATATATATATATATATATATATATATATATATATATATATATATATATATGGTAAAGATCCAGTGAGAAGAAAACTTAAAATAAGAAGGATGAGATATAATTATAACTACACATTTGAGATGCATCGACTTGATTTAGATGCATCTCTATTCATTTAGATGCATCTCAATTAGTTTCGAAAGTGATTTTGAAGTGAAAATGATGCAAAGTAGTACTAATAACAAATTTGACCCGCAGACGACGAAAAATGTATATTCGTCTAACTTGATGAAATGCATCTAATATATGTATATGCATCTAATTTTTTGCTATAAAATATATTATGGTGTATCTAAAAGACTAGGGATGCATCTAATTCAAGTCGATGCATCTCAAATATGTAGTTATAATTATTTCTCATCCTTTTCATTTTAAGTTTTCATCTCATTGGATTCTTAGTCTATATATATATATATATATATATATATATATATATATATATATATATATATATATATATATATATAGGGCCATTCATGTGAGAAATCTAATTTTTGTGAGAACGCAAGAAGAGATCAAAGCCATCCATCTAATCCCCTCCTTTTTTAAAATCTAATGGCAAAGATTAGCCCATCATTTACACTAACTATGGGTATTTTTGTAATTACCAACACCATATCTAATATATAAATAAAAAAAACACACATCTTCAAAACTGAACGTGAAAACACATAACTATTCTCTCAAATCCAACTAACTTCACTAATATCCATCATAACCACCGCCATTCATCCATCGCTTCACTGCCAAATCGAACCACCACCACTCCCCCACAATTATCAATTCTCCGCTTCACCTTCTACAATAGTCTTCCATTGTCGTTCACCTTCTAACACTGTCTTCTAACGGAATCATCACCGGGCTATTAATTGATCATAAAAACATAACATTCGGCAAATATTACTGATGAAGAAGGAGATGTCAATGAAATTAGGTCAAAAAAAGCTGAGTTTGATGAAGAAGATCAACTTTTTCATACAGACAACACAGAAACTGATAGTAACTATTTCTTTTGTTATTTTTGATTAAATTTTATTGTATAATTTAAAATTATTATGTGAAATTATTATAATTGTTTAATTTGTACAAGAGTCACATGTGAATATACAGATTACTAATTAGGTTTTAAATGTTATAAGCTAGTTAATTAGAGGAATTTTTGATGAATTAAGTTTAGTAGATTATCTTTGCGCGTGAAGAAATCATAAAGGAATTAAGTTTTGATGTTACTAAAAGTTTCTTCACGAGTGAAAAATATCGAGATTAGCGTTTTTTTGATTATTTAAGTACACTAAAAGTTTCTTCACGAGTGAAGAATATCGTGATTAGCGTTTTTTTTTTATTATTTAAGTATACTAAAAGTTTCTTCACGAGTGAAGAATATTCAGATTAGCGTTTTTTTGATTATTTAAGTATACTAAATTCGTCACGAGTGAAGAATATTGAGATTAGCGTTTTTTTTTATTATTTAAGTATACAAAAAGTTTCTTCACGAGTGAAGAATATCGAGATTAGCGTTTTTTTGATTATTTTAGTATACTAAAAGTTTCTTCACGAGTGAAGAATATCGAGATTAGCATTTTTTTGATTATTCAAGTATACTAAAAGTTTCTTCATGAGTGAAGAATATCGAGATTAGTGTTTTTTTTATTATTTAAGTATACTAAAAGCTTCTTCACGAGTGAAGAATATCGAGATTAGCGTTTTTTTTATTATTGAAGTATACTAAAAGTTTCTTCACGAGTGAAGAATATCGAGTAGCGTTTTTTTGATTATTTTAGTATACTAAAAGTTTCTTCACGAGTGAAGAATATCGAGATTAACGTTTTTTTGATTATTTAAGTATACTAAAAGCTTCTTCACGCGTGAAGAATATCGAGATTAGCGTTTTTTTTGTTATTGAAGTATATTAAAAGTTTCTTCACGAGTGAAGAATATCGAGATTAGCGTTTCTTTGATTATTTAAGTATACTAAAAGCTTCTTCACGAGTGAAGAATATCGAGATTAGCATTTTTTTTTTATTATTATAGAAGTATACTAAAAGCTTCTTCGCGAGTGAAGAATATCGAGATTAGAGCTTTTTTGATTATTTTAGTATACTAAAAGTTTCTTCATGAGTGAAGAATATCGAGATTAACGTTTTTTTTTTATTATTATTTAAGTATACTAAAAGTTTCTTCACGAGTGAAGAATATCAAGATTATCGTATTTTTTTTATTATTTTAGTATACTAAAAGTTTATTCACGAGTGAAGAATATCGAGATTAGCGTTTTTTTGATTATTTAAGTATACTAAAAGTTTCATCACTAGTGAAGAATATCGAGATTAGCATTTTTTTTATTATTTAAGTATACTAAAAGTTTCTTCACAAGTGAAGAATATCGAGATTAGCGTTTTTTGATTATTTAAGTATACTAAAAGTTTCTTCACCAGTGAAGAATATCGAGATTAATGTTTTTTTGATTATTTAAGTATACTAAAAGTTTATTCACGAGTGAAGAATATCGTGATTAGCGTTTTTTTGATTATTTAAGTATTGTTAGCAATAGAAGTGTTGATCATCAATAGAATCAAAGAGAGATCTCAATGATCGCCCCTTAGGGGGAAATTGTTAGAAATAGAAGTGACGATCATTGTTGTGTCAACGAGTCTTGTAATAATGTTGTAATAGTCTTGTAGTTTAGTTAAGGGTAAACGGGCTTTGTTTAATCTAATATTGTATTAGTTTAGGTCTTGTCCATTACATAAGCCCAAGCCCGGCCAATCTCTTTATCTTAACTATATAAACCTCCAAATGCTATCATTTGGTGGCGGTGCTTCTAGGTTTTTCTCTCATTGTATTCTCTCCATCCTTAATCTAATATATCTTTCTTTCAAAAAAAAAATTAAAAAAAAAAAAAAAAAAAAAAAAAAAAAAAAAGGAGAAAGAAAGATATATTAGATTAAAGAGAGAAGAATACAATGAGAGGAAATAACATAGAAACCTAGAAGCACCACCACCAAATGATAGCATTTGGAGGTTTATATAGTTAAGATAAAGAGATGGGCCGGGCTTGGGCTTATGTAATGGACAAGACCTAAACTAACACAATATTAGATTAAACCAAGCCCGTTTACCCTTAACTAAACTACAAGACTATTACAACATTATTACAAGACTCGTTGACACAATAATGATCGTCACTTCTATTTCTAACAAGTATACTAAAAGTTTATTCACGAGTGAAGAATATCGAGATTAGCGTTTTTTTATTATTTAAGTATACTAAAAGTTTCTTCACGAGTGAAGAATATCGAGATTAGCGTTTTTTTGATTATTGAAGTATACTAAAAGTTTCTTCACGAGTGAAGAATATCGCTAAGTTTTTTTGATTATTTAAGTATACTAAAATTTTCTTCACGAGTGAAGAATATCGAGATTAGCGTTTTTTTGATTATTTAAGTATACTAAAAGTTTCTTCACGAGTGAAGAATATCGAGATTAGCGTTTTTTGATTATTTAAGAATACTAAAAGTTTCTTCACGGGTGAAGAATATCGAGATTAGCGTTTTTTTATTATTTAAGTATACTAAAAGTTTCTTCACGAGTGAAGAATATTGAGATTAGCGTTTTTTTGATTATTTAAGTATACTAAATGTTTCTTCACGAGTGAAGAATATCGATATTAGCGTTTTTTTTGATTATTTTAGTATACTAAAAGTTTCTTCACGAGTGAAGAGTATCGAGATTAGCATTTTTTTGATTATTTTAGTATACTAAAAGTTTCTTAACGAGTGAAGAATATCGAGATTAACGTTTTTTTGATTATTTAAGTATACTAAAAGTTTCTTCACGAGTGAAGAATATCGAGATTAGCGTTTTTTTGATTGTTTAAGTATACTAAAAGCTTCTTCACGAGTGAAGAATATCGAGATTAGCGTTTTTTTGATTATTGAAGTATACTAAAAGTTTCTTCACAAGTGAAGAATATCGAGATTGGCGTTTATTAAGATTCACAAGTAGGTAATCTATTTTTTCTTGTGTATATGTCGGATGATCCCACACAAGACCAAGCGTGGAGCTGCTGCACTTGCAAGGTTGAAGGTTTACGAAGGTGTTCCTACTCCTTACAACAGGAAGAAGAGGATGGTTATCCCTAATGCTCTTAAGTGAGTACCTTAACATACTTAGGACCATTTTTTGCTGTTTTTGTCAAGTAGATTACTAGATTGATGCCTTTGTTCTTGGTCACCTCTTATGGGAACGTGTTCAACATATGGTCAAAAATTAAGCGATTTTAACATAATTAGGCGATTTAAGCTTTGATTACAATTTCTTCGCTTGTGAAGAAAATCCAAAAGGTGTTTTTTTTTACCAAATTGAGAATAAGGATTAAATTTTTATGACCTTTTCTGATATGGGTGTTGATAAGTATTTGAATTTTGGTTCATTTGATCTTTTTGTATATGCGTATGTGAATTTTGGTTCGTTTGATTACAAAGATCAAATCTTTATAATCTTTTATGGGTATGCGAAATTTGGTTCATTTATGGCGGTGTTTGGTTAATGTGGTTGGCATTTAAGCTGTTGTGAATTTGATTTTGATTTTTTATTGTCGTTGTTATTTTTCCAGGCGTGGCGACACATTTGATCAGTAAATTTGATTTCGGAGAGATGGAATTCATCTGCCAATGTTTTCGAGGGGAAAAACGCAGCGGCCAATGTTGTACTTTAGGTATGAAAGATATACACTTAACTTGGAACAGCTTGGTAAGTGAACTATCAGATTAGACAACTAATTCTGGAACATTACATTTTGTTCAGGTCAGGATTCATACGTAGTAATTGATATGGACCTATTTGCACTAAATGGTTCTCTTGTAGAGTTTTAAAATTTGGACTCGTTGCTTTTATCTTTTCTGTCTTTCCGAAAGTAAAACTGTATAATCTTGACGTATTTGTATTTGAATTATTTGTTGGTGTCCATAATTTAGATTCTTTTGTTGATTCTGCTTGCATCTTTTTCTTTCGTACATCAGAGAAAAAAATGTGTAGTTAGTAATTCCTGAATTCTGTTAGGGATGTTTGTTTGAACCCAATATGAGCTATTATTTTCATCATTAGTAATTAGGTCACATCACTTTCTTGAAGTTGAAATAGCAGTGAATCAATTATGATGATGCGATTTTAACCTTCTTCACCAAGCATTTTTGAACTTAAATAAAATAAACTGACATTTAAGAGCGTACAAACAACTGAGATCATTTCCCTAAACTGGCTGCAGCAGTGCAGCCTAAAAGAATAGGCCAGTTTGACACATGCATAGTGGGCCATAGTCAACTAAAAACATTTCTGACAATGGTAAACCTGAAGAGAAAGGGTGAAATTAGCAATACAAAACCAATTGCATTTTTCAAATATGAGACCTATTACTTGCTGATGCATAAGGTGAGACACTGAAACCGTTGGAACAAGCCAGAGGGTTGAATATGTTTAAAAGGTTAAAGAAGGTTAATTGTGGGTTAGTATGGTGGACATAGATTTGGTGATGATGAGTTATGTTGGTTTATGTTGGATGGCCATCTTCTTTCTCATAGGTATCAAATGAAAGTTATATACATAGTTAAAGAAAGGTCATTTGATTGAAGTAACTGGAATGTCTTTAAAACTTGGTCTACTTTCGCCAACAGGCATTGCCTTGGTACATGGAGACTCGATTATTACCACTATTATTTTTTCTAAGTCTGGTAGAATGATGAATTATCAAACTTAGGATTGCATTTGAGGTCTGAAGGGCACTCCAATGATACTTGTGGTTAATCTAAATGACGGTTTTGTCTTGAGTAATAGTAGTATAATGTTATGAGGTGGATTTTTTTTCCATCTTTCGAGATTGACATATATGCACACATTTTTAAACAGTCGTGGAGGGGACTTGAACCCGTGATCCCTCAAAATCTGGTAGTGCATTCCATATAAGAGTCAATATAAATTCTTCCCAATTTTAGTTGCTTCCATGTGTTTGAAGTTTGGTAGTAACTTTAATATGTGCCAATGGTCAAAGATAAGAGGACATGCCTGCTGTATATGTGTCAAAGACAAGAACTGTTTTTCTTGCATCTGGTATTTCATGGCATCATCTGAAATGACTACATATACGTTAGATTTGGGCTACCTCACATTCATTAGGAGCATAACCAAAACTAAAAATGTATAAATTGTTAAAACCATAGATCCTGATGTGTCTGGTTTATTGAAATATGATGCACTTGTTAATCGTTCAGATGTTAAATACGAGCCTAAGTATTGCATTTGACCTGAAAATGCTTGGGATCAGAAAGCAACTAATATGTCGTCTTGTTATCGTAGGTACTTGCTATATTTTAAACAACGCAAATCAAGGTGTGACTTGTAAGAAGCTATTAAAATATGGAAGTGAATTCCATCAAAGATGCATTTGATCGCGTCTCAAAGAAGCAAAAGGTATCATCGTCTAAATCTCAAGAGACTATCGAATATATCAACCAGGAAATCCAACAAGCATTATCAGGTATACAAGCAGCAACAAACAGTGAACACAATTTGATCCTTAATGAACTGAAAGCAAAGTTAAAGGAGATTGCTCCACTTGGCCAGCTAGAAACTACCCAAAAGGAACTAAATGTCGCTTTTAGCAAATATATTAAGCTTCTTGAGAAAAATTCCAAGCCAGATATATCAAAGGCTTATAGAAATGTTGACTTTGACCTTCACACAGTCAACCAAATAGTCGCTAGTCATTTCTAACGTGAAGGCTTGTTTGACATTGGTGACTCCTTTGTTAACGAATGCCATGAAGAATCTATTGTCGAGAGGAAAACCCACTTTCTTGAAATGTATAAAATACTTGAATCTATGAAGTCGCATGACTTGGGTCCTGCTATAAAGTGGGCCACGGCTAACCATGAAAACCTCCAAAATAATGGATCAGACATCGAACTCAAACTCCATCAGTTGTAATTCTTTGAAATCCTTCAACACAGTCGAACAGAAGAAGCTCTGAAGTATATCCAAACTCGTATATCTCCTTTTGGTGACCAACATTTACCCGTAATACAGAAGCTAATGGGATGTCTCGTATATTTCAAGAAATCAATTCATCTCCATATTCCCATCTTCTGTCACCAAACCATTGGGCCAAACTGGCCCACAAGCTGGTTCAACAGCTCTGCATTATCGTGGGCGAGTCATACAAAAGCCCGTTAGGCATGACAATAGCTGCTAGACTTCAAGGGTTACCAACCCTTTTGAAACTAGCTAATGTACAACAACAACAACAACAACAACAACAACATACCCAATCCCGCCAAGGCGGGGTATGGGGGAGGTGGGATGTAGACAGATCCTACCCCTACCCCAGGGAACCCTGCAGGTAGAGAGACTGCTTCCAGAAAGACCTCCGGCAAGTGTGTGCAAAGTGTGCTCGAAGTAAAAAAAAAAAAAAAAAAAAAAAAAAAAAATGCAAAACAAGGAAAAGCATAAAAGCAAACAGAGTAAAACAAACATATAGGTAATACGACACAACATGCATATAAGCAAACATAAAAGCAAACCGACACAACAAGTAAAAGAGCAAACAAAGCATAACGACAAGACAACCAAGACAAAACAACCAGAACAAAACCACCTAGACAAGCGCCAGCAAAAAAAGGGTGCGAGGGGGACACAAGACCAAGGCCAAACCAAGCAGCTAAGACCAAAGAGGGCAACGCAAAGGGCCTAAAGCTAAGGCAAAGCAAAAAGAGCAAGCAAAAGGCACAGGCAAAGGGCCTAAAGCCAAAAGGCACAACAAAGGCAACACCACAACACTAGCCGAGGCAAAGCAGAAGCACCTATCTCCTAAAGGGGGCAAGCCAAGGGACCCTAAAAAGCCTAAACCACAACAAACCCCAAACCCAACCGAGCCCCAAAACTAACCACGAATACTAATCCTATCTCTCCACGCGTTCCTATCTGAGGTCATGTCCTCGGACAAGTGAATCTCCTCCATGTCGAGCTTAAGCCTATCCTCCCATCTAAGTTTAGGTCTACCCCTCCTTCTCCGACCATCGACTATAAGCGATTCGACTCTCCTTACTGGCGCTGTTTGTGGTCTTCTCCTGACATGACCAAACCACCTCAACCTTCCTTCTCTCATCTTCGCGATAATAGATTCTACTTCAAGTGCCGATCTGAACACCCCGTTAGGAATCATGTCAGACATAGTTTTACCACAAGTCCATCTGAGCATTCTTAGTTCCGCTACTTCCACCCTGTTTGCTTGGGCTTTTGTGATAGGCCAGCACTCTGACCCGTACAGCATAGCCGGTCTAATAGCCACCCTATAAAATTTACCCTTAAGCTTAACGGGTACTTTCCTATCACATAGCACCCCTGACGCCGCCCTCCATTTCGCCCAGCCTCTTCCGATGCGGTGGGTTACGTCGTTGTCTATCGTCCCTGATTTGTGAATCACCGAACCCAAATATCTAAAAGACTCCTTAGGTGGGAGGATCTGGTCTCCGATGCAGACTTCCGTTTCTTCGTTGTGGCTGATATCGCTCCTACCGAAAGCACATCTCATGTATTCAGTCTTCTCCCTACTAACCCGAAGGCCATTCTCTTCAAGAGCCTCCCTCCAATGCTCAAGTCTGTTGTTCAACCCATCCGCTGACTCTGCCACCACTACAATATCGTCTGCGAATATCATGCTCCAAGGGATGCCCTCTTGGATCCCACGTGATAGCTCATCAAGAATCAAGGCGAATAGAAAAGGGCTAATGGCCGATCCCTGGTGTAGTCCAACTTTCACAGGGAAAAACTCTGAGGTTCCCACTGTGGACCGTACACGTGTCTTCGCCCCCTCGTACATATCCTTTATGACTCTCAAGTATCTCCTTGGGGTTCCCTTGTCTATCAGAGTTCTCCAAATCAACTCACGTGGGACACTATCATATGCCTTTTCAAGGTCGATGAAGGCCATATGCAAGTCTCTTTGCCTTTCTCGATATTTCTCCATAAGGCCTCTGAGGAGGTGAATAGCCTCGATCGACGACCTTCCTGGCATAAAACCAAACTGGTTCTCTGACACCCTCGTTTCCCTTCTCAACCTTCTCTCAATAACCCTCTCCCAGAGCTTCATCGTGTGACTAAGGAGCTTAATACCCCTATAGTTGCTACACACTTGTACGTCACCCTTGTTCTTGTAGATAGGGATGACTTCACTGAGCCTCCATTCCTCTGGCATCTTATCACTAGAGAAAATCTTGTTGAAGAGGGAAGTCAACCATCTTAACCCCTCGTCACCTAAGCTCCTCCAAGCTTCTATGGGTATTTGGTCTGGGCCTACCGCTTTGTTTCTTCCCATCTTCATTAATGCAACCTTCACTTCACCTTGGCTGATATCCAAGTAGTCGCACTCTGGAAGCAAATCTTGGCTAGGGGTCCCTCTCTCCCCGCTTTCTTGTGTAGCCCTCTCGTTAAAAAGAGAGGAGAAATAGTCTCCCCATCTTTTCCTAATATCCTCTTCGTTGACAATGCTACGTCCATCCACATCTTTAATGAATCTTATGTTTCCCAAAATCCCTGCTTCTCCTCTCTCGGGCTTTAGCAATCTTGAAAATATCGTTTACCCCTTCTTTGGAGTCCAAGTTCTTATACAGAACCTCGTACGCTTTGTCTTTCGCCTGGGCAACTGCCTTTTTCGCTTCTCTTTTGGCAACTTTATACCTCTCCTCTGCCTCGACCCTATTCTCTAGATTACCCGCTCTACTCAAAAAGAGCTCTCTGAACCTAGATTGTTTCGCCGCTACCTTGGTTTGCACCTCATCACTATACCACCAAGATTCTCTATGGTTTATTTGGGTTCTCGTAGTCCCAGAAGCCACACCTAGTGACTCCTTAGCTGCGTCTTTAATGATGCAGGATAGGGTGTTCCACATCAGATCCGCGTCCATAACATTTAAGTCCTCCGACCGATCTGACAGTCCCTCTGAGACTTTCGCTGCAAACTCCTGTACCGTCGGACCGTTCAATTTCTTCCACATAATCCTCGGCATGCCAGTCGCCCTCTTCCCACTTCGTTGCCTCTCATAAAAAGCATCCATGGCTAACAATCTGTGCTGGGATGAGCATGTCTCGCCTGGGAAAACCCTGCAGTCCCTACATGCTCTAAGGTCCCCTCTGCGCACCATCAGATAGTCGATCTGAGTGTTGTGCCCTCCACTCTGGAAGGTAATTAGGTGAACCTCTCTCTTCTTGAAGAAAGAGTTCACAACTACTAAGTCGTGCGCTCTCGCGAACTCCAATATAGAGCGACCTTCGTCATTCCTAACTCCATAGCCAAAACCTCCATGAACCCCTGCGTATCCATCCGTTGCAGCTCCTATGTGACCGTTCAAATCACCCCCTATAATCAGCCGCTGATCCGACGGGCACTCTCTCACTAGCTCGTCAAGGGCGTCCCAGAAACTCCTCTTCTCTGCGTCGCTGAGCCCCACCTGTGGTGCGTAGGCGCTGACAATGTTAATAGTCTCATTCTCAATTACCAAAGTAATCGCCATGATCCTATCGTTGCACCTGTTAACTTGCACAACATTGTCCTTTAGGTCTACAGCCAAAATGACTCCAACTCCGTTTCTCGCAGAACTAGAACCTGAATACCACAGTTTGTAGCCGTTCCCCTCCCTCGAGCGGGACCCCTTCCATTTCGTCTCCTGAAAGCACGCTATATCAACTTTATGTCTCCCTAAGGCATCAGCAAGCTCGAAGAGCTTCCCGGTCAACGACCCTACATTCCAGCTACCCACCCTAATCCTACGAAAGACCGCAGGTCTACCAAAACACCTAGCCCCTCTTACCCTCCCTACCCCTCCTACCCCTACCCCTACCCCTCTCGAGCCGCTAGAACATGACCTCAGGTGACCATAGCTATCTAATGCGTCTATACTAACCTCAAGGAAACAAAGGCAAAGACAGGCACAAGCAACAAAAAGTGGGGGCAAAACGCGCCAAAGAAGTAAAACAAAGGCACCTAAGAAAGAAGCTAAAAAAGAAAAAGAGTCTAGGACACTAAAAAAAGGGAAGCACAAAAAAAGGCAAAGATGGGACAAAATACAGGCCAAAGAGATAGAAATAAATGAATCAACAACAACAACAACAACAACAAAGAAATAAATATATATAGAAATAAATATATATATATATATATATATATATATATATATATATATATATATATATATATATATATATATATATATATTCAAAAATTATTATTATTATTATTAGAGGAGAAAACTTAGCTGCCGGAAAAATGAGTTTTCCGGTGGTCAATGGTTGTCAACGGCGGCAGTAGCGGCGGCAGGCGGCGGCCGGTGACTGCTGCGACGACACGACAACCTGGATCGGACTCGGGACAGTGAGGGGGACCTCCACTCGCCGGAGGTGATGGCCCACGTTACCTGGAAGTCGCCTGAAAAGTACAAAAACAATAAACAAAACTGTTACCACCGCCGGCGCGTGTAGGCGCGTGACGGCACAGGTGGGTGTCGAAAAATGTGGGGTTATGCTCGGAAAAGGGTGCTGGGATTAATGGAAAAACCGTTTATGCAGATAACGTGGCAGGTTATGTAGATAGACGATGATGATGACAATTGTATAATAAACAGAGATGAAGAAAAAAAAATCAAGAACCACGTTGTCTGGTCAGTTATTGATTATTCAAATTATAATGATGTAGCTTTAGTATAATGAAAATGGAAACTTATGGTCATGAAATATTTTGAGTGTATGACTGGAAAAAGGCAAGAATGGCAGTCTATGAAGCAGTTATCCGTGCTCGTCGACTTGGATAAAGACTTTCAGTTTCACTCTATATTTGTGTGTCCCGTGAGTCGTGACCAGGCCAGTGACAATAACCCTCCGATGCTGATTTCATGTGGGCACGTGCTTTGCAAGTAGTCGATAACTAAGTTGACGAAAAACAATATCACAAGGCCTTTCAAGTGTCCGTATTGGCCTACAGAGGTAGAAATGGTTCAATGCAAGTTGTTGTACTTTCAATATGATTGTGGGTTTTACATTTAAGGTACTCGTAGTCTTCCTTTTTAAGTGCTTCTTTTAAATTATGTTTTCAGAATGTTATGCATTTAGAGAATAGACTGTTTAAAGTTATGCCGTGAAACCTGGCTGGTGGTGTACTTTTTAGTTTTTACTTAATTTGCTTGTAGGTTGTTAATAAAAATTATCCCCCCCCCCCCCCCCAACTCCCCGTTTCTTTATAACAATAACACTGTATTATTTAGTACACTTAAACTTGTAAGAAAGATATTGAAGTGTCTCCTTGATATCAGTTTTACATCATAAGCCAATATATTTAGTAACCATTGTTTTTTTTTATATTTGTTCATTTGTAACCATATCATTGATATATCTAAATGTCTCTTAGACTTTACATTTTCGTCAAAGGTTGTATACTTAAGGCTGAGGTAGATAAGGTGTGTGTAAACGGTAACTGATTGTACTAATGTATAAGGTATATCTAAAGTTGTACATATATTTACTTAAGTTGAGCAAACCTGCATTTTCATTAAATTTGTCACTTGCCAATATAAATGCTGAAGATTCGAAGTTTTTTTTTTTTTTTTTTTTTTTTTTTTTTTTTTTTTTGATTTTTTTTTTTTTTATTTTTAAGTGTATCTATTGTTAGATAAAACAAAGGACTCTGTTGACCCATGATGAGATGCATAAAATAAATGAAATTAATAAAGTAGAAGCGAATAATAGATAGCATTTTTGTGAAAGATATTGATAAAAGCTAGCGGAATTTAAGGAAGTAGATTCATCGGATCTTGATCCTCCAAATGTGTGAAAGACTTTCTATTTTACCTTTTAACCTTCTTCACTTTACCACAAGTTTTACCTTTTCCCCATACCGTCCTTAAACCTTAAAGTATCTTACCAAAAGGTTTCCATCATTAAACTATGTTCTTAGGCTAATTAAGCTAAAAAACACCCTTATTTGAATGTCTGGTACTGATAAACATACTTTACTCTACAACACTATCAGACTGGATTTGGTTGTGGATGGACGTTCTCATTTTACCTCTAGTAGACCATCTCTATGACCAATAGACCTTTTTTGTCATATGCTATTGCCTATTAGCATAAGAGGATCACTGTATTGACGCCGAGAATAAGAGCATCACTGGAATACATTTATCTCTTCATTGCCATCACTCTCTTTTGTATCCTCGTTTTTATGCATGCCAATTATGTCCAACATGTTCTCTTTTATATAACAAGTACTACTTGCAAATTTGCAATTACTAGTATCAAATGCTTATATTTATTTACTGTACAATTTAATCAGACATCAATATGAAGTACTTATATTTTATTCTGTACCAGACCAGATGATGAAGGGTAGTTTATAAGATTTTTCCCAAAACAATTGCAATTCCTCACTAAACTTCATTAGACTTAAAGAGATTAAGATTACTATAGCGTGTTCGATCCTTACTTGTGGTGATTTAAACATCAATATGCATCGTTCAGATTGAGATTAAGATAATATATACAATCATTCAGTTGAGGTTCAACACTTTGATCTCGTTTATCTGGCTTCTAATTATATGTCAATATGTATCTAACTTACTAGTCTGTTGTGGTGTGTAGATACAAGAATAGTATATTAAAGATAGGGAACACTAAAGTTAGGACAGTTTCTGGTCAATGTCCTGGTCTTGCAAACAAAGATAGTCAAATTGGCTTGCTTGACAGTGGAAGGAGGACACTTTCAGTGAAAAAGAGGTCAACCGGAGAAGAAACAAGCTCTCCTGCAAGAGTGAAGATGATCAGTGGACCATCATCAGATACCAGGAGTTCTAGTTCCGGTCCAAGGCACTCAAGAATTTTGACCCCATGTTCCGATTCTTCATCAGTAAGGACCCGAAGGCCTGTCAATGTGTATGGAAATAATCCATCTCCAGTTCAGTCTACTCGTGTTACTCCTGATAACGTGGATGCAATTGTAAATGTAATTTACTAATTTATACTGACATGTACCTTTTCTTTTCTTTTTTATCAAATTGAACGGTGATTGATGTTGTTATTTTTTTTTTCTTTTTTCTGTTCATTGCTTTGTAGGTACTACTGGCACTTGAGAGGATTGATCAAGACGAGGGGCAACATCAATAGGTGCTGTCATACACTTGTTTTTTTTTTTGCATCTGCTACAGGGTAGTAGTCTCATTATTCATTTAGGGAACGGAACTCTTGCTATTGATTCATACATAGGAATAGATAACATTACTTTTAAGATTTGTTGCAAATACTACTTTACAAGACGATTCATTAGCTAATTCTTCAAATTTACTTACAATGGCAGCAGCTGGAGATGTAAAAGTTAAGCAAGTTACCACTGATTTAAGACAAGCTCAAGGAGTTGTGAATATATCGCCTCCGTTAACTTCCGATAATGCATCATCCTCTTTTGACACTCGAGAGAATAAAGGAGTACTGGATTTAGTATCACCCACTCCTCCTTCTTTTGACATTTCAAGGACTGCTCATGGTAGAAATTTTCTTATATGTTTTGTCATTTCTCTCTTACCCACTAACACACCCTTTTTTTTGGACAAACTCGTTTTCTAAATTTCAGCTTTGTTTTTTTGGTTTCTTATCACTTTTTGTTACAACTAGTATCAAGGAAAAGTTTTAACTTTACATTTTTCCGGCACGTTATATGTCCCATACTAATTCCTATCATGATTGTGCAGAAAATACCACAGACATTGTTAAAGAATCTGTTCTTAGTCAAGTATCTGAAAAGAACAGCGACGCGAAACCACCAAAACAGCAGATAGTTGAACCAATGGCGCCAAACAAACTAGATTCACCTGTTGAAAGAGAAGGCGATAGTGTCTCTATGTCAAATGTGGAAAAGCAAGGTACATTTTCCATACTTTTATCTATCTTACTTAGTAATTTTTAACTTAGCAAACATATAAAATAAGCGCAATTATCTTATCTGCTGTTTTGTGAGATAAAATTCCCACAACAAAGTTTGTTAGGTCACCATATTGATTTCACACAAACAATAATGAGATAGATATAAGGATTTGGGTGAATATTTGAATGAGAGAAATAAAAGTGCAAGAGTTTCCTTAAGATATCAAATAAACAACCAAGTATTACATGAGACCTAAGGCTTCTATTTATAGGGAAGGAGCTAGGGCAACACTCCCTCTCCTTCCTCTTACAATTCGTGTGGGCTTGGAGGCCCATGGGTCAAATACCTTAAGTCTAGTAAACATGTAACATTACATAAATGTAAGTAAATAATAACTTAAGAAACCTATTATTACAAATGACCGAGACTTGATAAAAAAGTAAAACTTTGATCCCAACAATCTCCCCCTAAGGGTCGGTCATCACGGTTGCTTGACGTCTTTGTCATTTCTTCTTTTTTGACTTTCATAGCTTTAGACGTCTTTCAGAAATCATGAGATAATAATCATTCATCATTCTTTGTGCTTTTTTCATAGTTGTTGTGATAGTGATCAAATAATGAAGTTGTCTGCCTTTCGTCACTTCCGCGTCTGTGGCGGTAGTCCGCCATTTCAACATGCTCATACATCTTTGAATTCTGACTTATACATGCACGTAGTCCCTTTCTTTCACTTAAGATCTTTAGTCTTTATACTTTGTAGATTCTTCTTTTTGGCGTAGAATCTTTCTTTGAACTTTGTGTTGCTTTGATCTTTGAGGGAGATTTTGATGACTTCAAGTTGCATGTATGAGCATGTGGAATCCGTCGCCATGGAGATGACGTAACCCTGCATGTAAACAGTTAGCAATAAAACATCCGGTACTTACAGATAAGGAATTAGATATCGTCAACAGCATATTGTGAAGACTCCTTCTAACCCTTATCAAGGCCGTTCCCATATCAGATACTCCCGAGGGAGCTTACAAGACCTACTAAGTAGCTCAATGACTGGGTGAGTCGCTGGGGATCACTCCACGACTGTAGACCGCTAAGAAACCACCGCAAACACTAAGCGTAACTCACAAGGAGTTACCGAAGTGACCTGCTGTCAGGGCTGTTTGATGTTGACCCTGGCAGGAATTTCCGTTCAATCATTGAGAAATACATATGTAAATTCTCTCATAAATGTTCTCGGCAGATTGCTAAGATCTGCGAAGGACTCAATAATTTACAGCTAGTGTCCATTGATGTAGAACACCAGTTGTAGAAATACTAAGTGTTCCTAAGCGATCTTTGATGTATCTCATGGCTCTAGACTCGAAAAGTGCACACTTAGGTTTCCTATGCGGAGACTAGGGAGGGGTCTCCTGCTTCAATATCAACTATCTCTAAGAGATAGGTCGATAGATTACACCGGTTCCCCGTGAGAATGAAACAAGTTCTTTTAAGAGAACTTGAGTGGTTAAGAAGGTTTAGTGCATTGCATCACTGGGTCCATGACGACTTTATCTTCAATACCGGTGTCGCCTTAGCAACAACCAGTAGCATACGAATTGAACCCGGTGTCTGCCCTAAGGTTGAACATATGGAGGGCTATTTCTTTTTACCCTTTTCTTTACTTTTCTTTTTAATTCTTCAACTCCTTCTTTCCCCTTTCATTCTTTTCTCCTTTTATCGTATCATACTTAAGGACTTCTAATTTTAACTATTGGTGATGTCCTTGGGTAGATTCCTTCGGCTCTGGCGGATCATAGGACGGTTGTTCCTATCTTAGTCACCTTATAACTCCATGATTATCCGACAGTAGCCATGAAACCTTTGATTGAAAATCTCTCAAAGTGTTTGCGATTATCAAACATTTTGTTTAACACTTTGAGAGTTTTGTGTTTACTTTTGAAGGGCTCCCCCTTCACATGTGCTCATAAGTGTTTTAATAAATTTGCACATGCGGGAGGAACAAGCACTTTTTGAATTGATCCACTTTCAGTGAGCTTGACCGATTCGAGACACGCTTACATAACTAGTTAGACTAGCTTGAAGTTATTACCCGGCCTGGTCAAGTCCACAGAAAGTTTCTCGAAAAGGTACATTTCTACTAAGATAAATCCTTTTCGAGACACGCTTACGTGGCTAGTTAAAGAATTCCATTGTCAGCTTTTAGGTGACAACTAGCTCTAGTAACTAACTTGATGTTATTACCCGTCGAGGATAAGTCTTTTCGAGATTACTAACTTTTATGTTTCGTCAATTCTTAGGTGAATCTGAGTCTAGCTCGCATGAGATTTGACTTTTTAGCAACTTATAACTTTCATATTTTAATCACTTTCACTTTTCTCCCCCTCAAAAATAGCATATGAGATGTTGTTTTTGATTAAAATATGCTTTTTGAGTCTTATGGGGAGATATCAACAAGAACTTTGTATATCAAACGATGAGTTTTTCAAGTGCTCCCCCTCAACAAGTGAATACTTATTGAGGTGAAACACTTGTCTTTTGAGCAGAATTCTGAGAATTAGAAAATGTTTGATTAATTCTACTCAAAAGTAAGAATACTTCGCTCCTTATATAAGGATTGAGGCACTGATGCGTACCTCAGGGTCCTTTCATTACAAGTACGGGTTGTACACTGTTATGTGTGCACAAGCCATAGTGATAACAATTCAATCAAATGAAACAAGTAATATTGAAAAGTTAATACCCATGTGTACCAGTTCAAGCTTCGTCAGTGAGTGGAGCATCAAAGTCAGTGAACTTAGGTTCGGGCCTTTTGAAGAGGCTGATGGGAAATGAAGGTCTG
Organism: Artemisia argyi; assembly: GCA_030686995.1. NCBI lineage: Eukaryota > Viridiplantae > Streptophyta > Magnoliopsida > Asterales > Asteraceae > Artemisia > Artemisia argyi. The sequence continues at coordinate 61,696,255 of CM060691.1, read as the reverse complement.
ACACCGATATAGCTTTCCAATTGTCTGATCTATTCCCGTCGAAACAACCTTTCTTCAATCTTCAGGACAAAGTTACGAACTTGTCTTCTGGAGCTGGATTTCCATCTGGGTGGTTCACCTTTTGCTATCTTTCTGCGATCATCATTCAACCTTTTGACTAGCCCATCACGAACGGTTTTAAGCGTAACATCACAGAACTTGTGTATCACATCGAACCGCATGAAGCTTTGCAGGTTTTTGCTGTTGATGTAGGTGAAACCAAATGAAGGTTCTTGGATGAGAGTGTACTGTGAAGTTTGATAGATTCCATCAAATGTGAATTGTGGCTTTGTCAAATTAATCTTCTGTTGGTAACTTTCCACTCCCAGTTGAAGATCTTCCACTCTTTCTTGAACTATCAATCGTCGGATGAATAGAAGTAGAGATACCATGAAGTTGTACTGAATTTCTCTTTCGAATCCACGCATTCTTCCTTGAACCTTTTCGAGATACATGTCTTCAATGTCATTTAGATAGAGGTCCGGAAAGTCTGCTTCGGAGAATTTGTACTTCTTTTCATCTTGTCGTTTAACTACTATCTCACTCATGAACATGTAGTTAAACCGTTTTGACTCTTGAATTTCCAAGATAGCGATGATCTTAGATTTATGCTTCACATTTTCCAATGATTTTTCTTCTAATCTGTGAGTATAACCGAGACGACGACGTTCTGGCCAGTGCTGAATCCCGTGTAGAGCATCTCTGTCATAGGCTACGATAGAGTTGCTGAATATTGGAGTAGATTCTTCAATTGCAGGAACTTCGTATCTTGCGGCTGGTACTGAGATTGTAAGTGAGGAAGCATATTTCTTCTTGGATTTCTCTTGGGTGAGTTGGAGGTTACGAAGATCTTTGTTGAAGAAGAAGCTGTAAGGTGACTTGGGTTTTTCCGGAAATCCTTGCAGAGGTAATGGTTTAGTCCAGTCTGTGAAGTAAGGCTTTTCGTGGTTTTTGGAACTGGTGTCGATATTCACTTCAGGGTTTAGCCAGTCAGACTTGCCAGGCATTGCACTAGCTATATTCTGCATGTGAAATTCGTATTCCATCTTGTTTCCAGATCTGGACTTAAGGAATTCCTGTGCATCCCTATTGATTCTTCTGAGCTCCGCCTTCGTAAGTTTCTCAATCTGAAGATCCTTCATAATGACCTGAGTAAATTGTAGAGTATTACCTGGATGAGGTTCTTCATCTTCGAGAGGAGGTTGAGCTTGTACCAATTCTGTCAACCAGTCATTTTCAGGTGTGTCATCATTGTCGAGCCATGAATGACGTCTTCTTTTCTTTGATTTCTTAGACTTAGATGTAGAATCCTTGTCTTTAGCCTTTGATGGTGATGATGGTCCAGCTTGAGAATCGGGAATAGGGGAGGCACGGTAATCGGTATCGGGTTGACCTTGGTAATCATCGGTTGGTTGCATGAAAGTTTCTTCCTCTTCTTTTGGACCTTGACCGGTAGCTGAGGTGTGTTGTTGATTTCCAGGAGGAGTAGAATCCTTTCGTGGTTGTTGAGAAGATGATGGACCGGTTCCAGACTTATGTTTCTTACCTTTTGAGTTCGGGTCCGGGTAGTCATCTTTCCTTGACCTCTTCAGGGTTCCAGCAGCATCTTTGCATGACTCTTTAGACAAGTTGGCAGAAATAGCATCGACAAGTGCTTTTTCTTCAGTTGTCTGTGTGGTTTTGTAGGCAACTTTGTCATAGAGTTGAGCGAGCAGGTCATCGAAAGATAATTCAGGAATGGTTGGAGTTGCAGTAGAAGCTTTTGCAGTGTGAAGCGTGAATGGTGTGGTTGACAACATTTTCTTAACGACACTTCTAATTCTGTGATCCAAGTTATCCCTGATTGGTTCAATGAGGTTTGTTACTTCAGGAGTGACAATTTCAACCAGATTTTCAGTTAGATAATCTGGAGTGACAGTCTTGATAAATCCTGAAAAATCAGCGTCCAAGAACTTATCGATCTGCTGCTTTGACTCCTGAAAGTCTTCAACTTGTTTGGCAAGACCGGTAACCATGGTTGTGAGTGTGTTGACTTGCTCCTGAAGATCAACTGGTTTAGTCGGTTCATTGATTGATTGTTGCTTTGATGCGGTTTCAGAAGGTGTAGGAGATGAATGCTCAGGTGATGATTCAGATGACGACTCGTTGTGAGAGCTTGAAGAAGAAGCTGGAGGATTCGGATCCTTTGGTGGAGAGTCTTGAGGAGGTGGAGGTTGCACTGAATAAGTCTGCTTTGATTGTGAAGATGATTGAAGAAATATGTTGGTGTCGAAAGCGTTCTTTTCTTCATTTTCTTTTCTTCTGCGTTCCTCTGCTTCCCGTGCTAGAAACTCAGGAGTAATTGATTGGTCTGAAACAGTCAGAAAATATCAACCAAGTAATGGTCAACAAGTCAAACAGCCTAAACAAATGCTTCCGTGGAATACAGTGTTTCCCCGGGTCGTTAGATCCCAACGAGGTGTCCGAAGGTATTAAAAACGAATATGTGATCAAGTGATTAAGAACAGGAAAGGGTATAAGCGTGATTACACTAAGAATTAATAAAACAAAATAGCTTAAATAAGCTATAAGAGTGATTACGTGAAAGCTAGATATCTAAAAACGTTTAAAATCTAAAAACGCGTACGTTTAATTTAATTCTACGTAAACGTACAAAACAAAAACGATTTTAACTAAAGTAGTAATTTGCATGCCTTAGGGGCTTAAATGCAAATTAAATAAACTTAAAATATTTTATTTTACAATTACTAATTATTTAATTATTTATTATTTATTTAATAACTATATTTAATTATTTAATAATTCACTAATAAATAAGAAAATGTAAAGTAAGTCTTGAAAAATAAAATTAAAATTTTTGAAAGTCTAAAATATTATAAAACTTATTTTAAAATTAAAATTATATTTTTAAGACTATTTATCTAATTATTATTAATTATTAACTATTTAATTATTAATTAACTAAGTATATGATTTAAATTATTAAAAATACTAAAAGGACTTAGATAATTAAGAAGATTTTTATAAATCTAATTAACCATCACAGGAATCCTAAAAAATTATAAAAAGTTGATTTTATGTATTTTTAAACTAGTTTACTAATTATTATTCTAATTATTAATTAATTACCAATTAAATTATAAAAAATAGAAAATGAACAGTAAAACTTCTAGAAAAATTCCTAAAAATGTTTTATAACATATAAAAGCTAGGAAAAATATAAAAACTAGGTGTTACTTAATAAAAACTAATTATGCTATTTAATACTTAATTATTAATTAATAATTAATAAAACTAATATTAATTCTAATAAATACTAAATGACAAAATAAAAATCTAAGAAAATTACTAAAAATACTTTAATATAAAAGGAAATTAATAAGAATATAAAAATACCAAGTACTTAATAAAAATCTAAAAATAAAAATTAAAATTTAAATTATATTAAATAGAAACTATCACTTATTTTAAATTTGTCTTTTCTGGATTTTTCTTTTACAAAACTATTTTATACCTAAAAACAACTAACTTTTATAAAAACAACTATTTTGTAACTTAAAAATAAGCACTGTGGATGCTTATTTGCACCACGGTTGACTTTTGTTGACTAAATAAGCAAATAAGCTCAAATGAGCTTAAGTGGGACCCACTGATTGACTCTAAACCACCAACTTATATTGACCAAAGAATGGTCAACAAAGTCAAATAGCCTAGTTCAATACTCCGGGTAATATAAGGTCTCACCGGGTCGTTAAATCACGTTGAGGTGTGAAATGTAACTTTAGCGTGCTTTGTGATCGGGTGTTTATTCACAGAAAGGGTTTGTTGTGAGAATTATTTGGAGATTATTAACAAAAATAGGTTAGGAAAGCTATGTGAATGGTTACGGGAACTGAGATCGAGAAGAAATCACCTAAAACTTAAAACCGTACGTTTGCCGAAGACGTGGACAAACGTACAAAAACGTGAATACGGTGATCTGGAAAGGCTACTGGTATGAAAATTTACTTTTTACAAACCTAATGATGAGAAAAAAATTTTGGAAATTTAAAACTAATTTTTACACTAATTTAATAATTACTATTAATTAAATACTATTTTTCTAATTACTTTTAAATAACTAAATTAACCTAAATTATGAATAAATAGAAAATTAACTTGGAAAAATAGAAATTAAACTTAGAAAAATCTAAAATACTATAAAACTAATTTTAGAAATGAAAATATATTTTTAATACTATTTAATTAATTATTACTAATTATTAACTAATTATTAATTACTTTAAATTAAACTAAATTCTAATTAATTATTAAAATATACTAGAAAAGTGAAAATAAAATTTGGAAAACTTAAAAATAACTAAAAACTTAATTTTAAAACTTAAATTATATTTTTCTGATTTACTAATTAATTATTATTAATTATTAACTATTTATTAATTACTAAAAACTATTTTAAATTAAGAAAAGTACTAAATGATAAAAGAAAAATCTGAAAAAATTACAGAAATAGTTTTTACACACCAGAAGCCTAGGAAAATTGTAAAAATGGAAATTGCTTATAAATAAGCTGATGAATAAGCCAAATGGCTTAAATAGAAGCTATCACTTCTATTAAGTTGGGCTTATTTGAGATTTTCTTTTTCCAAACTGCTTATTACAAGATTTTAGACAACTTTTGTGAAGTGATATTGACTGTGGTCAAAGAAATAAGCACTTCAAGTGCTTATTACCTTAACAGTTGACTTTATTTGACCAGAAGTGGAAATAAGCTCAAATGAGCTAAAGTGGGGTCCACTCTGGTGAAAACAGATACAAATAAGTACAATGAACAATTTAAAGCAAGTAGCAACCAAATAAGCTGATAAAATAAGCTAAAACACCAAAATAAGCACTTGGCTTATTTGGTTCTGAGACAAGTTTTGGGACAGACTTGTGATGCCAAACTAAGTGGGGTCCACTGGTCTACAGATCAAACAACTGGTCAACCCTAAGTCCTTGGTAGGAGGGGGGTTGAATGATGCCAATTTAGAGGTGTGGGACCCACTGGGTCAGTCACAAAACACCACCAAAGTTGGGTGTGTGACCTGAGTCTGCTGAGACAGGGCAACTAGTTTGCCCTGCAGGTTACTTCCAGAGCCATTTTGGTCATTAAGAAAAAATCACAAAAATGTAACAATGGTGAAAATCAAATATTCTACTGGTAGAGTTAACACACAACAATTTTCAGACCTTAAGACCTTCCACAAAATTCTCAATAAATCATCCCATTTTAGGAAAAATCTGAGATTAACTTTTTGACTTTTTGAAAAACTTAAGGTTTTGACTTTTATGAACTTCAATCACTGATTTAGTGATCAAATGTGTTGTGATAAGCTATATGAAAACTGATTTAAGTAAAAACATCCACTTATAAAAGGATTTGATTTGATTTGAACTTGAAAAATCACCACAGTTAACTGTGGTGATTAATTTTTGTTGATTTTGACTTTGAGTGTATTAGTAAACATGCAAGTTGTTTCCCTGAGCCTATATCCACCCAAACAACTGACTAAAACACAGAATGGTGCAATTACACAAGTAGAAAGGCACAAACAGACTTCAACCAAACACTCCTTTAACAGATTTATATGAAGCAAATGTGATTAAAACAAGTCTACAATGGTTCCTACTGATTATAACCAATCTAACTGCTGATAGTAAACAATAATTAAGTAACTAAAGCAATAACAAGCAACTATATTACTAAGAAGAGTACAAATTGAAACAGTGGGCTTACATAAGCCTTCCAAGCTTGGCAGTTAAGGACCAAAGAACAAATGAACCAATCCTAATGCCCTCCCATGAGGTACCTAACCCACAACCATCCTTAATACACTGTGCTCCAAGCTCATTCACCAATGATCACCATTTTTTATTTATTTTTGATTTTTCTTAGTTATTTTTGATATTTATATAAAATGAGTGTAGGATGTTCACACAAACTTAAAAAGCTTATAAAACCTTATTATCTGACTTTACATAAGTTTCCAAATGAATTGTACACACATTAGAAGCTTTGATTAGAACTTGCAAATTTGAAATGAGCTTGAAAAGTGAAAATGAAACTTAAACTTTAAATTAGACTTTCATTGATAAAAAGAAGTTACAATGCATTAAAAATAAACTGAAAATACATAAAAACTAAAAGATTACACACTACAATGCTCAACAATGAGCTCTATTATATAACGAGGCAAAAAAACTAGGCCTAAGTCTTCCACATGGGCTCTTTTTGAATTCTGGATGTCCCACAAGATTCATGTTGACCCCTTGACCAAATCCCAACCGTTTAATTAACTTTTGATCAAGCTGAGCTGTTGATTAGCATTTTGGCGCCAAAATGCATACGGGCAAGGTTGAGTGGTTCTGGTGGGGGGTTGTTGTGGGCATTTATGGTGGTGGGATAGTTAGGTGTAGGCATTAATTGTGGGGGGCTTTAGTTGGAAAAAGGTGAGGAGGGGGGAGAAAGTATTCCCTGGTTTCACGCTGGATGTTGGGGAAGAAAGACGGGTCAAAGGTCTGTTGACCTTGATTGACCGTTTGACCCCGGTGTGTTATTAGTTTAGGATTGGGCCGGGTCATGTTGTGGGCTGGGAGATGGGTGGACTAGATTGGGTAAGGGTTTTGGTTTTGGGTTATTAAAACAAGGGTCCGGTTGGGTTTGTTAGCACACAAGGACCAATTTTGCAATTCCTTCAAAGTTGAGGGGCTGAAGTAGATTATTTCCCAAAGTGCTTCCAAGGACCACTTATGCCAAGATTCCAAAGATCACAAACCATTTTTCCAATTTCCAAATTTCAAAATTTCCCAGGGACCTGTTTTGCCATTTTTGGATTTTCAGGGACTAAACATGTAGTTTTTGGAAAACTTGATCCCCAAGTGTAATTTTTATGATTTTTGACTTTTAAAACCTTGGGTATACTTTTCCTTTCAAAATAAACGCATAGGGACTAAAATTGACAAGTTTTGAAACTTGGGGGACTGAAACTGCCAATATTGCAAACTTTATACGTTTTTCCTTTGTTTTTGCACATTTTGCATTTAAAACACATAAAACACAATCCCTGGGATAATTTAAGTATTTTGATATCTTTTTGATTGTTTTTGTGCGTTTTGGCAGTTTAAATATATCAAAAACGATGAGTGTTTGAGCACTCATCACCCACTATGGTTGGTCCTAGTTCAACTGAGTTTATTGAACATGTTTAAGCTATAAATGATCAAATAAGCTACATGAATAAGCCCACAAGCCAGAATAAGCACTTGCTTATTTGTGGGCTGAGACAAAAATGGGACAAACTTAAGGGGTTGATTTAGGTGGGGTCCACAGGGTCTAAGGTCAAATAAGTGGTCAAATCTTGAAGAGTACCAGGAGGGGGTTTGAAGGAACCAAAAATTGACAAGTGGGACCCACTGACGTGGCCAGAAACCACCACCAAAGTGGTGGTGTTGGCTGGGTTGTCTTCTGCAGCAGGGGAGTTCCTTCCCCTGCAGCCTTGTTTGGAGGGTTGTGGGACCCACACTAAAAATCACAAAAATATAACAAAGGGTGGAATCAAGGGTTGAGGTGATATACTACAAGTCCTAACAAGTTCAGGTCCTAAAACTAAGTGCTAAATTCACAACAATTCTTGCTATTTTTGGTTTTTTTCTGAGAACTTAACTTTTGACTTTTTTGAATAAACTTGAAAATTGACTATATTGAATTTTAATCCTAATCTAATGACAGAAAATGATATGTTAAGCTAAAAGGAAGCTGAAATGAGCAAGTATAACAACTAATGATTAGAAATGGATGATCATGCGATCATAAATCCTTTCAGTGGGTTAAAAATAAGAGCTCAAATGAGATTTTGAATTTTTTCAAATAACTTGTTTAATTTTCTTACTGAAAGGTGACAATTAGAACAAAAATAACATGTTTGAACTAAATACAACCATTGAAACACACTAGAAAGCTTCAAACTCTTTTATGCCAAACACACCTTAAGAACCTGATTTGGTGAATTTTCACAGCAAATGAGTAATTTGATCTTTGAAACTGAATCTAAAGACCATAATATGATGATGAAAGCTTAACTAAACACATAAACAACAACAACAACAATCAACAATCACCAACAATCACTAACAAGCTATAATGGCAGTGAAGTATTGAATCTGAGCAACATTGACTCTAGTGAACAAACAGACACAAAATAACATCAAATCCTATTCCATACACTAATTAAGAACAAGGAACACATAGATATGCAACCATATGCTATTGTACAATAGATAACAAAAATCATGGATAAAGACTTACATGAGCTTCCAAGCTAAGAACATGGAACCTGAACCCATAACACTTCCTAATAGCCTCCCATGAGACTTCTAAACCCAAAATCTTCCATGATCAACCCTGCTCCATCATTATTTATTTATTTTTTTTTATTTTTCACTTATTTATTTCCTATTTAGGATTATTTTTTATTTTTAAACTAAAATTGGTATAGAAGCTTTGTAAGCTTATAAAAGCTTATTAGGAACCTTGATGAGGCGAAAAATGATCCGTTTTTAGGGGGTCATTTAATCCCGAATTTGAATTTATTTGATCAAATATTGCCCTAAATCGTTCCTTTTGTGATTTTAGGTACTTTGGGAGTGAAATCTGGAAAAGGAAGCAATTCGGACGTTTTTGGAGCATAAAAGTGAAGAAAACGCCAAAGTCTTAATTTTCCTTGCTGGGAACAGTAGGTGACGGCGTCAAGATGGAATTCCTGACGGCGTCAAGAGTAATTTCCATGACGACCCAGTACAGATTTGACGGCGTCACGAAGTAGGGCGTCAAGAGTAAAAGTCATGACGGCCTGGAAATGCATAACACATGACGGCGTCAAAAGTAGATCAACGCAGTCCGAGAATTATTTTGGCGGCGAGGCGACGGCGTCACAAGATTGGTCTTGACGCCGTCAGACCCTTTTTCCTATATATAGTTTTCTAATTTTCACATTAAAAAAGGGAGAGAAGTTTTGGAGAAACCCTAAGTACGAACTTGGTGCGAATTTTACAGGTTTTTCAAGGGTTCTAAGCCCTTGATACCTTTCATGTGTAATTGAGATAAGTATTCTTTTAATTCAATCAATATGTCTATGTGTTGGTTGTCTATATCTTGTTCTTGTCTTAATTCCATCATGCTAGGCTAGATCTATCTTGTGTTTGCTTGGATCTAATGAAACCTAGATGTTAATTATGTGTTGATTACTTGTTTATAGTTGTATTGGGTGAATGAATTCGATGTTAGGCTTAAGAAAACTGGCAGACTTCCAAATGGTAACATGCTTGAACGTCTTAGGAAACATGAACTGATGTGCACTAGGTTTTATTGGTTGTATTTAATGCATGAGCCACTGTTTATAATCCCTATGGTTGTGCTGGGCATGGTATAGGAGGAGATAAGAGCTCATAGGATTGGGGAGTTAAGTGCGCCACCCCATGAATGGTATTAAGGAATACAATCCGTCATCCACGCAACTATAACAAGTAATTAACATGTAAAAGATATCTAGGGAGTAGTGAAATCTAAGTAAACACATTTTCTCCACTTATTGCTCACAACCTTATTTAATTTAGTTTAATTTCATTTTTAGTATTTTATTTTGATTGCATCTTTAGTACTGGGTTAGTTGACTAGCAACTAATTCCGCCCAAATCCTTCAAACCCGAGATTTTTACTTGCTTTCTAAAAAAATATAAAAATACAAAAAGAATCATCCCTCACCTTTAGAACTAGTATTTATGTTTTCTAATCCTAGCGACATTATTCCTAGCTGAACGATCAATCCCCTGGTACTTGTCACTATACTGTACTACAACGATCAGGTACACTGCCTGGTGGGGGTTGTAAGCTTCTCAAGATCCCCTGAGAGGTAAAACCTGGTGCGATTCCCACGTACATCAAGTTTTTGGCGCCGTTGCCGGGGAAAATTTATTGTCTATGTTAGAATTTCTTTTTATTAGGTCTACTTGCTAGATTCCTTTCTAGTAAGATTTTATTTTTTATTTTTAGGTCTTCTTTAGTCTATCTTATTTCTTTGTGTCTTTGTTCGTAACTCTTCACCACCCGACATCATGGACAACGGGAACATCTTTGAACCCGTCATCCCACCACAACAAAACCCACCACTAGAACCCCTTAGGCCCCGAACCTTAGGAGAATATTCCCGACCTAGCCACCAAGGCTACCGGAACACCATTGAGCTCACCGGAGCCAGTGCGGGAGATTGATGAGTGTCTAAATACTCATTATTTTATACCAATCTGAACTGCCAAAACATCCAAAAACACTCAAATATGCATTAAAATACTGAAAATATCTTAGAAGTGTGTTTTATATGTTTCAAATGTAAAATGATCAAAAACAGATGAAAAACGTACAAAGTTTGCATAATTGGCAGTTTCAGTCCCTCAAGTTTCAAAAGTTGTCAAAACTAGTCCCTGGTTATTCTAAAAATATGAAAAAGTCATCAAAGGTCCTTTTTAATCATAAAGTTACATATTTAGTCCTTTGGTGCAAAGTTTCACAAAATTACAAGTTTAGTCCCTATACTTTGGAAATTGACATAAATGGTCCCTGGGATGTTAAAAACTTTGAGAAAATCAATTTTGGTCCTTGTATTACTAATCTTTTGCAGGAATGGTCCTTGGTGTAAAGTTTCACAAAATTACATAATTGGTCCCTGAAGTTTGATGAATTGGCAGAAAAGGTCCCTGGAATTTAAAAAAATAAAATTAATATCAAAATAGGACCTTGTACTATTCAAGTTTGTCAATTTACACCATTTTGATAACTTTGGGATATTCATATTTTCAGCCCCCAACTTTGAATAAATTACAAAATTGGTCCTTGTGTAATTTCTAAACCAAACGGATCCTTATTATTATTAACCACCAAATCCAATCCAAATAAAAATCCAGCCCACCTACTATCCTATTCCTAGGCCCATGTGAATCCAGTCCAACACCAAAACAAACCCAATCCCACTTAATAAAAAACGGGGTCAACCCCTTTGTTTGACCAAACCACCCCAGTCACCCTTTCCCTCCCAAAACCATACCACCACCACTGTAGCACCAATACCACCTCCACCTCACCTGTTTCACCACTACTTGACCCCTCCAGCTCTCCACCTTATCCCTCCACCTCTCCACAACTTCCAAGGCGCATTTAATGCCCTTGAAAACATCTTCACGCAAACTACAATGTCCCCATGACTTTTGGTGCGAAAAGCAGTTTCAAACGGCTAGGATCAATCAGAAAATTTCAAGGGCTCAGATGTGGTGGGAAATGGTCGAGTGGGTCCCACAAACTCAGAAATTATCTATATAGCGGAGGAGAAGCAGTGGTGATAAAAAATAATTAGTTTAGTGGTAGCATAATTTAATCGTAGGTAGTGTAGAATAATTTCTAGTTGTTATTTTCAGTTTCAAACACTTGTATTCAGTTCCTTTGATGTAATTCAAACTTTATCTCATGCTAATTTCAAGTTCTAGTTATTAAAATCAAATTTGCAAATTTCAAGTGAATTTGACAAATTCACTTGAAACTGGTTACTGTTGTTGTTACTTGTTCTAATTAGTTCAATTTAGTTTCTTGATTAAGCTTTTTGAAGCTTTTATATCATTTAGTGGACTTATACTCAGTATTACTAAAAAAACATAAAAATCAAGAAAAAAATAAATAAAAAATAAAAATCAGTGTTCAAGCTAGTGGAAGTAAGAATCAGGGTGTGATTTTGGAATTTCATGGTACTAGTGCCTTATGGGTGGCTATAGGAAGTGATTTTGTTCCTTGGTTCATCATATCTCAGTTGGTATCATTTGTAAGCAATATTTCCTTTTTATGCTTTTTACTTGGATAATGCTTGTTACTGCTTAATTAGTATTCTTATATGTTTATTTTATACTTGTTATTGATAATATAGCTTAATCTCATCAGCTTGTTCTTTCGAATTCATTTATGCTTGTAATTGAAATAATTTAGTGTAAAATGCTTATTTGACAAATCAGTGTTATATGCTTGTATTGTGGATGTTCTATGCTTATTTGATCTTCTATAATCATTAGATAGTCTTATGAAACAGTGTAGTGGTTTAAATATGCCATCTGTGTTGAAAATCTCTTTTTAATAGTCCTAAGGTAGTGTTTGGATCAGTTGAGTTCAAGGACTCAGAGGGTTTTTTGGTTATTGTGGATGTTTTAAATCTGTGTCATTAGGTTATGAGACATCAAAACAATCATAAAAACTAGTGGTTATTAGATAAAAGTCAAAATTAGCTTTTAATTAGTATAAGCAATATTCTGTTAGGTGTTTCATTTAAATTTCTCATCAATTCACTTTATTATGTGTTAAGGTAGCTTAATTTAATAACATTGTAGCTTATAACATCATATTAAATCAGTAGGGTTAGATTAAAAGTCAGAAAAGTCAATTTAGCAAAGTTTTATCAAAAGTCAAATTGTCATTCTCCGATTTTCTCAAATCTTGTGGGATTTTTGTAGAATTGTGTATTAGGTTTTAGATTCTGAAATTTCTTGGGATCATAGTCTCCCACCTCTATTTCAGTTTCCCATAGTTGTCATATTTTTAGGAATTTTCTAGTGGGCCCCAGCAAGGTCCAAAGTAGGCTGCAGGGTAAGGTGGTTCTCCTGCACCAGCAGAACCCACCCATCACCACCACTTTGGTGGTGATTTGTGGCCAACTCAGTGGGCCCCACTTATCTAACTTAGCTCCTTTGAACCCCCCTCCTAGTATACTTTTAGAATTGACCTTTTGTTTGAACTAAGACTCAGTGGACCCCACCTAAATTTGATCTTCAACTTTGTCCCATTTCTGATTTGCTTTTGGTTTTTGCCAATTGCTTATTCAGCTTATTGGCTTATTCAGTGGTCATATATTGCTTTTTCTTGCTTAAACAGGTTTGCTTAACTTATTTGAACTTGAATAATCCATAGTGGGTCCCACACAAGCTCAGTTAAGCTTATTTGCTTCTTTGGTCAACCAAAGTCAACTGTGGTGGTAATAAGCTTCTACAGTGCTTATTAATAAGCTATAAAATAATTGTTTTACAGAAGTTGTCTATTTTTAGGTATAAATTAGTTTTGTAAAAGATAAATCTAGAAAAACAAATATAAAAATAAGTGATAGTTTCTATTTAATATAATTTAATTTTTATTTTTATTTTTATATTTTTATTAAGTAATTTGTAATTTTATATTTTTATTAATTTCCTTTTATATTAAAGTATTTTTAATAATTTTCTCAGATTTTTATTTTGTCTTTTAGTATTAATTATAATTTAAATTAATTTTATTAATAATTAATCAATAATTAAGTTTTAAATAGCATAATTAATTTTTATAAAGCACCACCTAGTTTTTATATTTTTCCTGGCTTTTATATAACATAATATAATTTTAGTAATTTTTCTAGAATTTTTACTGTTCATTTACTAGTTTTCATAATATAATTAGTTTAATTGATAATTAATTAATAAATAGAATAATAATTAGTGAACTAGTTTAAAAATAGATAAAATAAAGTTTTTATAATTTTTTAGGATTCATGTGATGGTTAATTAGATTTATAAAAATCTTCTTAATTATCTAAGTCTTTTTAGTATCTATAATAATTTAAATCATATAAATAGTTAATTAATAATTAAATAGTTAATAATTAATAATAATTAGAATAATAGTGTGAAAAATATAATTTTATTTTTAAAATAAGTTTTATAATATTTTAGACTTTTAGAAATCTTAATTTTAATTTTCTAGACTTATTTTACATTTTCTTAATTATTAGTGTATTATTAAATAATTAATAATAGTTATTAAATAATAATAATTAATTCAATAATTAAGTAATTATAAAATAAATATTTTAAGTTTATTTAATTTGCATTTAAGCCCCTAAGGCATATAAATTAATACTTTAGTTAAAATCATTTTTGTTTCGTACGTTTACGCAGATTCAAATTAAACGTACGCGTTTTAGTTATTAAACGTTTTTAAATACCTGGCTTTTACGTAATCGTTAAAATAGTTTATATAAGTTATTTTGTTTTATAAAACCCTAGTGTAAACACTCACACACACTTATATCCTTTCCTGTTCATATTCACTCGATCACAGATTAGTTTTTAATAAACCATCGCACACCTCGTTGGGACATTACGACCCGGGGAAACACTGTATTCCACGAAAGCATTGGCCTAAGCTGTTTGACTATTATAGTTGACCATTCACAAGTGGTTGACCAATAATTATCTGACTGTTTCAGGCCAATCAAAATTTGGCGCCGCTGCCGGGTAGGTTGTGCGCTTATTCTAAACGATTTTGCGTATTAGTGAATCTGAATACACGCTCATTGTGTATTTATCCATCCTTGTTCATATTATTATCATATAAAACCAAAACAGTTCCCGAAAACATTTTAAAATTAGTTTTCAACGAACACAAAAACCCAAAAATATTTTCCTTCTTATTATTATTACAAAAAATTTCAAAAACACAAAAAATACTCATCTTTACCCTCCTACCTTTTTGATTCTTCATTTCTTACCCTCTATTACCTTTGATTCTTTCTATGTCTCATTCTCACATTATTGTCTGTCAATGGTGTGGTAGTCCTTATAATGGTGTTAATTGCCCCAGTTGTGGCATAATAGAGTCAGGAAACGGGTCTGTCTATAACCAGAATCCCTACTCCTACCCTGACATGACTGATTCATTCCATCAGCTTCCACACCATGAGACTCAGCAGTTAAACTGTTGTGAGTATTGTGGTGGTTCTCACTACAGTTCTGATTGTCAATCAGGAAGCACACTTGTCTATGAGCAGTTTCCTGATAACAATTATGACTCAAACACATACGACTCACAGCCACATCAGTTCAACTGTTGTGAGTACTGTGGAGGTCCTCACTTTAGCTCGGATTGTCGTACAGGGAATCCATTTCCTTGCAACAATTACGACTATTCGTTTCAAGACCCACCTCCACAGTGCCAAAGGATCCAAGCAACTCCTCAATACCCGCAAGACCTTTGTCAAGAGGTTCTTGAGAAACTTAAAGACCTTAAGGAGGAGTTGGCTAATATTTCGTTTCACAATGCACCAAGTTTTTCTTGTGTACATTGTGGGGGTCCTCATGATGATTTCAAATGTCAACCATATTATAAACCTGAACATTGTTCTAGTTCTGATACATCCGGTTTTGACACATCCACACCCCCACAGTCTCCACTCACTCAATATTCTCGTGATAAATCTATCGTGGAATTACTTGCAGAAGAACATGCAGCTAGAGACGAAAAAAGCATGGAAGAATTACTAGTCTTAGAACGAGCAGCTATAACACGTTCCAAATTTCACAATGCTGCTCTTCTTGATGAAGATGATGAAAGTGATAATGATGATACCTCATCAAGTTCATCAATTGAGACTCCTTCCATGAATAATCAGGGAGAAAAGAGTATGGGAGAATTACTAGCAGCAGAACAAAAGGAAATTATAAAATCCATGTATGCTAGTCCTTCTCAGCTCCCTCAGTTTGATGTTATCACACTCGAGGTTCCCACTCACTCTCTGAGCATGGGGGACGAGCATCTTGACACTGTTCCTCAAAAGGAATCGGACGAATTCATAAAGTCTAGTGTTGAGAACCTTGTCTCAATCCCAAGTGAGTCACAGGGAATTCTTGATCATGTGTGTGATATCCCTCCCCCTCTTGTCTTTCCAAATGATCATAATGAGATGTTCTCTAATTCTAATGAGAACTATTCTTTATCTTGTGGAGACATAAGTTATGTGGGGGAATTACCTTCTGAGCTTGTCAACTCAGAAGAAGAGAATGATGAAGAAATAATCCAAGACGAAGCTCTTCGTCTTACATTATTAAATGCTAATCTTCTCATTTCTAGAATCGAGGCTTTTAATGAAAAGCCTATTTCATCTCCTATCCCCGTCAAGGATAGTGAGGTTTTGATCAATGATTCTATTCCGGATTTGCAAACGTTCTATTTTGATCAAACGGGAGAAAAGATAAGTGGTATCACCACTTCTCATTCTTATAATTCTCTTCCCGTATATGAATCATTTACTCTTGAGGAGTTCCCCAGTGAACTCACTCAAATCAATCCCGAATACGAATCATTCACCTTTGAGGAGTTCTCCGGTGAACTCACTCATATCATATCTCCACCGGAGTATGATAACTTTTATTTTGATCTAGACATACCCATAATATGTCTTGATCAAACGAGCTTAAAAGAGGAGATTCATGAAACAATGAATTCTCCTATTGAAGATGAGGAGTTAGTTATGATTTTCATCATGACTTTCTTTCTTTTCTTCATTTGTATCATTTGTAAGCTGGGTGTCTGTGTATCTCATCGGTGTGGAACTTTCACGTGCTTCAATGTTTATCCAAACCTCTTGAATGAAAGTCCGATTGAGATTGTCCCTTCCACATCATACTTCCCCAAGGACAAATGAATTCGGGGTCGAGTCAAGCTAGCGACTCGGTAAACAAAAACAGTAGCATGCATTAGGGTTTTCACCCTAAGTGTGGGGGAGATACTAACCCACACAATTGTATATATGTAAATATCCTCTAAAAAAAAAAAAAAAAAAAAAAAAAAAAAAAAAAAAAAAAAAAAAAAAGTGTATGTATATAAACTTAAATAAGGGCTAGGAGTATTTTCCTTCTTACCTTCTAAGTGTCAGTTTAACACCCGGTATTTTGAATATTGAGGACAATATTCAGTTCTAAGTGTGGGGGGAGATTCGTTATTCTAACGAATTTAAACACATGTTCCATCAAGAACCCCCATTTTAGCCCAAATTTTAAAAAAATTTCTCACTTAGAATGCAATAAATGGTTATCAGTCCGCCATGTCTAACCCACATAAGGATTGGCTAATCCAGGAGCAAAGGGCTCTTGGTAAAGATATATCAAATCCGTTTATGGCTTGCAATTTGCCCAAAATTGTATGGTACCTCAACTCGCCATATCCTAAAAAGCGAATGAGTTGGCTAGCCCGCAAGATTATGGCTTGTGGTAAAGGCAGTGGAAAAACCATAATTGGTAATCAGCTCACCAAGATGTTGACTATTCCATCAAGTGTTGGCTAGTCCAAAAGCAAACGGCTTTTGGTAAAGACAAATCAAATCCGTTGACAGCTTGTGGTTTGCTCAAAATCACACGGTTATCAGGTGTACCACAGTTCTTACACCTGGCTACTCCAGAAGTGATGGCTTTTGGTAAAGAGTTTTTCAAATCCATTAAGTTTTTCTCAAAAGATTGCTAGGGACTAGCAATAGTTTAGTGTGGGGGATTGATGAGTGTCTAAATACTCATCATTTTATACCAATCTGAACTGCCAAAATATCCAAAAACACTCAAATATGCATCAAAATACTGAAAATATCTTAGAAGTGTGTTTTATATGTTTCAAATGCAAAATGATCAAAAACAGATGAAAAATGTACAAACTTTGCATAATTGGCAGTTTCAGTCCCTCAAGTTTCAAAAGTTGTCAAAACTAGTCCCTGGTTATTCTAAAAATATGAAAAAGTCATCAAAGGTCCTTTTTAATCATAAAGTTACATATTTAGTCCTTTGGTGCAAAGTTTCACAAAATTACAAGTTTAGTCCCTATACTTTGGAAATTGACATAAATGGTCCCTGGGATGTTAAAAAGTTTGAGAAAATCAATTTTGGTCCTTGTATTACTAATCTTTTGCAGGAATGGTCCTTGGTGTAAAGTTTCACAAAATTACATAATTGGTCCCTGAAGTTTGGTGAATTGGCAGAAAAGGTCCCTGGAATTTAAAAAAATAAAATTAATATCAAAATAGGACCTTGTACTATTCAAGTTTGTCAATTTACACCATTTTGATAACTTTGGGATATTCACATTATCAGCCCCCAACTTTGAATAAATTACAAAATCGGTCCTTGTGTAATTTCTAAACCAAACAGATCCTTATTATTATTAACCACCAAATCCAATCCAAATAAAAATCCAGCCCACCCACTATCCTATTCCTAGGCCCATGTGAATCCAGCCCAACACCAAAACAAACCCAATCCCACTTAATAAAAAACGGGGTCGACCCCTTTGTTTGACCAAACCACCCCAGTCACCCTTTCCCTCCCAAAACTATACCACCACCACTGTAGCACCAATACCACCTCCACCTCACCTGTTTCACCATCACTTGACCCCTCCAGCTCTCCACCTTATCCCTCCACCTCTCCACAACTTCGAAGGCGCATTTAATGCCCTTGAAAACATCTCCACGCAAACTACAGTGTCCCCATGACTTTTGGCGCGAAAAGCAGTTTCAAACGGCTAGGATTAATCAGAAAATTTCAAGGGCTCAGATGTGGTGGGAAATGGTCGAGTGGGTCCCACAAACTCAAAAATTATCTATATAGCAGAGGAGAGCAGTGGTGATAAAAAATAATTAGTTTAGTGGTAGCATAATTTAATCGTAGGTAGTGTAGAATAATTTCTAGTTGTTATTTTTAGTTTCAAACACTTGTATTCAGTTCCTTTGATGTAATTCAAACTTTATCTCAGGCTAATTTCAAGTTCTAGTTATTAAAATCAAATTTGCAAATTTCAAGTGAATTTGACAAATTCACTTGAAACTGGTTACTGTTGTTGTTACTTGTTCTAATTAGTTCAATTTAGTTTCTTGATTAAGCTTTTTGAAGCTTTTATATCATTTAGTGGACTTATACTCAGTATTACTAAAAAAAACATAAAAATCAAGAAAAAAATAAATAAAAAATAAAAATCAGTGTTCAAGCTAGTGGAAGTAAGAATCAGGGTGTGATTTTGGAATTTCAAGGTACTAGTGCCTTATGGGTGGCTATAGGAAGTGATTTTGTTCCTTGGTTCATCATATCTCAGTTGGTATCATTTGTAAGCAATATTTCCTTTTTATGCTTTTTACTTGGATAATGCTTGTTACTGCTTAATTAGTATTCTTATATGTTTATTTTATACTTGTTATTGATAATATAGCTTAATCTCATCAGCTTGTTCTTTGGAATTCATTTACGCTTGTAATTGAAATAAGTTAGTGTAAAATGCTTATTTGACAAATCAGTGTTATATGCTTGTATCGTGGATGTTCTATGCTTATTTGATCTTCTATAATCATTAGATAGTCTTATGAAACAGTGTAGTGGTTTAAATATGCCATCTGTGTTGAAAATCTCTTTTTCATAGTCCTAAGGTAGTGTTTGGATCAGTTGAGTTCAAGGACTCAGAGGGTTTTTTG
Organism: Artemisia argyi; assembly: GCA_030686995.1. NCBI lineage: Eukaryota > Viridiplantae > Streptophyta > Magnoliopsida > Asterales > Asteraceae > Artemisia > Artemisia argyi. Next base: position 61,676,837 of record CM060691.1, on the reverse strand, counting down.
GTTATTGTGGATGTTTTAAATCTGTGTCATTAGGTTATGAGACATCAAAACAATCATAAAAACTAGTGGTTATTAGATAAAAGTCAAAATTAGCTTTTAATTAGTATAAGCAGTATTTTGTTAGGTGTTTCATTTTAATTTCTCATCAATTCACTTTATTATGTGTTAAGGTAGCTTAATTTAATAACATTGTAGCTTATAACATCATATTAAATCAGTAGGGTTAGATTAAAAGTCAGAAAAGTCAATTTAGCAAAGTTTTATCAAAAGTCAAATTGTTATTCTCAGATTTTCTCAAATCTTGTGGGATTTTTGTAGAATTGTGTATTAGGTTTTAGATTCTGAAATTTCTTGGGATCATAGTCTCCCACCTCTATTTCAGTTTCCTATAGTTGTCATATTCTTAGGAATTTTCTAGTGGGCCCCAGCAAGGTCCAAAGTAGGCTGCAGGGTAAGGTGGTTGTCCTGCACCAGCAGAACCCACCCATCACCACCACTTTGGTGGTGATTTGTGGCCAACTCAGTGGGCCCCACTTATCTAACTTAGCTCCTTTGAACCCCCCTCCTAGTATACTTTTAGAATTGACCTTTTGTTTGAACTAAGACTCAGTGGACCCCACCTAAATTTGATCTTCAACTTTGTCCCATTTCTGATTTGCTTTTGGTTTTTGCCAATTGCTTATTCAGCTTATTGGCTTATTCAGTGGTCATATATTGCTTTTTCTTGCTTAAACAGGTTTGCTTAACTTATTTGAACTTGAATAATCCATAGTGGGTCCCACACAAGCTCAGTTGAGCTTATTTGCTTCTTTGGTCAACCAAAGTCAACTGTGGTGGTAATAAGCTTCTACAGTGCTTATTAATAAGCTATAAAATAATTGTTTTTTTCCAAAAGTTGTCTATTTTTAGGTATAAATTAGTTTTGTAAAAGATAAATCCAGAAAAACAAATATAAAAATAATTGATAGTTTCTATTTAATATAATTTAATTTTAATTTTCATTTTTATATTTTTATTAAGTAATTTGTAATTTTATATTTTTATTAATTTCCTTTTATATTAAAGTATTTTTAATTATTTTCTCAGTTTTTTATTTTGTCTTTTAGTATTAATTATAATTTAAATTAGTTTTATTAATAATTAATCAATAATTAAGTTTTAAATAGCATAATTAATTTTTATAAAGCAACACCTAGTTTTTATATTTTTCCTGGCTTTTATATAACATAATATAATTTTAGTAATTTTTCTAGAATTTTTACTGTTCATTTACTAGTTTTCATAATATAATTAGTTTAATTGATAATTAATTAATAAATAGAATAATAATTAGTAAACTAGTTTAAAAATAGATAAAATAAAGTTTTTATAATTTTTTAGGATTCCTGTGATGGTTAATTAGATTTATAAAGATCTTCTTAATTATCTAAGTCTTTTTAGTATCTATAATAATTTAAATCGTATAAATAGTTAATTAATAATTAATAATAATTAGAATAATAGTGTGAAAAATATAATTTTATTTTTAAAATAAGTTTTGTAATATTTTAGACTTTTAGAAATTTTAATTTTAATTTTCTAGACTTATTTTACATTTTCTTAATTATTAGTGTATTATTAAATAATTAAGTAATTATAAAATAAATATTTTAAGTTTATTTAATTTGCATTTAAGCCCCTAAGGCATATAAATTAATACTTTAGTTAAAATCGTTTTTGTTTCGTACGTTTACGCAGATTCAAATTAAACGTATGCGTTTTAGTTATTAAACGTTTTTAAATACCTGGCTTTTTCGTAATCGTTAAAATAGTTTATATAAGTTATTTTGTTTTATAAAACCCTAGTGTAAACACTCACACACACTTATATCCTTTCCTGTTCATATTCACTCGATGACAGATTCGTTTTTAATAAACCATCGCACACTTCGTTGGGACATTACGACCCGGGGAAACACTGTATTCCACGGAAGCATTGGCCTAAGCTGTTTGACTATTATAGTTGACCATTCACAAGTGGTTGACCAATAATCATCTGACTGTTTAAGGCCAATCAGCAAGCGTCTCATGGATAGGAGATTGTACGACTAGCACATGACCGTATATTCAGAAAAATTTTCCACCAAAATATGTGAGGTTCGCCTTTAGATTTGATAGGAAAAGTATTTACTATTAGTGCTTATGAGTGTACCGGTAGCATTTAGATTCTAGAACTTGCGTTAGTGATGCATCCCGAGACCGCTAGTGAGACTACATTCGTGTAGTAGAATTTACTACATGATAAGAGGCATTAGGATCACCCTTGTGTTAAACCCGTATCATAATTACTTGACCATTTAAGTCATATTACTTGGATAGTTAAATCAACTAATTTTTCCCACACCCTTAGCGTTGTACTCATTTTTAGTACACGAAACCCCTAGTACACCCCTCCGAGCCTATCCTTTCGTTTCTAACTTTAAGCATCTTACTTAAAGGAAGAATTTGTTACACCCCACTTAAATGTACAACCAAATCGCCTTAGCCTTCCGTGTATGTGCTCATTTTTAGTGCATTATTGTTATTTGTCAAACCCTAAGTTAACTATCTAATTGATTACATGGTTGCTAAGTCGAGTCATATCCTTGTACATATTGTTTTGGGACGATTGAGACTCATGGGTAAAGTACTTATTTTATGGAGTAATGGGGAAGAACATCATATTATTACCCCTGTATGTGCATTAATCTTAAAAGTACTCCAAGTGTTTTGATTTTCTTAATTCGAGTCATTAGATTAGTTTATTGTAAAGTATGTAAAAATTCAAGTGTAAGGGGAATGTTCATTCCCTATGATGTATTATTTTGGATGGTAGGGTAAGAGTGTATGTAAAAAAAAAAAAAAAAAAAAAAAAAAAAAAAAAAAAAAAAGGAAAAGAGAAAAAACATACGGACTACCATCCCGTTTCCATTCTATGTTTATTTTATGTTTTTGTTATTTTTCATTTATTAGCTTAAGTCGAGTCTAGTCTTGGCTTAGCAACGCCATATTGTACATGTAATTAACCAAGATTGTTAACTCGCCACCAGTAAAAACTTCTTTTATCCAACAAAACCGTGTATTTCATATCCCTACACCTAACGTTACAACCCTTTAAAAGACCTCTTTGATAGTTTATCCTAGGTGCTTACGCCATGTGGTGGAGGTTTGATCCTTTCCCAAGCCTATGGTAATCTATTTTGCTATGACAGGTAGTGAGAGATATCTTCCGTTTCCATATTGTAATTTATACTTTATTACACCCGAGAGATGTGAGTATCTAAATACTATTTGTGAGGTGCTAGTGTATGACCCCTAACTTGTATTTTGACTAGAATAAAAGCGTATTTACTTGAGGACAAGCAAATCTCAAATGTAAGGGTATATGATGAGGCGAAAAAATGATCCGTTTTTAGGTGGTCATTTAAGCCCGAATTCGAATTTATTTGATCAAATATTGCCCTAAATCGTTCCTTTTGTGATTTTAGGTACTTTGGGAGTGAAATCTGGAAAAGGAAGCAATTCGGACGTTTTTGGAGCATAAAAGTGAAGAAAACGCCAAAGTCTTAATTTTCCTTGCTGGGAACAGTAGGTGACGGCGTCAAGAAGGAATTCCTGACGGCGTCAAGAGTAATTTCCATGATGACCCGGTACAGATTTGACGGCGTCACGAAGTAGGGCGTCAAGAGTAAAAGTCATGACGGCCTGGAAATGCATAACACATGACGACGTCAAAAGTAGATCAAGGCAGTCCGAGAATTATTTTGGCGGCGAGGTGACGGCGTCACAAGATTGGTCTTGACGCCGTTAGACTCTTTTTCCTATATATAGTTTTCTAATTTTCACATTAAAAAAGGGAGAGAAGTTTTGGAGAAACCCTAAGTACGAACTTGGTGCGAATTTTACAGGTTTTTCAAGGGTTCTAAGCCCTTGATACCTTTCATGTGTAATTGAGATAAGTATTCTTTTAATTCAATCAATATGTCTATGTGTTGGTTGTCTATATCTTGTTCTTGTCTTAATTCCATCATGCTAGGCTAGATCTATCTTGTGTTTGCTTGGATCTAATGAAACCTAGATGTTAATTATGTGTTGATTACTTGTTTATAGTTGTATTGGGTGAATGAATTTGATGTTAAGCTTAAGAAAACTGGCAGACTTCCAAATGGTAACATGCTTGAACGTCTTAGGAAACATGAACTGATGTGCACTAGGTTTTATTGGTTGTATTTAATGCATGAGCCACTGTTTATAATCCCTATGGTTGTGCTGGGCATGGTATAGGAGGAGATAAGAGCTCATAGGATTGGGGAGTTAAGTGCGCCACCCCATGAATGGTATTAAGGAATACAATCCGTCATCTACGCAACTATAACAAGTAATTAACATGTAAAAGATATCTAGGGAGTAGTGAAATCTAAGTAAACACATTTTCTCCACTTATTGCTCACAACCTTATTTAATTTAGTTTAATTTCATTTTTAGTATTTTATTTTGATTGCATCTTTAGTACTGGGTTAGTTGACTAGCAACTAATTCCGCCCAAATCCTTCAAACCCGAGATTTTTACTTGCTTTCTAAAAAAATATAAAAATACAAAAAGAATCATCCCTCACCTTTAGAACTAGTATTTAGGTTTTCTAATCCCAGCGACACTATTCCTAGCTGAACGATCAATCCCCCGGTACTTGTCACTATACTATACTACAACGATCAGGTACACTGCCTGGTGGGGGTTGTAAGCTTCTCAAGATCCCTGGAGAGGTAAAACCTGGTGCGATTCCTACGTACATCAAACCTGAATTGAGCTTAAATGAACATACAACAACAACATTTAACAAATGAAGAAGAATTTGTCAAATTCTCTCAAAATTGCCAAATTCAAATTTGATGAACAAGATTGTAATTAAAGGTTCAAGAAAGATTAAATTGCATTAAATTAACTGAGTACAAGCTTTTGAGACTGAAAATACAACTGAAATAGGGAAATTACACTACAACGATTAAACTAAATTAAAGCTACACTAATACATTCTAATCTATGCTTCTCTTTGGATATATAATGACTTCCAGGGTTTGTGGGACCCACTGGAACATTTCCCACCACCAATTTGAGCCTTTGGATGACTGATGAATCCTAGCCGTTTAAAAGTGCTTTTGGCGCCAAAAAGTCATGTGGATATTTTTGTTGCGTGTGAGGATTTCCAGGGGTAATTAAGGGGGTTTGGAAGGTTGTGGAGGTGGAGGGAACATGTGGGAGGAGTGGGTGATGAGGTGGTGGACAGGTGGTAGTGGTATTGGGATACCAGTAAGGTGGAGGGAAAGGTGAGGGAGAAGGGTGGTGTTTGACTGAGGTCAAACTGGTTAGGTTTGTTTGGTTTGTATTTTGGGCTTAGGTGTTGGGCTGGACAAAAGGGTGGAAGGGATGGGCTTGGTTTGGTTTGTAACTTGGATTGGATTTGGTGGTTTAATAAATAAAGGGTCCGTTTGTTTTAGTATTCATAGGGACCAATTATGTAATTTTCTAAAAGATGAAGGGTTTAACTTGTAAATTCCCAAAAGTAATCATGAGGACCTATGTTGCCATAAATGAATAGTACAAGTTTTATTTTTGATATTTCTCCATTTTTAGAACCCCGAGGACTAAAATTGATAAACTTGAAACTTCAGGGACCAATCTTGTAATTTCACCAAACTTTCTAACCAAGGACCATTCCTGCCATAGAAGATTAGTATAAGGACCAAAATTGATTTTCTCAAAGTTTTTACATCCCAGGGACCATTTATGTCAATTTTGCAAAGTACAGGGACTAAACTTGTAATTTTGTGAAACTTTGCACCAAAGGACTAAATATGTAATTTGTGATTCAAAAAGGACCTTTGGTGACTTTTTCATATTTTTAGAATAACCAGGGACAAGTTTTGAAAACTTTTGAAACTTGAGGGACTGAAACTGCCAATTATGCAAACTTTGTACGTTTTTCATTTGTTTTTGATTATTTTGCATTTGAAACATATAAAACACACTTCTAAGATATTTTAAGTATTTTGATGCATATTTGAGTGTATTTGGATGTTTTGGCAGTTCAGATTGGTATAAAATGACGAGTATTTAGACACTCATCAATCCCCCACACTAAAACATTGCTAGTCCTTAGCAATCTTTTGAGAAAAACTTAATGGGTTTGAAACTCTTTACCAAAATCCATCACTTCTGGAGTAGCCAAATGTATTAGTTCAAGTAAGAACTATGGTCCACTTGATAACCATGTGATTTTGAGCAAACCACCAGCTGTCAACGGATTTGTTTTGTCTTTACCAAAAGCCGTTTGCTTCTGGACTAGTCAACTCTTGATGGAATAGTCAACATCTTGGTGAGCTGATTACCAATTATGGTTTTTCCACTGCCTTTACCACAAGCTATAATCTTGCGGGCTAGCCAACTCATTCACTTTTTAGGATATGGCGAGTTGATTTACCATACAATTTTGGGCAAATTGCAAGCCATCATCGGTTTTGAGATATCTTTACCAAGAGCCGTTTGCTCCTGGATTAGCCAATCCTTATGTGGGTTAGACATGGTGGACTGATAACCATTTATTGCGTTCTAAGTGAGAAAAAATTTTAAAATTTGGGCTAAAATGGGGGTGTCAATCCTTATGTGGGTTAGACAACGGTTTTGAGATATCTTTACACATGATTAAGAATTCCCTGTGACTCATTTGGGATTGAGACAAGGTTCTCAACACTAGACTTTATGAATTCGTCCGATTCCTTTTCAGGAACAGTGTCAAGATGCTCGTCCCCCATGCTCAGAGAGTGAGTGGGAACCTCGGGTGTGATAACATCAAACTGAGGGAGCTGAGAAGGACTAGCATACATGGATTTTATAATTTCCATTTGTTCTGCTGCTAGTAATTCTCCCATACTCTTTTCTCCCTGTATTTCCATGGAAGGAGTCTCAACTGATGAACTTGATGAGGTATCATCACTTTCATCATCTTCATCAAGAAGAGCAGCATTGTGAAATTTGACACGTGTTATAGCTTCTTGTTCTAAGACTAGTAATTCTTCCATGCTTCTTTCGTCTCTAGTTGTATGTTCTTCTGCAAGTAATTCCGCGATAGATTTATCACGAGAATATTGAGTGAGTGAAGATTGTGGGGGAGTAGATGTGTCAAAACCGGATGTATCAGAATTAGAACAATGTTCAGGTTTATAATACGATTGACATTGGAAATCATCATGAGGACCCCCACAATGTACACAAGAAAAACTTGGTGCATTGTGAAACGAAATATTAGCCAACTCCTCCTTAAGGTCTTTAAGTTTCTCTAGAACCTCTTGACAAAGGTCTTGCGGGTATTGAGGAGTTGCTTGGATCATTTGGCACTGTGGAGGTGGGTCTTGAAATGAATAGTCGTAATTGTTGCAAGGAAATGGATTCCCTGTTTGACAATCCAAGCTAAAGTGAGGACCTCCACAGTACTCACAACAGTTGAACTGATGTGGCTGTGAGTCGTATGTGTTTGAGTCATAATTGTTATCAAGAAACTGCTCATTGACAAGCGTGCTTCCTGATTGACAATCAGAACTGTAGTGTGAACCACCACAGTATTCACAACAGTTAAACTGTTGAGTCTCATGGTGTGGAAGCTGATGGAATGAATCAGTCATGTAAGGGTAGGAATATGGATTTTGGTTATAGACAGACCCGTTTCCTGACTCTACCATGCCACAACTGGGGCAATTACCACCATTATAAGGACTACCACACCATTGACAAACAATAGGTTGAGAGTAAGACATAGAAAGAATCAAAGGGTAATAGAGGGTAAGAAATGAAGAATCAAAAAAAAAGTAGGAGGATAAAGGTGAATATTTTTGGTATTTTTGTAATAATAATAATAATAAGAAGGAAAATATTTTTGGGTTTTTTGTGTTCGTTGAAAACTAATTTTAAAATGTTTTCGGGAACAGTTTTGGTTTTATATGATAATAATATGAACAAGGATGGATAAATATACAATGAGCGTGTATTCAGATTCACTAATACGCAAAACCGTTTAAAATATGCGCACAACCCCCCCGGCAGCGGCGCCAAATTTTGATTGGTCTGAAACAGTCAGAAAATATCAACCAAGTAATGGTCAACAAGTCAAACAGCCTAAACCAATGCTTCCGTGGAATACAGTGTTTCCCCGGGTCGTTAGTTCCCAACGAGGTGTGCGAAGGTATTAAAAACGAATCTGTGATCAAGTGATTATGAACAGGAAAAGGTATAAGTGTGAGTGCGTGATTACACTAAGAATTTATAAAACAAAATAGCTTAAATAAGCTATAAGAGTGATTATGTGAAAGCTAGATATCTAAAAACGTTTAAAATCTAAAAACGCGTACGTTTAATTTAATTCTACGTAAACGTACAAAACAAAAGCGATTTTAACTAAAGTAGGAATTTGCATGCCTTAGGGGCTTAAATGCAAATTAAATAAACTTAAAATATTTTATTTTACAATTACTAATTATTTAATTATTTATTATTTATTTAATAACTATATTTAATTATTTAATAATTCACTAATAAATAAGAAAATGTAAAGTAAGTCTTGAAAACTAAAATTAAAATTTATAAAAGTCTAAAATATTATAAAACTTATTTTAAAATTAAAATTATATTTTTAAGACTATTTATCTAATTATTATTAATTATTAACTATTTAATTATTAATTAACTAATTATATGATTTAAATTATTAAAAATACTAAAAAGACTTAGTTAATTAAGAAGATTTTTATAAATCTAATTAACCATCACAGGAATCCTAAAAAATTATAAAAAGTTGATTTTATGTATTTTTAAACTAGTTTACTAATTATTATTCTAATTATTAATTAATTACCAATTAAACTAATTAAATTATAAAAAATAGAAAATGAATAATAAAAATTCTAGAAAAATTCCTAAAAATGTTTTATAACATATAAAAGCTAGGAAAAATATAAAAACTAGGTGTTACTTAATAAAAACTAATTATGCTATTTAATACTTAATTATTAATTATTAATTAATAAAACTAATATTAATTCTAATAAATACTAAATGACAAAATAAAAATCTGAGAAAATTACTAAAAATACTTTAATATAAAAGGAAATTAATAAAAATATAAAAATAACAAGTACTTAATAAAAATCTAAAAATGAAAACTAAAATTTAAATTATATTAAATAGAAACTATCACTTATTTTAAATTTGTCTTTTCTGGATTTTTCTTTTACAAAACTATTTTATACCTAAAAACAACTAACTTTTGTCAAAACAACTATTTTGTAACTTAAAAATAAGCACTGTGGATGCTTATTAGCACCATAGTTGATTTTTGTTGACTAAATAAGCAAATAAGCTCAAATGAGCTTAAGTGGGACCCACTATGGTTGATCCTAGTTCAACTGAGTTTATTGAACATGTTTAAGCTAGAAATGATCAAATAAGCTACATGAATAAGCCCACAAGCCAGAATAAGCACTTGCTTATTTGTGGGCTGAGACAGAAATAGGACAAAGTTAAGGGGTTGATTTAGGTGGGGTCCACAGGGTCTAAGGTCAAATAAGTGGTCAACTCTTGAAGAGTACTAGGAGGGGGTTTGAAAGAACCAAAAATTGACAAGTGGGACCTATTGAGGTGGCCAGAAACCACCACCAAAGTGGTGGTGTTGGCTGGGTTGTCTGCTGCAGCACGGGAGTTCCTTCCCCTGCAGCCTTGTTTGGAGGGTTGTGGGACCCACACTAAAAATCACAAAAATATAACAAATGGTGGAATCAAGAGTTGAGATGATATACTACAAGTCCTAACAAGTTCAGGTCCTAAAACTAAGTGCTAAATTCACAACAATTCTTGCTATTTTTGGTTTTTTTCTGAGAACTTAACTTTTGACTTTTTTGAATAAACTTGAAAATTGACTATATTGAATTTTAATCCTAATCTAATGACAGAAAATGATATGTTAAGCTAAAAGGAAGCTGAAATGAGCAAGTATAACAACTAGTGATTAGAAATGGATGATCATGCCATCATAAATCCTTTCAGTGGGTTAAAAATAAGAGCTCAAATGAGATTTTGACTTTTTTCAAATAACTTGTTTAATTTTCTTACTGAAAGGTGACAATTAGAACAAAAATAACATGTTTGAACTAAATACAACCATTGAAACACACTAGAAAGCTTCAAACTCTTTTATGCCAAACACACCTTAAGAACCTGATTTGGTGATTTTTCACAGCAAATGAGTAATTTGATCTTTGAAACTGAATCTAAAGACCATAATATGATGATGAAAGCTTAACTAAACACATAAACAACAACAACAATCAACAATCACCAACAATCACTAACAAGCTATAATGGCAGTGAAGTATTGAATCTGAGCAACATTGATTCTAGTGAACACACAAACACAAAATAACATCAAATCCTATTCCATACACTAATTAAGAACAAGGAACACATAGATATTCTACCATATGCTATTGTACAGTAGATAACAAAAATCATGGATAAAGACTTACATGAGCTTCCAAGCTAAGAACAGGGAACCTGAACCCATAACACTTCCAAATAGCCTCCCATGAGACTTCTAAACCCAAAATCTTCCATGATCAACCCTGCTCCATCATTCTTCATCATTATTTATTTATTTTTTTTATTTTTCACTTATTTATTTCCTATTTATGATTATTTTTTATTTTTAAACTAAAATTGGTATAGAAGCTTTGTAAGCTTATAAAAGCTTATTAGGAACCTGAATTGAGCTTAAATGAACATACAACAACAACATTTAACAAATGAAGAAGAATTTGTCAAATTCTCTCAAAATTGCCAAATTCGAATTTGATGAACAAGATTGTAATTAAAGGTTCAAGAAAGATTAAATTGCATTAAATTAACTGAGTACAAGCTTTTGAGACTAAAAATACAACTGAAATAGGGAAATTACACTACAACGATTCAACTAAATTAAAGCTACACTAATACATTCTAATCTCTGCTTCTCTTTGGATATATAATGACTTCCAGGGTTTGTGGGACCCACTGGAACATTTCCCACCACCAATTTGTGCCCTTGGATGACTGATGAATCCTAGCCGTTTGAAAGTGCTTTTGGCGCCAAAAAGTCTTGTGGATATTTTTGTTGCGTGTGAGGATTTCCGGGGGTAATTAAGGGGGTTTGGAAGGTTGTGGAGGTGGAGGGAACATGTGGGAGGAGTGGGTGATGAGGTGGTGGACAGGTGGTGGTGGTATTGGGATACCAGTGAGGTGGAGGGAAAGGTGAGGGAGAAGGGTGGTGTTTGACCGGGGTCAAACTGGTATTTTAATACCAGGGTTTGTTTGGTTTGTATTTTGGGCTTTGGTGTTGGGCTGGACAAAAGGGTGGAAGGGATGGGCTTGGTTTGGTTTGTAACTTGGATTGGATTTGGTGGTTTAATAAATAAAGGGTCCGTTTGTTTTAGTATTCATAGGGACCAATTATGTAATTTTCTAAAAGATGAAGGGTTTAACTTGTAAATTCCCAAAAGTAATCATGAGGACCTATGTTGCCATAAATGAATAGTACAAGTTTTATTTTTGATATTTCTCCATTTTTAGAACCCCGAGGACTAAAATTGACAAACTTGAAACTTCAGGGACCAATCTTGTAATTTCACCAAACTTTCTAACCAAGGACCATTCCTGCCATAGAAGATTAGTATAAGGACCAAAATTGATTTTCTCAAAGTTTTTACATCCCAGGGACCATTTATGTCAATTTTGCAAAGTACAGGGACTAAACTTGTAATTTTGTGAAACTTTGCACCAAAGGACTAAATATGTAATTTGTGATTCAAAAAGGACCTTTGGTGACTTTTTCATGTTTTTAGAATAACCAGGGACTAGTTTTGAAAACTTTTTAAACTTGAGGGACTGAAACTACCAATTATGCAAACTTTGTACGTTTTTCATCTGTTTTTGTTTATTTTGCATTTGAAACATATAAGACACACTTATGAGATATTTTAAGTATTTTGATGCATATTTGAGTGTATTTGGATGTTTTAGCAGTTCAGATTGGTATAAAATGATGAGTATTTAGACGCTCATCAGTAATGAAGTGGTCAAATTCCAGATCCGTAGCAATGTTCTCCTGTCTGTCAACATTCTCCTCTACATTTGCAGTCTCAGTCATAGTGATGTCTCCTGTATTATCTGTGTCTTTTACTATGTCATCAGGTTGTGAAGCTGGTTCTAAAGTTGTGGACACAATGGGAGGAATCATGCTGCTTGTAGCTCCTTCATGTTTTGATTGATCGACAGGTGGTGGTGGTGAAGGTTGAGACTGAAGTCGGCTTTGGAGTGCTGCTTCCCTTTGTTCTTTGCGAAATTGCTTTTCTTCGGCTCGTGTGTCGACAATTATACTTTTCAATTTACGTTTGTCGACCAATTGTTCAACGATTGGTTCGTCTTCTTCATCATCATTTGGTTCATTAATCGTGATCCCTTTTATCTTTCTAGACTCTGCTTCAAAAGTTTCAAGACTTTGTTGTATAGCGATCTCCGTTGCAGGAAATGCTTCTTCTGTTACTCTAACTCTACGTTCAAAGTCTTGCTCTTCTTCTTCAGATTCTGTGTCGAACTCAGAGTCGCTTTCAGAGGTTGGTGGTGTAGGTTCATCTTGAAGAGCGAACTTTGGTGTTACCTTCTTTTTTGGCTTGGTTGCAGGCTTAGTTTTGGGTGCAGGTTTAGGTTTGGTGGAAGTTTTGGTTTTGGCAAACGGTTTGGTCTTGGGAGTAGGCTTAGACTTAGTCTAAGGTGAGCCAGTGGTGCTTGTAGTACTCCCAGATTTCACACTTCCTTTGCTGCGAGTCTGTATTGTAGCTTCTTCCTGTATCCCGTTGTAAGCATCATCGTAAAATTTGCAGGTCAAACTTTTCTTGATGTTGTCATCAAGAAGGTATTCGGGAAGCCTCATTCCTTTTATCTTGGTAGAGGAAGTGGTCGTCTTGATAAAGGAGGTGGTAAAGTCGTCCTCGAAGAGGTGCTTAGGCTCATTGGGTCTGTCATCCTTTTGATAAATTCTGGAGTGTCTTTGCAGAAATATTCAATGAGAAGCTTGGTGAATCTTTTGATAAATTTTGAATGCAGTGCGAAGAAAAGTGGATCTGTAATCGCCGAGGGCAAAACCTTTATCTTGTCTTGCTTTTAAAGTAAACTTTTGAATTGTCGTTACAGATTCCCCATGTTTATAAACGATATTTTGAAAAGCTTTAATTTGACGTTCGAGAACGAGATATTCTTCAATTAAAGTATTTTCTTTTTCTCGTTTTTGCACTTTATGTTCATAAAATTCCTGTTTGCAAGTTGTCACCTCTGTTTGTGTTTTTGAAAGTTCCTGTTGGAGTTGAACAACTTGTTTTTGAAGATCATGTTTTTTATTTTCCAGTTTGGAAACCAATTTACCGTTTGACTCGATTATGTCATATATTTGCTTTTGAAGATTTTGTTCTTTGACATATGATTTCTGAAATGACTTTTCAAAGCACTTTTCACGATGAACTGCATTTTGAAAATTTCAAAGTTGTATTTTATAACATTCAATGTCCTTTTTCAACTCGGCATTTTCATTCAAAACTTTAGTTTGCTCGTCCATTATGTGATTAGAAAGAAGTTGTTCTTTAAGTTGTTTGGTCATAACTGTACAGTCAGGATCTGGATCAGAAGAAGGTTCATGTTGTTCAATATAGTCATTTTCGTCTTGCTCAATAGGATCATCAAATGAGACGACAGTGTCATCATCAAATATAACAACTGTGTCTAATTGTTCATCCTCTTGAGAAGATAAAAATGGTTCAGATGGAACAACTTGCACCTGATCTGATTCAGAAACAGAGGGTGATGCATTAAATTCTATGGAGCATGTGGTTTGGTCATTTACCTGAGACAAACCATCAGTGGTAAACACTGGGCCTGAATCATTCAACTGATGTTCCTGCATATTGGCCATAAGCATCACAGCTGCATTGGCTTCAAGATCTTCCATATCATCATCGTTGTAAGCATTAGCAAAGAAACTGTTCTCTTGAGCATTGAAATTTCCTTCCTTTTCATCTTTGAGAGCCATTAGGAATGCCTGCTTGTGAAACTGACTGCCGCGGGTTCTTGGTTTAGGACATGCTGTTGCAATATGACCTTTTTCGTTGCAGTTGTAGCACCATATCGCATTCCCAGATACTGTATTGTTGTTTGCAACATTGTCATTACTTCGCTGAGGAGCACCTGGATTGTTTCTGAATCCCCCATTGTTGTTGAATCTTTGTCCATACCCAGAATTTCCAGTATACCCACCTGAGCCTGAACGTCTAGAATTACGGTTCTGTATCTCAACTCGACCATCTTGAACAACAGCTTGATTTCTTGTATTTGATGACGAACGAAGACGGTTGTTGGTTTTATTAGAGAATTTGCTAAAAGCACGAGCAACAAGAGCAAGTCCTTGATTCAACGTATTGACGTCATCATCATCATCTTCAATCTGATTAGAGTAATACATGCTATCATGGTTGTCATATGGAGCAAGTTGAGTATAAGCATGTTGTGAAGTAGGAGGTTGCTGGTGACTGAAATAATTCTGTTCTTAATCATAAGCATGATTAGACATCGTAGGATGTGCAGCATGAGATTGAGCAACGGGTGCAAGGGGATTAGAAGTAGGTGGTGGTGTATATCCTCCTCGTGCGACTTTATCTTTTTCAACTTCAGACTCATAGTGCTTGAGATAGTCGTACAACAAACCATGTGGATCTCTATGAAGATTCTTAGCTTGTCTCACAAATGTCACATACTTTTGCCACTCAGGACCCAGACTACTAACAAACTTTGTATTGACAGCGATTCTTGGAAGGGGTACTTCATGTCTCTCTAAATCGTTGACGACATTGGTGAAACGATGAAAGTAAGACTCAAGGGATTCCCCTGGTTCGATCATGATATTAGTGTATTCCAAGTAAAGTTTAGATTCCATGTCTTCCTTGTTCAATTGTGTGCCTTGCATAAGTAGATGGACGTGTTCCCACATAGCTTTTGCAGTTGTCTGAGCATCAACACTTCTGAATATGATGTTTGGTATTCCTTGAAGTATGTAAGACATAGCATACTCATCTACTTCACGATGGTGGTGTTGTTCAGCAGTAAGTGAAGACTCAGGAACAAGCACAGCAGTTGGAGCTACTGGAGGATCAGCAGATGGGTCACCGCCAACGTAGTTAACAGGCCAAGGAAACGGTCCTTCAAGGATAACTTGTTTCATGTACTTACCATTGGGTTTCTTGAGTTCAATAAACATTCAGAATCGACTTGCCCACTGAATATAATTTCCCGGTGTTAGCATTGGTGGGGTGTCAATAGATCCTGCTTCATGTCTGGATTGTTGAGTTGAAATGACTTCACACATCCTGTCAAACCAGTGAGTAGGTTTTGGTGGAAGTTGGCTCTGTTTTGGTGACATGGGATAGGATTGTTGGATTGGAACCATCTGATGTTGTTGCATGAGAATATGTTGTTGTGAGTAAATCGGTTGTTGATAATATTGTGGTGATTGTTGATACTGTTGCTGTTGCTGATGATACTGTTGATTCTGATGTTGCTGAGGATGGTTAAAGTTGTAGTACGGTAGTTGAGACATTTAGAAACACTTGTGTGAAAAGATGGATCTTGTAGAAGGTATAGGATTGCTAAATCTAAAAAACTTTGCCCAAGTAAATGATTGCAAAAGTTTGCTCGTAGAGTGATTGCGAAACTTGTCTCTTAACTTGTGATTGCGAAAGTTTTGTAGATTTCGAAATTTAGGTTTGCGAAACTTATGTTTGCGAAATAAGTAAATTTCAAAACTTTAAGAAAGTATTCGCGAAACTAAGTGAATGTTTGAAAGATTTCGAAACTTAAGAAAGTTTTCGAAAAAATGTGATTTCGAAAAAAATGAGCAGTTTTCGAAAACACAAAATCACTAACACACTTTCGAAATTATACAATTTTGAAAGTTATCCAAAAGTCAAAGTACTTTTCTTTCTTATACAAGAGAGAAAAGACTGAGTCCACAATTCGTAAGGCGATTGGAAGCACAAGAACACGATTTCGAAACTTGGCGTGGAGAAGATTGCGAAATTTGGGCAGTTTGTTGTTTTCAAAGAAAGCTTACCAAAAACGCGTTTTAATTTAAAGATACTTGTACTTTTAGGTATAAAATGATGATTTCTTGAAGAAAGTTGAAAACTTGATAAACCTTTTCAAAAATGGAAATGTTTTCGAAAAGAAGTACAAGATCTAAATCGTGTATTTTGATTGAAAAAGTTGAAACTTTTTGTTTGTTGTGTTATGTACCACGAATTTGTAAGCAAATATGTGATATAAAACAAAAAACAAACAAGAAATTGCAAGAGATTCAATAAAAATAACGAGATAAAAACACTTTTAGGTTCGGTTTCTAAAAGAAAACAATAACTTTACCTTCATATGGCGAATGATACCACTTGTTAGGTCACCATATTGATTTCACACAAACAAGAATGAGATAGATATAAGGATTTGGGTGAATATTTGAATGAGAGAAATAAAAGTGCAAGAGTTTCCTTAAGATATCAAATAAACAACCAAGTATTACATGAGACCTAAGGCTTCTATTTATAGGGAAGGAGCTAGGGCAACACTCCCTCTCCTTCCTCTTACAATTCGTGTGGGCTTGGAGGTCCATGGGTTAAATACCTTAAGTCTAGTAAACATGTAACATTACATAAATGTAAGTAAATAATAACTTAAGCAACCTATTATTACAAATGACCGAGACTTGATAAAAAAGTAAAACTTTGATCCCAAAAAAGATGCATAGAGCTGTATTTTGTATCTTCTTTAAGTAACAGTATGTTTTGTTATCTTTCTTTAGTCATCACCTTTTTATCTGTTTTCCGTACTTTCTATTCCGGCCTGCAACAAAGATGTGCATACATTATTGCTTGTGAAATAGTGTCTCCAACCTTTTAGTAGTGAATCCTAATGTGATATTTTAATGCAAATTTTTAGGACCTTCATAATGCAAGGGCTAATTTTGAGCAAGCTCGATTCAATCTGGTTAGAATGTTTACGATCACAGAATTATGCATACTTTGTTAGCTATACAATATAGTGATATGCTTGAGACTTGTCCATGCAGGTTACTGCACTTTCCAATGTTGAAGCAAAAAAGAGATTTTAATTCTTGGAAGCAGTTAGTGGTACGATGGATGGACGCTCATCTTCGTTACTTTAAACAGGTAAAATCTTATTGTTTGTGTCATGCTTCATTGTGTATTTGTGTCTGAGCTTTCTGAATCCTTTGTTTGCGTGTACATGTAGGGATATGAACTTTTGCATCAGATGGAACCATATATATATCAGGTCTGTTTTTATACATGTCTTCAGTTACACAAAAATCAGGACACAGTTCATTTCGTATAGTAATTGAAACCAGTTAGTTCATCTTTTTGGCTGTAAATAAAAATATTGCATTAGATCAGGTTATGTGATATGTGGAACTCAGATAATTTGTTTATCTTGTACTACTCAGGTGTTGACATACGCTCAACAGTCTCGCGAAAGATCAAATTATGAGCAAGCAGCCATTAATTAAAGAATGCAAGACTATAAAAGACAGATTGACCGGGAAAGCAGATGGTCATCTTCAAATGGTTCCAATGGAGCTCCAAATGGAGATGACATTCTGGCAATTGGTAGAAGTTCCCATAAAATGATTGAGGCGGTCATGCAATCTGCTTCAAAGGGGAAGGTAACAATTCAATACCAATTTCATCTTTGGCTCTTTGCCTATAATCTGCCATCATCTTTTTAGCCAGGTTTCTCTTATGTGTATATCAGGTTCAAACAATACGGCAAGGATATCTTTCAAAGCGCTCCTCAAACTTGAGGGGTGACTGGAAAAGAATGTTTTTTGTTCTTGATAGTCGAGGAATGTTATAATATTACCGGAAACAAAATAGCAAACCATCTGTAAGTTGGAATGCCAATGCAACATTATAGGGGACTGACAGTCAAATATGCCCTATTGATCTTTATTAAGATTTGTCTTTGATAGGGTTCTGGGAGTCAAATATCAGCTCAACGTGCAGACACAAACCTAAGAGGATTATATTTTATAGGTTAATTGATACTAAGGGTTCGCTTGGTTCAAAGTGGGGAAAGGGAAAGGAAATGCAAAGGAATGAGTGAGGTGGGTAATCAATACCTTACCCTCCCAATTTACTCTATAATGGTTTATTACCCACTACGTGGTAATCAATACCTTTGCACTCCCTAACCAAGCACCATATATTGAGTAACGTGGGCCCTTTTAAATATCTTACCTATTCCCCACCCCCTTTAACCCCCTACCAAGCAACCCCTAAATTTGTTGTTGTTGTTGTTGTTGTTGTTGTTGTTGTTGTTGTTGTTGTTGTTGTGTGTATGTGTGTGTGTGTGTGTTTTTTCTTCCCTTAAGCATTATTTTTAATGAATACATAAATTGTTTATTCACAGAGATGGAGTTAGCAAGGGTTAGTTTAATGATGTTTTGCTACATGGTATCAAATCCAGAAGGTAGTTTTTTATTTGCAGTTTTATGAGATATAAAATTTATAATTTTTGAGTTTTTTAAAAATCGAAAATGTTTTCTTGTTTCAGGCTTGTGCATCTTTAGAGCAGAATTACCAACCTCAAGTTACTTTTATTGTTATGCAAAAGAGACATCAATAAATTTTAAGTACCCAAAGAATTGTAGGGCACTTATTCCTTGACTGATCTATATAGGACCAACTACTTTAGATGTAAGCTTGGTGCAATACAGAAATACATCTTACTAGCATATTTTTTATACTAGAAGTACAAAATTTTGTGATATTGATGTTTAATAGATGATTATTTAAGTTTTGTAACAATATCTTCTTCATATGTGAAAATTATGAGCAAGGATTGAAGCTTTGATCTTACTAGCATATTTTTTATACTAGAAGTGCAAAAATAGAAGATATTGATGTTTAATAGATGATTATTTAAGTTTTGTAAGTATATCTTCATATGTGAACATTATGAGCAAGTATTGAATTATTGGTCTTAGTAGCATATTTTTTATATAAGAAGTGCAAAAATAGGAGATATTGATGTTTAATAGATAATTATTTATGTTTTGTAAGAATATCTTCACATGTGAAAAATTATGAGCAAGGATAGAGGCTTTGATCTTACTAGCATATTTTTTATACTAGAAGTGCAAAGATAGGAGATATTGATGTTTAATATACGATTATTTAAGTTTTGTAAGAATATCTTTACATGTAAAAAATTATGAGCAAGGATTGAAGCTTTGATCTTACTAGCATATTTTTTATACTAGAAGTGCAAAAATAGGAGATATTGATGTTTGATAGACGATTATTTAAGTTTTGTAAGTATATCTTCACATGTGAAAAATTATGAGCAATGATTGAAGCTTTCATCTTACTAACATATTTTTTATACTATAAGCGCAAAAATAGGATATATAGATGTTTAATAGACGATTATTTAAGTTTTATAAGAATATCTTCACATGTGAAAATTATGAGTAAGGATTGAAGATTTGATCTTACTAGCATATTTTTTATACTAGAAGTGTAAAAATAGAAGATATTGATGTTTAATGGACGATTATTTAAGTTTTGTAAGTATATCTTCACATGTAAAAATTATGAGCAATAATTGAATCATTGGTCTTACTAGCATATTTTTATACTAGAAGTGCAAAAATAGGATATATTGATGTTTATTATACGATTATTTAATTTTTGTGAGAATATATTCACATGTGAAAATTATGAGCAAAGCTTTTTAAGAATGTCTTCACAATTTGGTCACATGTGAAAATACTTCAAATACAATAATAGCTTTACAACAGATGAACACAAAAAAAACCAAAATTACTTCAAAAATAAGCACAAATTCAAAGAAAATCAAGTTCATAGTCACGCAAACATATTTAATGTACACTAATTTTATTCAAGTTTCTGCTCAATTGTTCAATAAACTAATAAGAAAGTTAATAATCTAGATGAGACTTATTTCACTATAAGTTACAGTAGATAAATACTTAGGAAAGCCACTGTTCCTGGATCTAACCTGCATTTTTGTAGTCCTTCTCATAATTTCAATCGAGAATACCTGGTTCCATCCATTAACAAGTTAAATCATTATGAGCTAGCCACCTTACCGAAAATATACAATGTTAGACTCACATATGCGCTTCTCAACGTGAGTGCTGAGGAAGAGGTTCTTGCCATGACACTGCTTCACAACCTCATCTAGGCCTGGTTCGTAGATGGGGAGCTGGTCATTATTCCAGGCCTGATACGACGTACAGAGATATCAACAACCGCAACTTCGATATTCAGGCACTTATGTGCTATGACAGCCAGAGTTGGGCCACCAACATACCAAGCTCCAATACAGCAGATCTTCACCATCTTATCGTTTCCCTACAGACCAAGATTAAAAATAAGAACTAATTCACGTAATAGATAAATAATCAGTGGCTTATAAAAAGGTCCATGGATGTATCAATAAAGATCAAATATCACATTTTGCTAAGTAGATGAGATGTAACTTTCAACTTGAATTAAACATGCCATCAGTCCGCATCCCGTCACTATTGAACAACTTATAATAATCTCTTGGAACTTGAATGGCAATAAGCGAGCACACAGCATTTCGAAAGAAAAATGGCAAAAGATGTAGCCAGATTTGCATTCATAATGATCAAGATAGCAAGGATTCTAACCATATATCCTCGACACCAAACTAATGAATATAACTGACACAACATTCGCAAATTATATCTGTATCTATTTAGTTACATCTAATAATAAGCTTTAACTCATAACAGTGGACTAAGAGCATTGCTATTCTTAACTAAATATTCAATACTGAATCGAAAATTATGGCAAGTTGTGAATCTAAGTTTAAACTTTATGCAGGTACACTTACAAGAGTTGAATTTTTTGCCATGTGGTTGTGTGTCACACACATGTATCAGCTCATGTTCTGATTAATACTCATAGTAACAGCAATCTTCGATGACACTAAATTATACCTAAGAAATTAACAAAAAATGTTCAGGGTCAACATAATGTTTCTGTACCTAAACACATTACAGTTTTTTACTCGTTACCCAACTCACTCTTTTTTCCAGTTCTAACGCCCCGTGTCTATTGGTTTTGCAATTCTCCAATCCAATTTTGAAGAGGTCTCAAACAAGATTGAGGACTTGTTTAACATCTGCCTATTGCTGAAGTGTATGGATAAGCTGGTAATGGTGGATCTGCGACATCGTGAACTCCAATTGACTACACAAAGTTACTTAAATTTAGACCTGGAAATATAAGACAAACCTCCTGAAGATAAGATGATGACGTCATCAATCGTGTATACCTAACCAGATCCCATTCGTTTGATCCCTTATCTGGCTTGTCCTTACCAACCTTTCTGAAAAAGGTCTTGATAACCTGCAAGCATTGGTAAAAAGAGACTGGGTCTTTACAATCCTGTCAAACTCCTTTTCCACAAAACCAAAGTAAGATATTCAACTCAACTAAATGACTCGTTGTTCAAGAAAAATTGGTTGGATGTGTAACGAATATCTACATAGGTACATGTTGTAGCCTAGGATTAAACTGATAGCATCACTATGTTGCTAATGGCGACAATGAATACATAAATCTTATATTGGAACCTTCCTTGAGAAAGTGCATTAATTTTCATGGGACTGGGACATACTACCACTAATTTCTGACAATTACGATTTGTTTGATCACATATGCAGCTCAATGGCTGAGAGATACAGAACACGGGCAATCCCTTTCTTGAGAGCATAACTTCCAAAACCAGGAGTTTTCTACAAAGACTTGGACATCATGCATTGTGAGTTTGTAGAACTTAGTTTCCTCTCAGGTTAATTCTTGTAACTCTTCCAAATCTTAGGAATGTACTTCTCTACTTTCAACATTTTAGTGACTTAAATACTCTACTTAATTTAACTTTTAGTTGGTCACTCAAATATTAAATCGCTTAAACATTATGTGTAAAATTAGTAATACGATGACTAGGATCTTTATGTTATGAACAGGTTGTCATGCCTGGTCAACAGTCACGAGCTACTAGATTTGCCATCTATGTGCCACGTGAGAATCCAGACTTCATAATACTAATCTAAAGGCTAGAGTAATGTTTCCTGATGAAAACTTAAAATGGGTCAAATTTGCCACTTGTAGCGCTAATAAAGTCTATTTTCCATTGATTTGTTAGTGGAAAACTTTGTGTGAAATATTTTCATTTTATGTTTATTAACACAGGAAATGGAGCAGGAGCTAGCTGTCTGGAGACTCGATTACGATGGATATATATGAGGCATGTAAGGTGAGAAGTTTCCCATTTTTTTAATATATGAATTTCACCCTGTTGATTCCTTTGATTATGATGCTACATAATGTTTTGAAATGTTTTAATTCTTAATTTTTGGCATGCAATGTCAGGCATTGCTAGAAATAATGGTGTTGGAATATTAAGCAATTCGCTAAACCATACTCTTGATGAAATGAAGGTGCTGTTAGAATATTAAGCAATTTGCTAGCCCTTGGACCACTGTTTATACTAACACCTATACCAAACATATTTATAGAGCTTTCAGATACATAAAATAAACCTTCTACCAATCTTCTGTAAGTTTTTATATGTATGATGAGGGGCTTCATACCTTTAGTTTGAAGTTCGATAAGAATCTCGTTAACGTCACCATTCTCCATCAGCTCCTCATGAACAGTTAGTGTTTCCTGTTGGAAAGAGCAAGTGATATATAAACCGATCATGCACATATAAGGCAGGGGTAACAAAAGTTTCAGGAAGTATAATTACCATAAGTTTTACGGGCTGCAGGGTAGTCTGCTTTTGCATCCACCCCTATGTTATTTTCAATTTTTGTGTCAGCATATTTGTCCACGTAGACATGAAAAATTCCCTCTAAAAAGTTTAATTAAAATTCAGTATATACTTGACCTATTAGTAAATTTGTTAGCATTGACTAACCCATCTTACTATCATGACCTAGAACATGAGTTTTTATTGAAGACTTGATTTGAGAGACAAGATTATTGCTGCCTCTTAGAATCACAAGATCAATACATCAAGTTGCAATGAAATTATAAATGCATATGACCAATAGTCAGTTTTAGAGTAAGTAAGAACTATTTAGACATTTTCACATCAAACTTTACATGCTACCAACCTTAAGCAACTCAAGAATCTCATCTCTAGAAGTCACAAGTCCAATTAGTCCTCCAACGCTTCCTGGAATGGCTGAAGTTATAACCTAAAATCTTGTGGAAAATAGAGCAACATTATGTAAGATATTAGAATTGTTGCTTATATGGTTGTTTGTTTATGGTTTTTAAGAATTCTTGTATAAAAAATTGTTTACGATTTCCTATTAAAGCTAATTATAAAGGTGGTTTGGGATTGCTTATTGAAATTGTTAATCCTTTATAGCTACTTTCGATGAATAGTTCCAAAAAACCCTTATTAGTAAATTCAATAAGAAAATCCCAGACAAGCTCTGTAAGTAGTTAATAGAATAAGAAATCTCAAAAATCCCTTATGAGCAATTGATTCAGTAAGAAACCCAAACAGCCCATATGAATCATTGATGAGGCGAAAAATGATCCGTTTTTAGGGCCGTCATGGTCCCATTACACGTGACGGCCAGAGGAAAGTTGCTCTTGACGGCGTCGGATCTGGATCTAGGCAATCCGATATTATTATGGGCGGCGAGTTGACGGCGTCAGATTTCTCTTCTTGACGCCGTCACGTTGGAAAATCTATATATAGTTTTGTAATTTTCATTCATTGAGAGAGGACAATTAGAGGGATAACTTGGAGAAACCCTAGCACGATTTTATCAGTATTTTAAAGGGTTTTTACCCTTTGAAACCTTTCATGTTCAATTAAGATAAGTATCCTTTCAATTCATTCAATATGTCTATGTGTTGTTTGAATATATCTTACGCTTGTCTTGATTTTAACATGCTAGGCTAGATCTCTTGTGTGTTTGCTTAAATGTAGTGAAACCTAGATGTTGATTGTGGGTTGATTGCTTGTTTATAGTTGTTACGGATGAATGATTTCGATGTTAGGCTTAAGAAAACTGGCAGACTTCCATAGTGTAACTTGCTTAAACGTCTTAAGAAACATGAACCAATGCGTACTAAGGTTTTTATGGTTGTATTTAATGCATGAGCGAATTCTAGTGATCCCATGTTAGGAGCTTCTTACACGCTCGACATAGGAGTGAAGTAGGAGCTTATAGAGTTGGGGAAGTACGTACGCCACCCCACGATTGGTATTAAGGAATATAACCCGTCATCCACGCAATTGTAACAAACTATCAACCTGTAAAAGATATCTAGGGAGTAATGAAATCTAAGTAAACACCATTTTCCCATTTATTGTTCACACCACTAGCTTAATTAGCTTTATTTTCATTTTTGTTATTTTATTTTGATTGCATCTTAGTTATTGGGTTAGTTGACTAGCAAATAATTCCGCCCATCCTTCTAATACCCGAGATTTTTACTTGCTTTTCATAAAATATAAAAATACAAAAAGAATCATCCCTCACCTTTAGACCTAGTTTTTAGGCTTTCTAATCCTAGCGATACTATTCCTGAGTTGAACGATCAATCCCCCGGTACTTGTCACTATACTATACTACAACGATCAGGTACACTGCCTGGTGGGGGTTGTAAGCTTCTCGAGATCCCTTGAGAGGTAAACCCTGGTGCAATTCTCATGCATCAAGTTTTTGGCGCCGCTGCCGGGGAATAGTTGTTGTCTAGGTTAGAATTTCTTTTTATTAGGTCTACTTGCTAGATTCCTTTCTAGTAAGATTTTATTTTTATTTTTAGGTTTTCTTTAGTCTATCTATTTTTTCGTGTCTTTGTTCGTAACCTTTACCATCCGACATCATGGAAGGTGGTAACGTCTTTGAACCCATCAACCCACCACAACAAAACCCACCACTAGCAAACCAACATCTTAGGCCCCGAACCCTAGGAGAGTATTCCCGTCCTAGCCACCAAGGCTATCGAAACACTATTGAGCTCATTCAAGGAGCCAATGTGTCCCCCTTGCGATCCGACACCATCCGGTTGGTGCAAAGCGGATGTGCATTCCATGGACTTCGTTCCGAAGATCCTATCCAACATCTCAAGGACTTCCTTAAAATCGTTGATTGTATAGACCTTGATGTTACAACTAGAGAGTCGAACCGATTACGCCTATTCCAATTCTCTCTACGTGATCAAGCTAGTCAATGGCTTGAACGTCTACCCGCGGGATCCATCACCTCATGGGATGATCTCACCACTCGTTTCCTTGCTCAATTTTTCCCACCGGGGAGAACTACCAAGCTTAGAAATGATATCTTGATGTTCCAACAACGTCAAGGTGAAACTCTATATGAAGCATGGACTCGTTTCAAGGACTTACTCCAAAAAGTCCCTCATCATGGCATATATCTTTGGCTCCAAGTCCAAATCTTCTATAACCATATCGATCTCTCCACAATGCGAACCATTGACCAATCGGCCGGTGGTAAGCTACGTGATCTAAGTGCGGAAGAATCATGGGAACTCATAGAAGATCTTGCTCTCTATGACAACGAAAGTTGGAATGATCCCCGTGATTTGAACAAAATGGTCAAGGCAATATCTTTACCTTCAAACAATTCTAGCACTCCCGACCGTAGGATCATGGAACTTGAGGACCAAGTCAAGTTTCTCATGAAATCTTACGAAGCTCCTAAGCCTTCAAGCCAAGTGAACAAAATCACTTCTTCATGCGAATTATGTAGTGGTCCCCATGACACTCGTGATTGCGTGGAACTCCCCGGAACAGCTTTTGCGGACTACGCATCTTCGCGTACCGACAAAGCGGGAGATAAGTGGTACACTTTCAAACCCGAGCCAAACCCTTACAGTGATTCCTACAACCCTTCTTGGAAAAATCACCCGAACCTTAGGTGGAAACAAAACCAAAACAATTCTTCCAATCCGCCTAATCGTTACCAACCAAACGGTCCACCCTCCAACTGCACTTTCAACAACAATCCTTCTAATAACTATGGTAGTTCTAATAATCTTGAAGGATTGATGTCCAAGTTTATGGCATCTCAAGAAGCTCGCAAAGCTAAGTTTGAAACCGAATTCAATCAACAACAAACGGAGATGACCAATAAGATTGACAACTTGTTGAAAGCCCTCAACAACCAAGTGTTAACTACACCTAGGAAGGAGACTTTGGACGCCAATAGCGGAATCCAAATTAAGGACCCCTCGTCATCCAAACACGTCCACTTTGTCAATGTTGTCACTATTAGGCCAAAAGATATGGATATAGAAGAAAGTGACAAGGATGAAGTTGGAATAGAAACCGAGACTAGGGATGAAATTAAGGAAGTTGAGGTTAATAAGGGAGAAAAGTTAGAGGAAGTAGAAAACATAGAAGAGTACTTTGATAAGTTGCCCACCAAGGAAGAACGGGAATATCACAAAGATTTATTTGATGATCCCGAGACACCATATATCCTTGGTTCACCCCTTATTAAAGTAGGTGATCCCTCTAACATCATAATACCATGCAACATTGGGCATATGCATGTATGGAAAGCTTATATCGATCCTAGGTCTCCTATAAACATCATGACTAGGACTTATTATAATTGGGTAATGAAGAAGCAACTTGGTTATAGGATGATGCCCAGCAAGAACTTGATAAGTAATTTTGTAGGAAGAGTGAAAGGATTGCATGTGATTGTTGGAAACTTCACTTATGAGACCGACTTTGTCATAGTAGAGGATACTCGTCCGGTGATAGATGACTGCCTAAGTCAAGTAGTGTTCGGAAAACCGTTCGTTGAGGCCTCTAAGATGAGTTATGATCCGACTCTAGGGATAGTTAGATTCAAGGAAGAGAATGATGAGATTGCTTACCAAATGCCCTATAAGATTGAACAATACCGCCTCCAATCAAACATAGAAAAGGAATACAAACAAGCGGTTTACTATAGGAATGATGAGGATAGACGTAGAGGAGTAGAGTATGTTATGAATAGAATACTTGGTTTCTACAAAGAATGCTTGCAACTAGGTCCGGAGTACAAAACTAATATAGGAGATGACCTAGAGAGTGAGACCAACGATGAGGTCACGTAATTACCCATGACCTTGAGTCTAGCTACAAGCCTCGTAAAAAAAGAAAAGCGCTTCTTGGGAGGCAACCCATGCTTTGTGTGATTTTTAATTGTTTGATTGTTATTTATTTCCGTATGCATGCTTTATTTTTATTGTTGGTAGATCATGTTTCAAAAATAAAATGGTGAAAATACTTTATTTTGTCGTTTGACTTAGTCTTAACTTCATACAAAGGTATTTCGCAAAAGATAAGTGTAAGGGGAAACCCCAAATATGTTTTTAAGAAACAAAATTGATCATGATTCTCCACAATATTAAATGGACATGTATATTCGTATTTGTTAGAGTCAAATGCTTGTATCGAGTCATAATGATATTTTGCAGGATTTTCCAGGAAATAGGACATAAGTTTTTCCAGAAATTTTCCGGAAACTTAACGTAAAGATTTCTGCAGGTCACTTCTGACGGCGTCAGGAAGTAATTCCTGACGGCGTCATGTGAAAAATTCTGGAAATTTTGCTAGTTTTGTTTTTCTAACGGAGTCTTAAAGCTTTTGTTAATTCTTTAGTTTTATAAACTCCAGGAAATCTGCAAACATTCATTCCACAAGCATTGTATTTTACATAGTTTTCTAAGATTTGTTAGTATATATAGATTGCCGCCGATTTTAAGCGAGGTTGCCTTGTTTGTTTTCTCAGGTTTAACAGGTTATGTATGACAAGAAGATGATTTATATTCTGGAAGGGAAGCTTTGATTGTTCATTTTCTTGGAGGAAGATCTAACCTTGTTACCGCATTATCCACACCGAACGAAGCAAGGGAGTATTTGATTTCATTCTTTTACCTGTTTTACTTTTACATTTTTTAATTGAACATTGGGGACAATGTTCATCCTAAGTGTAAGGGGAGGGTAAATGATGATACCTTATAAGATACACTTTCACTTGAGTTTGTTTGTTTGATGGTTGGTGTGTAATAAAACTACGAGAAATACTTGTTAGTGTAATTTTAGCGCCAAATTTAAAATTTTTTACAACATTTGGGAGTGAAACTTTAGCCTTAGCAAGCGTATCATGGATAGGAGATTGTATGACTAGCACAAAACCGTACCATTCAGAAAAATTTTCCACCCAAATATGTGAGGTTCGCCTTTAGATTTGATAGGAAAAGCATTCATTATTAGTACTTATGAGTGTACCGGTAGCATTTAGATTCTAGAACTTGCGTTAGTGATGCATCCCGAGACCGCTAGTGAGTCTACATTCGTGTAGTAGGATTTACTACATGATAAGAGGCATTAGGATCACCCTTGTGTTAAACCCGTATCATAATTACTTGACCATTTAAGTCATATTACTTGGCTAGTAAAGTCAATTAATTTTTCCCACACCTTAGCGTTGTACTCATTTTTAGTACACGAAACCCCTAGTACACCCCTCCGAGCCTATCTTTTCGTTTCTAACTTTAAGCATCTTACTTAAAGGAAGAATTTGTTACAACCCACTTAAATGTACACCCAAATCACCTTAGCCTTCCGTGTATGCACTCTTCTTTAGTGCATTATTGTTACATGTTTAAACCCTTAGTTAATTATCTAATTAATTACATGGTTGCTAAGTCGAGTTATATCCTTGTACCTATTGTTTTGGGACGATTGGGACTCATGGGTAAAGTACTTATGTTATGGAGTAATGGGGAAGAACATCTATTATTACCCCCATATGTGCATTAATCTTAAAAGTACTTCAAGTGTTTTGATTATCTTGATTTGAGTCAATAGATTAGTTTATTGTAAAGTATGTAAAAATTCAAGTGTAAGGGGAATGTACATTCCCTATGATGTATTATTTTGGATGGTAGGGTAAGAGTGTATGAAAAAAAAATCGAAAAAAATATAAAAAAAAAAGAGAAAAAGAAAAATAAAAAGAGAGAGAGAAAAAAAAATATACGGACTACCATCCCGTTTCATTCTATGTTTGTTTTATGTTTTTGTTATTTTTCTTTTATTAGCTTAAGTCGAGTCTAGTCTTGGCTTAGCAACACCATATTGTACATGTAATTAACCAAGATGATTAACTCGCCACCAGTAAAGATTTCCTTTATCCAACAAAACCGTGTATTCCATATCCCTACACCTAACGTTATAACCCTTTGAAAGACCTCTTTGATAGTTTATCCTAGGTGCTTACGCCATGTGGTGGAGGTTTGATCCTTTCCCAAGCCTATGGTAATCTATTTAGCTATGACTGGTAGTAAGAGATGTTTTCCATTTTCATATTGTGATAAATACTTTATAACACCCGAGAGATGTGAGTATCTAAACACTATTTGTGAGGTGTTAGTGTATGACCTCCGTGCTTGTCTTTGGTCTTTAGTGGAACGATTATTTGTTGTAATTACTTTTATATTAGTGTTAAATGACCCCTAACTTGTATTTTGACTAGAATAAAAGCGCATTTGCTTGAGGACAAGCAAATCTCAAGTGTAAGGGTATATGATGAGGCGAAAAATGATCCGTTTTTAGGGGGTCATTTAAGCCCGGAATTGAATTTATTTGATCAAATATTGCCCTAAATCGTTCCTTTTGTGATTTTAGGTACTTTTGGAGTGAATTCTGGAAAAGGAAGCATTTTGGACATTTTTGGAGCATAAAAGTGAAGAAAATGGCAAAGTCTTAATTTTTCTTGCTGGGAACAGTACCTGACGGCGTCACCAAGTTCTACATGACGGCGTCAAGAAGTAAAACAAGAGGTGAAGTGGATAAAGTCCGTGACGGTCCAGAGAGTTTTACACTAAGGGGCATGACGGCGTCACCATAGGCCGTCATGGTCCCATTACACGTGACGGCCAGAGGAAAGTTGCTATTGACGGTGTCAGATCTGGATCTAGGCAATCCGATATTATTATGGGCGGCGAGTTGACGGCGTCAGATTTCTCTTCTTGACGCCGTCACGTTGGAAAATCTATATATAGTTTTGTAATTTTCATTCATTGAGAGAGGACAATTAGAGGGATAACTTGGAGAAACCCTAGCACGATTTTATCAGTATTTTCAAGGGTTTTTACCCTTTGAAACCTTTCATGTTCAATTAAGATAAGTATCCTTTCAATTCATTCAATATGTCTATGTGTTGTTTGAATATATCTTACGCTTGTCTTGATTTTAACATGCTAAGCTAGATCTCTTGTGTGTTTGCTTAGATGTAGTGAAACCTAGATGTTGATTATGAGTTTATTGCTTGTTTATAGTTGTTACGGATGAATGATTTCGATGTTAGGCTTAAGAAAACCGGCAGACTTCCATAGTGTAACTTGCTTGAACGTCTTAAGAAACATGAACCAATGTGTACTAAGGTTTTTATGGTTGTATTTAATGCATGAGTGAATTCTAGTGATCCCATGTTAGGAGCTTCTTGCAGGCTCGACATAGGAGTGAAGTAGGAGCTTATAGAGTTGGGGAAGTACGTACGCCACCCCACGATTGGTATTAAGGAATATAACCCGTCATCCACGCAATTGTAACAAACTATCAACCTGTAAAAGATATCTAGGGAGTAATGAAATCTAAGTAAACACCATTTTCCCATTTATTGTTCACACCACTAGTTTAATGAGCTTTATTTTCATTTTTGTTATTTTATTTTGATTGCATCTTAGTTATTGGGTTAGTTGACTAGCAACTAATTCCGCACATCCTTCTAATACCCGAGATTTTTACTTGCTTTTCATAAAATATAAAAATACAAAAAGAATCATCCCTCACCTCTAGACCTAGTTTTTAGGCTTTCTAATCCTAGCGACACTATTCCTGAGTTGAACGATCAATCCCCCGGTACTTGTCACTATACTATACTACAATGATCAGGTACACTGCCTGGTGGGGTTGTAAGCTTCTCGAGATCTCTTGAGAGGTAAAGCCTGGTGCAATTCCCACGCATCAATCATGCATTTCAAGTAATATTCAAATCCACCCATACGAAATTCAATAAGCAATATTTTCCTTCCAAAAAAATTCAATAAGCAAGCAAATTTATCAATATAAGATATACAAAACAATAATTTAGTACATTTATCAATATAAGCAAGCAAATTTTACGCGTACTAAATATTTTATTATCAGAATACCAGTTTATGTTACTTTCTTTTTTTATGTCCACATTATATACGATTCAAAGCCGGTAACGACCAGCAACACCTATTAAGTAACAGTTTATATTACTAGTAATGAAAAGTATGATGATGAAACATAAGCATCTTATAGCATAAGCAACCTATTAACTAACAGTTTATATTTCTGATGCAGTTTATATTACTGGTGGACCTTAGTGATTGACGATGATTACGATGGTGGTGGTGGTGATCGACGATGATTACAGTGGTGGACCTTAGTGATTGGCGATGTAGCTGTGCACTAGTTTAAAAGGCATGATTTTGTATCTAAAACTTCTATGTACTTTTTAAGAAGCTCGCATAAGCAACTTATAGCATCATCACATTCACTAGTGCTTCCACCGATATATAAAACTTGAGTTGCAGAAACACTTCTTAGTAATACAAAAGAGAGATTACAGTTTGATTTTAAACCACTATATGTATCAGAAAGAAATCTCAGTATATAAAAATCACTTGTTAAATAAACTGTAACTTGTCAATTTCAACTCCATAGCTTGATTTTTGATAGAGTTATAAAGTTTAAACAAATATTTTTTGTTTACTTTCTCTTAATACAGTTGGATATTAAAGGTTCATGAAAGTAGGCTAATTTTTATATAAGAATGACATATACAAAAGGCTTGTCAACCAGATTTTACTTATATTTTACTTGTGGAATAGCACTAGTTACCCTCCTGACAAGATAATGGTTAGCTAGTCACCAAAACATAGTAATAAAAGCTACTTATTGAGTTCACTCCTTCTTGAAACGGAATGACGGAACCTTTTTTCTTTGTTACAAAAAACGATAGCCTGGATCACACAAACACATGTAAAGCATGACAACTGGAACAAAATAAAATGAAAAAAACAAACAGGAACAAAATATTTTGGATCGCTAAACTTGGTTTTAACTGCAATAAAAAACTAGTTTGCAATACTAATTCCATCAAAATCAGGTTTTATTTACAATTTTACTTGTACTTAGTACTAAAAAGGTCTAAACAAGTACCTAGCAAAAACTTAACCAAGTCTCCTCACATGGTCACAATTTGGCTTTGATATAGAACGTGATCTAATTATCATGCCCAACATTTATACCCAACTCAAAAATTTCCATATAAAAGCGAAAACAAGTTATTTCTAGATATGAGTAAGAACATCTGCTTACATCTTAAGCATCAGGTGGGAAAACATTATATTACCCAACTCGTAGTTACTTGTTTGCAAGAGCAACCAAGTTTTGGATGAATTAAAATCAAAAGACCGCTTATGCTTATTCTCTTGTTGTTCATTAAAGATAAATTAATTACTTTGTAGCTTCTAATAAGTTGATAACAGGTTCTTTAGTTAGCAAGATTTATGACTACTCAGAAAAGAAACCAACAAATATATTAGCTAGCAAGCATTGTTTACGCGAATGATTTATTGGAAAAACAAGACAGAAATGGATTACCTTCCTAATCACATAACTTCGTTGTGCTATCTTCTAAAATAACTCACACAAATTGGATGTGTCTTTAACTTGTTTTAGTTTTCGTCTTCAAGTCAACCTCTAAACGGGATGCTCACGGATAATGGGAAATAGCTAATTTGATATCCCACCTACTGATCCAAATACAAGGTATCTTATGATTCACAGAATTAACAATATGAGAGGCCTCAAATTTGATGAGTCTTTTCCAGTGAGAATGTTTAGAACTAACTAACCATATTTGTTTCAACAACATGATATCAAATGCATTCACATGTGAAGAAATAAGGTATCGAATACCTTCACATGTGAAGAAATTTTTTCACATGTGAGGGTATTACCTTCACATGTGAAGAAATAAGGTATCGAATACCTTCACATGTGAAGAAATTTCTTCACAAGTGAGGGTATTGCCTTCACATGTGAAGAAATTTCTTCACATGTGAGGGTATTCGATACCTTATTTCTTCACATGTGAAGGTATTTGATACCTTATTTAAAGCCTCTAAAATTTCAATACCTTATTTCAAGCCACATATGAGACATAACCGTAAGTACTATCAAGAAAACTAAAATAACAGTCGTGAATCAGCAGAAAAAGTTTGCGGCTTGCGAAATACTAGTTCAGGCATTTCATCAAACAGTTGGTATGCATAATAAACTAAATGAGAAAATATCTTATTATAAACACCGATTATAAAAAAGCAATATTCGAATTAAACCCCGATTATAAACATCTGAATAACGAAAGTGTAAGAGTTTAACCTTTTGAAGATCCAATTTTAACCTAATAACCACCAAATTACAAAAGCAAACAACTATAAGATCAAGGAGATGATGGAGATTGGTCCTCTAACAGTGGTGATGGAGATGATGGAGATCAGAAAGGTGTTTCTATGGTGGCGATTGGTGGTTTGTGTTGTTGTGGTCGGTGGAGATTGGAGGCGATGGTAGTCGGTGGAGAATGGAGGTGACGGTGGTGAGGGTGTGTTTTGTTTATGGATAGAGAGAGAAAATGAGGATAATTTTTAGAGGTATGGATGCAAATGACAATAATTCAGTTCCACCCCTATACTTTTCGGTCAATATTTACAAAAATGCCATTCCGCCCAAATTCATATTATGATGAGATTGATATGATCCTACGGTCCAGATCTCTTCTCGCGTTCTCACAAAAAATGATCTTCTCATTTGAACGCTCCACTATATATATATATATATATATATATATATATATATATATATATAATATATATATATATATATATATATATATATATATATATATATATATATATATCTTAACTACTTATAAAGTGAAAATAGTCAATGTGGAAAAGTGAAATCTTAATTTTTGGTCAATCCCCAAAATACCCTTGCAATTGTGATTTCGTGTACAGCATCCATGTCAATCAATATAATAAGGAAATGTGGATTTGGTCAATATTGAAAACCTTTTTATTGAAACGTTAACACCATGCAAAACGTAAACACCATGCAAAATCATGCCCATATTGAAAACGTCATTGGTCTACTGCCCATCAAAAATAATAAGGAAACCATATGAACATTGAAACTTCTCTTCTACACATTATGTGAACTATTGGAATTAGAACACGGCTAGACATCTATCTTAGGCAATGATAATCAACAGCTGGACATTTATCTTAGGAAATGATAATCAACCATAATGTAACACATATATCTCCTCTCTTATATGTCTCTATGTAACCTAAAAAAAACCAAAAGACAGCCACCCTAAAATTTCCGCCGCCACAACCACTCTATATATCTACCGCCTCTAACACCATCAAATAAATCCTCCGTCACCGCCACTCTCGTTTTGATTGTTTGGTTGGTGGTTTAGGTGGTGTTTTCAGTT
Organism: Artemisia argyi; assembly: GCA_030686995.1. Classification (NCBI taxonomy): domain Eukaryota; kingdom Viridiplantae; phylum Streptophyta; class Magnoliopsida; order Asterales; family Asteraceae; genus Artemisia; species Artemisia argyi. The sequence continues at coordinate 61,641,984 of CM060691.1, read as the reverse complement.
GTTGCTTGTTTATGTGTTAATTGTTGTTCTACTGGTTAAGTTGATGGTTATTTGCCAGTTTTGGTTGGTTTACTGTTGGGTTTCAATATTTTGGTGCTTTGTGTTTCTCGGTTGTAAAACTGAGATCCAACCGCCGAACAAGAAACCAAAGCGATTGAATTTTGTTAGATCTGTAAAACGTTCATGGTGTTTAGGTTTTCAGTTATGTTATAGGTGGTGATAAAATCGTTCAATGGCAATGACTTTTGTTAGATTTGTAAACCGTTCAATGATATTTTTAGATATGATACAAAGGCCAATAAATGGTGATAAAATCAGATTTGTTTTTTGTATAAGTTTTGGATGTGGTTACAAATCTAAATATGGATGAATCTGGTATAGTGGTAGAAAGTTTGTATTATGTTTGCATTTGCTTGTGTTTTTTGTGATATTACTTGGTTTTTATTGTTTTAAATCTATTTTTCAATGAGGTTGGTTCGGTTGTAATTTCAGTGGTAACTTTGGCTACTTTTGGTTTTTGGCTGTAATATGTTGCTGGATATGTTTTTCTTGGCAGGGATGATGTTTCAACTTTCAAGTTTGTGGTTTGGCTTGCAAAATGGAAGGATGGTTGTGTGCTAGATTGACTAGGCTTAGCAACCTCTCTTATTTTATGTAGCCAACAAATCACTAATTTTATTGTTCATAAAGAAATCTGAGCCAAATTTGTTAGATCTAGAATATTAGTTTTTAGAATTGTATCTTTGCAGTATGTTTTCCTTACGAAAACTATTTTTTGAACCAATTCTAATTTCCTTATGGGTTAATTTTCATATGTCTTTTCAATTTTAATTTAATTTTTTGTTTAGTCTCTTGAAACAAACTACTTCCGTAATTTTGTATCTTTTGGTTTTGTGTTTTACATTGGATCGTCATATATGTGAGTTCTTGCTTTGAATCACTTCAATATTGAAAGTTATAATGATATTTTGGTTAAGTGTTTTGTGTAATCAAAATATCACTACAACTATCTTTCGCTATAAAATCTCGTTGCTATGCACGGGTACTCGTCTAGTATATATATATATATATATATATATATAAGAAAACACTTTAAGACTCTTTTCTAGTATAAATATAACGTCTTTTAAGCTGAATTTTTTACGCTAAAAATGTACTGATAAAAACGAAAAAGATTAACCACTTGGTCTAAATCAAGTGGCCACCAGGAGTAACCTTGGGGGTTTGTTTCCCTTTGAGGTTTCAGGTTCGAAGCTTGTCAATGGGGTTTTCCTCCTAGGCGAAGTAGAAAAAAAAAGAGTGGGGTTTATTCCCAAATGGCGAATTGAGAGGAAGGTATACTGCCCATTTGGATGTCACTGTACGAATCGAATCACTAACTATGCTATTCAGGTTATTCGGGTCAACCAAAAACCTAACCGATTCCAAATTCGATTTTGGGTTATGTTTAATCTAATCTGAATTCGGTTCCGTTTGGTTTTCGGTTTTACCAAAAGAATATTTTTAAAGAACTAACCGAACCTAATAAACCGAACAACCTGATAATCGAACCGACGAACACCCCTACATGAACCATCTAAAACTTGGATAAACTTGAGCCCCTGTTCTTTGGTGCTTAAGATATTTAGGCCTGTTACCCAATTAAAATAGCTGGGCCTTTTCTATATGAGAGATTGTTAAGTCCCAAAGTTGTGAAATGACAATAATTTGTTGAGGCCTAAAGCACTCGGCCTTATTTGACGATTCGACAGTTTGAAATCTATAGACTGGCCTAAGGTGAAGTGGTGAACATAAGAAGATCCGGGCCAGGCCCATCTTGATCCTCCATCAACCCAGTTAGGACTTAGGACCGACCATTGTCCATCCCCAGTCCCACCATATTTGTAGTTGTTTTTCTTCTTGATTGTCTATATTGTTCACGAATAAAGAAACATCAACTAAAACAGATACCGAAAAATAGATTTTTTTGTTTCACATAAAAAATAAAATAAAATAAATTAAAGTCAATTTACTATACCTTAATTTACCATGGCTTCTAAGCAATCACCGACTTGGCGACTTACAACATTAAACGGATAATAATTAATTGAGGATAACATAAAAATTTTAGTAGATTACTATGAATAATATTATGATATGTAAGGTAAAGGAGAAAGTATACTAAGTTACTTTATAACATAGAGTAAGTTATTTTATAAACTACTAAAATCATATGAGTTAAGAGGCTAATCCTCACCATTGATCTAACAATATTAGATGACCTAAACTAAAACAGAAAAACAGGGAGGTGCAAAAATACAAATTCACCTTCACATTATACCACCACACTTGCTACCAAGCCCCTCATTCAAAACAAAAGACACACCTCTACTTCAAACCGTCTCTCCCACAAACAGTCATGATAAAAAAAAAAAAAAAAAAAAAAAAAAAAAAAAAAAAAAAAACCGTGATTAAACCGTTAAAACACAATTAATCATTATATAATGGAATAGTCTAACAATAATAACTCGATTCCACCGACTTTTATGGTTCAGAATGAACCAAATCAAACCATCAATTGAAAGTGAGGCTGAAAGCATTGTTTATATTAAATAAATAAATAAATCATGATCAAATATGTTTATTTTTGTAGTTTTCGTTGTTTTTGTCATCGATTATATTGAATTTATTATTATTATTATTATTATTATTATTATAACCTCACTTTTCATTAAAAAAAAACATGGACGATTACATAAAATTAGAACGGAGTCTAGACACGATCTGAGCTCCCACTCCCTTTTGAATGCAAAAACTAATTCGATGAAAAATAAAAGCACTTCTCTTAAAATTATTTGAGTTGCTGCTGGCAGTAGACTTGATACGAGAAAGTGTATTTAACGCTTCCGCCTCTAGTTCCCCGAACATAGAAAAGGCAAAAGGGACGAACTTGTATCCATTGTCTTCAAACTTGGACACATACTTCTTCCTTTAGAACAATTAGTTATTATTATTATTTTTATTATTATTTTTATTATTATTATTTAATTATAACATCACTTTATTAAAAACTAATAGGATTTACAAGAATTAGTGGGGAGCCGAAAGACTAACTGGGCCCCCACACCTCTAGCTATAGCAAAGCTAATCTTACTAAAAATATGTGGAGCAACACGTGCTCCAATGTCTTGAGTCATAAAGAATCGTCGATTATTATTATTATTATTATTATTATTATTATTATTATTATTATTATTTAGAACAATTAGTTAGTAGTTAGTAGTTTGAGTCGTGTATGACATCCAAGAGGGTAGTATATTTTCCTCGAACCTTTGCATTTGAGGAATAAAACCCACTCCTTTTTTCCGACTCGCCTAAGCCTAGAACCCATACCTCCAAGGGAAACAACCTCCTCCAAGGTTACCTATGGTGGCCACCTCAAATGTACACACCTAGTGAAGTTTGAACCATTGACCTCTTTATTTTTTAGAACGGCAAATTTATTAAAAGACAAGCAAGATGCTAGAGAATTACAAAGAAATGGAACTAGGACACTTGATCCAAGAGATCCAATCAAAGTTATTTTTGTGATGGTTGTAGAGAAGATTTTGTGATTATTTGATAGATTTTACCGTTAGTGAAGCAATATTTGTTGTATTCAGTGATTGATTTATATAAATTATGCTTGTGATTGTAGATTTAAAAATTGATGAGATCATACGATTGATTAGGGGTTAGATTTCAATATTATGATTATATACAAGTGATAATTTGTTTACATACGATGTTTCTAAAAGATTTATTCAAAATTTGCGTGTCTATTAGCTAGGATTTTACAATTTCAGAAGGTTTGGTTGGTAGGTTTATATATATATATATATATATATATATATATATATATATATATATATATATATATATAGGGACGGAGACAGTGGGGGAGCCAGGGGGTGTTTGGCCCCCTCCAACACGCCCAATCGCTTTGATATTTACCTTATAAAATTTAAAAATATGACGCAACTATAGGCAAATGACCCCCCTAACCTTTAGTTAAATTACTTTGTTAGCTTGAGAAAAAAATTTCGACCCCCCTATTCATAATTCCTGGCTCCGTCTCTGTATATATATATATATATGTGAGGGTTAATGTGATATCAAACTTAAAGTAGTAAAAATAAGATCTAGTATAAACAACCACTAAAACCATTTTATAGATAACCATATTAGCAATAATGCACAAAAAATAAAGTATCAATACGAATTAACATTTTAGCAACTAATAACCAAATGATACATGAGTTTAGATTAGTGATACACACCTATAAATTTACATGTCGAATCAAAGTGTATCATCCTAACCTGATACATTACATGTCGAATCAAAGTGTATCACCTTGTTTTCGTCATTTTAAAAAAGAAAACCATCGAAACTTTCACAATTTTAGTTGTACTCAATAAAAAAAAATTATTTTATTTTAACAAGAGTGTCATTTGTCAAATTTTAGTTGGATCTTATTTTTACAACTTTAAGATTGATCTTATTTGATCTAGATTATATATATATATAGTTGGGATCAAATAGGAAAAATAACTAAAATAAGAATGATAAGAAGTAACCACAATCACACATTTCAGATGCACCTACAAAAGTGGATGCATCTACCTTCAAATTTTCCCTCCTAATTTGAAATGTGTGGCTATAATTACTTCTTACTATTCTTATTTTAATTATTCTTCTTACTTGATCACTTCCCTATATATATATATATATATATATATATATATATATATATATATATATATATATATATATATATAATCTGGATCAAATAAGATCAAACTTAAAGTTGTAAAAATAAGATTAAACTAAAATTTGACAAGTGACACTCTTGTTAAAATAAAATATATTTTTTTTATTAATTATAACTAAAATTGTTAAAGTTCCGATAGTTTTCTTTTTAAATTTGACGAAACCGATGTGATACACTTTGATTCGACATGTAAATTTATAATTGTGTATCACTAATCCAAACTCATGTATCTATTGTTATTAGTTGCTAAAATGTTAATTCGTATTAACATTTTATTTTTTGTGTATTATTACTATTATGGTTATTTATAAATAGTTTTAATGGTTGTTTAGACTAGATCTTATTTTTACAATTTTAAGTTTGATCTCACATTAACCGTCCCCTACATATACATACATACATACATACATACATACATACATACATACATACATACATACATACATATATATATATATATATATATATATATATATATATATATATATATATATATATATATATATATATATATATATAAAATTTAAAAAACTTTTAATTTTATATATAAAAATTTTAATCTGATTAATCCTCAATTAATTGCCGCCTAACCGATTAATCGCTAGGTAATACCTCGCCACCTGGATAGCGCCTAGCGATTTTTACAACATTCATATTTAGAAATTAAAATGGTGGAGATTCACAAATAGAATGTTGAAGTAGACCGTTTGATAAGTGGTTTTGTTCATTTTAGTGTATTATCACATGTGATAACCAACAAAGATGTGATAACTCATGTGTTAAATGGTTTGCGACCTTGATGTTGTATGCTTAGTTCATTTAGTAAGTTATCACATATGATAAATCAAGCTATAAATTAATGAAGAGTAATATCACCAAAGATAAGTCAATTAAGTGTCATTGGTACTAAATGAATAATCAAATGCTTATTTAACTTCATGTTTTACCACATGTGATAATAGTCTAATACAACATCAGCCTTCAGCTTTATCGGCTCCGTCTCGGCTTAACATTATTCTTGACTATGATCCACCTAGTGTTCCAATTCACTTGTTATAATCAGCTAAAACTGTTTGGAGGCAACATCGGCTTTCAGCTTCACTGGCTCCGACTTTGGTGGATAAACTTGCGATTTAACCATTTTTTAACTAAGATCCACCCATGTATCAATATTATTTCTCCTTAAAAATATAATATCACAAGTGATAATTATATGTGAATTTGAAATAGTAATATATAACAAGAAAGCAAACTTTAGTGTAATAAAAAATGAAAATATTAAATGAAAGAAAAAAAACAGGCAATTACATCTTGATATTTCCAAATAGAATAACGAATCCTGGTAAACTTTTATTCAAGTCTCGAACATAATTTATCAGACAGAAAGTAAAAATGAAAAGTATTAACCACATGTGATAATTAACTAATTTATTTAAAAGTAATGTCATACTTCGGCTGCTCCTCCTACGTTATATAAGCCTGCAGCTTTTTATTTGTTTGTATATGTATGTTTGTTATGATTAAACTGTGGCACCCTGTCACGGCGGAAACGCGCGGGTGTAACTTAATGGATATCATCACAACACCTGGTGTTTACATAGAGAACAACTACATGCACATAAATAGAGCAATTTACAATCACAAAGTGTTGTAACAATACCCCAAAATAAAATAGCCAAAACAAAACATAAATCCAAACATAGATGATAAACCACTTCCAATGCAACTAAGGTCTCGTTTATCCACACAAGCAAATAATCACACATAACATGCATACGATAACATTATAGGTCCAAGTTCTTTAACACCACACACATAATCACAGTAAATTAAATCATTTAAGACAAGCATCATTCCCATCCCAAGTTTAAAACAAGTTAAAATATGGGACTATGAACTCACCTTAAACTCCGCAGCTTCCACAAAAACAATTCACAATCTATAGCACACAAAAATAATCCACATTACACAAGGTCAAGCTAAAAGCTACAACCCATGTAATACACATATGATGGATGTCTAAGACTCATATGACTCACCATGGATCTCCTAGACACCATACTAACCACTACCATAACTAAATACTCACTAAATCCCTTACATTATTAAAATCAGAAAATGCAGAATTTTTTGGGTACATTCACCCACATAAAATCACGTCAAATAAAGCTCAACAACTCACACCAAAAATTCACTATGGTCTCACATAAGCATAAAAGCTAATCCCAGAAGGTCATGGACCAATAACACACACAAATACTCATAAGAAATTCAAACTTGTCAACTACTCAAATTCGGATCTGAACGCACACCAAAAAGTTTTGATTTTAAATAAATACTTCCACAAGTTTTTATCGCGAATCCATTTTGTGGTAGTCTAATATAACATAATACTTAACTATTCCAGAAGGCCTATTCAAAATACCACTTTTACAACCACATGACACTATCAAACTTTTACCTAAATTCTGTCCCGGTTTGACAGCTTTGACACCTTAACAAAGAAAAATCAAAAGACCAACTTCCCAACCTTGAAATCAATCGTGGCTGGACTTTTTGGAAAGCTCTTTCATTATACTTCAATTTAGACCTAAAATTTGTGACTTAACTCTTCACCGTCTGTTATTTACACTTACATCTTTACAGTCATAGTTTTCTGTCCAAACCCTAACACATAATCTAACGCGTTTAACACTCAATTCTCTTAACCAATCATCATACTATTATCATTAATTGATCCCAACATGTATAATAACATTAATTTACAGAAGTTAACACAAACCCTAATCCATCATATAATTATTACATGAATTACATTAATAAATCAAACAATTGAACATGTATTTTAAGAATTTTACCTTGATTCTTGATTATTGCTTCACAATTATAAACCCTAATTTTTTTCCTCCCTTCTTTAGCTCCTTGGATCGACTCAAATGCAGAAAAAAAACGTTTTAGGGGTGTTTGGTTTGATATATATATTAATTATGGATAATCCTTTGGCTTAAGAGTCATATTTAGACTCAAATTATGTTTCCTTTTCCTTTATTTTTCTCTATAACCGATTTTTACATATATATATATATATATATATATTTTATTAATTTATTTATTACACTCAAAACCTCATACTTTTCATATTTTTATGTATTCCCATAACAAAATCTAACGTCTTTCGCGATAAACCTTAATTTTACGACAACCCGGAAAATAATCATTTTCAAAACAAAGTTTCCAAAAATAGATTTTCACACTCTTTTATAAGCATAACACATAAAAACAAACTCCTCGTAACTTGCTAACGCTCAAATACTTGAACGAAGACTCGTTACGCAAAAATCACAAAAACACCAAAACTACACAAGTCATTTCTACGCCACAAAGGTGATCAAAATGAACTTTCCCAAATTCCAAACTTTCTAAATCACAATAAAACCATTTACGCAAAGGGATTTAGTACTAAAACTCACATATATCACACTTACATCACTACAAACACCTAGGAGACACCAAACAAACGTCAACCGAGTCAAGACTATCAGTCAAACTGACCTGCTAAAACCACGGTTGTTACATCATCCCCCACTTAGGGAAATCGCGTCCCGAAATTTCAACTACTCGAGTCACCACTCATAACAGCAAAAGAAAATTTATGGATATTTAAGCGGGAAAATACCACTCTATAAAATCATAGAGAAAGAATCGCAAAAATGTGAACCGCCTAAATACCCGAATTCACACAATAGAAAACATTTCGTCACTCAGACAATACACGCAAATAGATACACTCCCCGATCAATAACACCAATGATCAAAACGACTTCTCGCAGGTAGGTACGATACCCTCGAACCAAAAGAAAATTCAAATGGTAACCGCTGAAAACACCACATATAATGGTTACACGCAAAACAAACATTAATTACATCTGATCCTCACGTTCCCAAGTAAACTCAGGACCACGCTTAGAATCCCACCATACCTTTACCAACGTTATCTCACCACACTTCAACCCCTTAACAACTCGATCCATAATCTCAACAGGTTTCTCGACAAAACGAAGAGTCTTGTCAACCTTACACTCATCTAATGGCACATGCAGACTAGCATCCGCCAACCACTTCTTTCCATTGGATACGTGAAACGTATCATGTACACCACTCAATTCCTCAGCTAACTTCAACCGGTATGCCACAAATCAAATCCTTTCCATAAATCTCAAACGGTCTTATGTATCTCGGTGCTAACTTGCCTTTCTTACCGAAACGCACGACACCCTTCCAAGGAGATACTTTTAACCTCACAATATCACAAACACCAAACTCTAAGGCTTACAGCAATAATTCGCATAACTTTTTTGGCGATCTCTTGCAACCTTAAGTCTTTCCTTAATCCAAAAACCTTATTCGTAGTCTCTCGTTCTAGTTCAGGACCAATTAGTTGGCTTGTTCCAACCTCTGTCCAAAGAACAGATGACCTACATTACCTTCCATACAACTTTTCACACGACATATACTCCATACTAGAATGATAATTGTTGATATAGGAGAACTCAGCTAAGGGTAACTGTATATCCCGGCTTCCTCCAAAATCAAACACACCCATGCTCTTAGCTTACCATCCAACGCCTGATTTGTACGCTCACTTAGTTCACTCCTTAGAGAATGATAAGTCGTACTCCTCTACCTACGCGTTCTCAAGACTCTATAACACGTTTACCACTATCGCGAAGTAAGTATTTCATCATGTATCTTGATGATCAACGCCACACCCTATGGCTCTTTACCAACTCACCGAGCGAAAAGAAATCTCGCCTACTCCTCCATACATCTCTTGCTGAGGTAATAATACGTCTTATCCATTCTTGGATGTATAAAATACCTTGCATGATTGATGTCCTTACGCTTCCTCTCAATGAAACCAATAGCTGGTCCGCAAAGTACATTCCTCCATCTTCGTTCCTTTCCATTTACTGGTCTAAAACAAGTAATCATTCTTCTTACATGTTCTCATCCTTGAACCTCTCTCTCTCTATGCTGTCAGTATCATCCTCTTAACTCCGAACTGAATTATCATAATCATTGCTCACCAACATCTAAGTTTCACTCGTTCACTCCCGCTCAGCGCCCTTACCACGATGTCCTCCCTTCCTTGACGGTGGCGTATCAGACAATCGTAGTCACTGAGAAATTCCACACTCAACTTCTCTTCAACATATATTAACCTCTTGTCAAATATATGCTAACGGTTCTTACGATCTGTGAAGATAACGCTTTCTGCTCCATACAAATATTATCTCCAAGTTCTACTCCCCAACTTTAAGTCACGTATCACATAGTTCCTCATATGGTTCGTCTACCTCCACGATGCCTGAAGAACGTACATCTTAAAGCTACACCTCTCACTTGAACACTTGGCAAACATCCTCTTCTTCTTCAACGAACAAATTGATATTCAAAACAACAATCTATCCTAAGTAAACGACGCGAACCATGAAACCGGTCGAACAAAAACGTATATCAACAAACTCAAAAGGGGTACGAATTACCGACCAACGAAGTAACGAACATCAAAATCAAAGCTAGAAAACACAATGAGAAATTTTCCCCCAATAAAAGTAGATACGGATAAAATGTTCATGAACATCCATACAAAGAAAATATAAAATACACGTACCCATAAAACATCCACAAACGTACCACAACGAAAGAAACACCCGATGAACCAAATACATAACAAGTTTGGTAAATGAGAACCATAGACAGTTCTTATTCCCGTACTCGACCTTCCCAAAAACAAATGAACACCGTATTTCACAAGACATGTCTTAAACTTATACATTTTTTATAAAATATATATAAACCATTTTATGTAAAACATCAACATAACCATTTTCTTTCTACACTTCCTTTTCACCATAAAAATAATAGTTTCCAACAAATGGCCTTGAAATACCTAAAACGAATTTTAAAATACCATAAGGACTTTAACTCAACCCCTTATGCGAATGCGAAAGACATGGAGGAATCACATAATCAAAATAATTATCAAACGAACTCATACCAGTGAACACTCACGCAAATACATTGCAAACCAAGCGAAAAACGCAAAGACTCATTCGTACAACGATCAAACCAAAATCATAGAAAAACACCGATACTAATAGGTCACAAAACATGTCACGAAATCCAATTGGTGTGCAAATGAGGGATCAAATATCCACACCAACTCGACGCGAACCAACAATACTCGAAGAATAGTATAACATTCATCCGAGGAATGAATGTATGGAATAACCAAAGAAACGAACCAGTATCCAAGAAAAATGAATTCGATTACCCAACACCTATCACGACGTCAAAGGGAAAGAGTATGGCATCTGTACCATCATGGTACGAATAGGAATGCCAACCCAAAAATTAGGTATACAAACGGAATGTCTAGCAAACGAATCAACTTAAATACCATAACATAAGTACCCACCGATGATTGAGGTATCAACATATGATAGGTAGGATGGAATCTCACCACCTACACACCCCAACATATAACGACTGCCCTAACGGTTAAGGGAATACTTCTCTAACCATATAGCCATCACCAATCATGATATCACATACCATCCACCACAACATCTAACAACAAACATCAATCAATGTACTAATGGTCACAAGTTCACATGTGTGATACCCTTATAATTATGTTCGCGACCATAGTTATAAGCCTATTCCACACGCATACTTACTTCCAAAACCACACATCTCAATGATAACGCACATATACCACATAGCACCTAATACACCATGCAATCCATGCTATCATACTTGCAAGTCCACTTGTGTTGTGACGCATGTATAATTATGTTGGCCACCATAATTATCTATGCCCCCTTTCATAAGTGTACTCCCTCCTATGAAAACACATCATGCAAACAATCATACAAACAAAAACAAGAGACGTCGCAAACACTCATCTCGCATGGAACAATTCCAACGATCACGTAAACTCTATAATCAAAATCACTTGGATAAGGTCGATCCAATACCCAAGAGTAATCACGCTCCAACATGGCTCCAGACTGTAAAAGACAATATACAAATTCCAAAACATAACACAAAACAAAAGACGTCGCATAATGGCTCAACTCCACTCTCGCACTTATCTCCCCACTCAGATCAATTCAACTTACTACTCGTTGTGGACTCTAGATCCGAATCCACACCATTCCATCCTAACTCCCTTTCATCTTTACTCAACCACCCATTCATGTTTCCTACATGTTGAGGTAATCGACAACATGCAAAACTATCTCTATTCTTTTCTTCCAATTCCACATGATTCACAAGTGCATACAAATCACGAGGTTTAGACTAAACCACATCTCCTTCCTATGTGAAGTGAGGACACTACCAAGGGTATTTGGTAATGGCTCCATCTCCAGAAGTCACTGTTGTTCCAAACCTCTCCACTTCTTCTCCACCAACGTTTCCCATAAACGTCATCTCCTTGTCCGAGGATAGATACATGCTATCGGGAACTCGGATTCTGCAGTTAATCCGTTTCATCCGACCACTTCTCCCGCATCCGATAGCGACAATGGTAGTCCAACGAAGCATCTTACGCGCAGAAGTCGATATAATAAAGTCGATATATACAATACTACGTATAGAGGGTAGAATAGACGTCCGAAACTCAATAAAACATCTCATAAATATAGAAAAATAGACATATAAAATACTATACTCACACATAGATCCTAACTGCAACTATATGAGGGACTCCTAGGTTATAGTCTAGGTTCAACCACCTAATTCTCTATAACCAAGGCTCTGATACCAATCTGTCACACCCTGCCACGGCGGAAACGCGCGGGTGTAACGTCATGGATATCATCACAACACCTGGTGTCTACATAGAGAACAACTACATGCACATAAATAGAGCAATTTACAAACACAAAGTGTTGTAACAATACCCCAAAATAAAATAGCCAAAACAAGACATAAATCCAAACATAGATGATAAACCACTTCCAATGCAACTAAGGTCTCGTCTATCCACACAAGCAAATAATCACACATAGCATGCATACAATAACATTATAGGTCCAAGCTCTTTAACACCACACACATAATCACAGTAAATCAAATCATTTAAGACAAGCATCATTCCCATCCCAAGTTTAAAACAAGTTAAAATATGGGACTATGAACTCACCTTAAACTCCGCAGCTTCCACAAAAACAATTCACAATCTATAGCACACAAAAATAATCCACATTACACAAGGTCAAGCTAAAAGCTACAACCCATGTAATACACATATGATGGATGTTTAAGACTCATATGACCCACCATGGATCTCCTAGACACCATACTAACCACTACCATAACTTAATACTCACTAAATCCCTTGCATTCTTAAAATCAGAAAATGCAGAATTTTTTGGGTACATTCACCCACATAAAATCACGTCAAATAAAGCTCAACAACACACACCAAAAATTCACTATGGTCTCTCATAAGCATAGAAGCTAATCCCAAAAGGCCATGGACCAATAACACACACAAATACTCATAAGAAATTCAAACTTGACAACTACTCAAATTCGGATCTGAATGCACACCAAAAAGTTTTGATTTTGAATAAATACTTCCACAAGTTTTTATCACGAATCCTTTTTGTGGTAGTCTAATATAACCTAATACTTAACTATTACAGAAGGCCTAGTCAAAATACCACTTTGACAACCACATGACACTATCAAACTTTTACCCAAATTCTGTCCCGGTTTGACAGCTTTGACACCTTAACAACGAAAAATCAAAAGACCAACTTCCCGACCTTGAAATCAATCGTGGCTGGACTTTTTGGAAAGCTCTTTCATTATACTTCAATTTAGACCTAAAATTCGTGACTTAACTCTTCACCATCTGTTATTTACACTCACATCTTTACAACCATAGTTTTCTGTCCAAACCCTAACACATAATCTAACGCGTTTAACACTCAATTCTCTTAACCAATCATCATACTATTATCATTAATTGATCCCAACATGTATAATAACATTAATTTACAGAAGTTAACACAAACCCTAATCCATCATATAATTATTACATGAATTATATTAATAAATCAAACAATTGAACATGTATTTTAAGAATTTTACCTTGATTCTTGATTATTGCTTCACAATTATAAACCCTAATTTTTTTCCTCCCTTCTTTAGCTCCTTGGATCGACTCAAATGCAGGAAAAAAACGTTTTAGGGGTGTTTGGTTTGATATATATATTAATTATGGATAATCCTTGGGCCTAAGAGTCATATTTGCACTCAAATTGGGTTTCCTTTTCCCTTATTTTTCTCTATAACCGATTTTTACATACATACATACATGTATATATATATATATATATATATATATATATATATATATATATATATATATATATATATCTTTTTTTTTATTAATTTATTTATTACACTCAAAACCTCATACTTTTCATATTTTTATGTATTCCCATAACAAAACCTAACGTCTTTCGCGATAAACCTTAATTTTACGACAACCCGGAAAATAATCATTTTCAAAACAAAGTTTCCAAAAATAGATTTTCACACTCTTTTATAAGCATAACACATAAAAACAAACTCCTCGTAACTTGCTAACGATCAAATACTTGAATGAAGACTTGTTACGCAAAAATCACAAAAACACCAAAACTACACAAGTCATTTCTACACCACAAAGGTGATCAAAATGAACTTTCCCAAATTCCAAAGGGATTTAGTACTAAAACTCACCTTTATCACACTTATATCACTACAAACACCTAGGACACACCAAAAAAAACGTCAACCGAGTCAAGACTATCGGTCAAACTGGCCTGCTAAAACCACGGTTGTTACATAAACTCTCCACACAAAAAAAAAAAAAAAAAAAAAAAAAAAAAAAAAAAAAAAAACTGCAATCTATCTTTCGTTTTTTTACTTTGCTCCATTGACTTCTCCCGTCCACCCTTAATGTGTGGTTTGATGTCCCATTGTTCTTTCCAATGGATGGATTCCTAACTACAATCTTGGGAGTTTTTTAACACCCATAAGAACTTAAACAACATCAAAAACTTTTTTTAATGGAGAATTTAACAAATCAACTTATAATTCTGATTTAAAAACTTTCATCTTCTCTACAAAAGCAATCAACTTTTTCTCGTCATAATGCATCATATGTAAACCCTCATATGCTATATAAGAAGCCTCAATCGTTCATACAGGGATTAACATACATACATACATACATATATATATATATATATATATATATATATATATATATATATATATATATATATATATATACATACATACATACATACATACATACATACGTATATATATATATATATATATATATATATATATATATATATATATATATATATATATATATATATATATATATATATATATATATATATATATACGGGGGCTTTATTTTCAGAACACTGTTAAGTGCGGGAACTGCGAGAACTCCAATTTTGCATTAGAAAACATGTATGTTCATATAAAACATGTATGTTTTCTTACACATTTCTTACGTACTAAGGGGTGTGTAAGAAAACATACATGTTTTATATGAACATACATGTTTTCTAATTTATAATTAGAGTTCTCGCAGTTCCCGCATTTAACAGGGTTCTAAAAATAAAACCATTTTGCATTGATCTATTGCACTTAACAGGTTTTTATATAAACATGTATTATGTGTATTAAGGTGTATGTAAGAAAACATACATTTTTATATGAACATGCATTTTTTCTAATGCAAAATTCGAGTTCTCGCAATTCCCGCACTTAACAGGGTTCTGAAAATAAAGATACACTATATATATATATATATATATATATATATATATATATATATATATACATATATATATATATATATGTATATATATATACATATATATATACATATACATATACATATACACAAAATAAATTTTGTCTTTTCTAGATTTTCTTTTTACAAATCTATTTAAATACACAAAATAAGCAACTTTTATAAAGGGACTTTGGTTGTAGATCAAAAATAAGCAATATGGAACCTAATAAGCTTAACAGGTTGTTTGTTAAAGTTTATTAGAACTTGAATAAGCTTATAGAAAGCCACTCAGCACAAACCAAAGAATAAATAAGCTACTACATGGATAAGGAAACTTGAAATAAGCAATTACCAGGAAATAAGCACACTATATAAGCTATTAAGAGCAAATAAGCACTAGGCCAAAACTGAGTGCAACTCAGGCCAAATGGGCAACCTTTGCAGGCCTGTGGGGCCCACTAGGGAAATTGGAAGCCCAAAGTGAAAGTTGATCCAATAAGCTGAGCTTATTGGCTTTTCAAAAAGCCAAAGTTTGACCTCTGGGTCCCACAAACAAAGACAGGAGAGGGCATGGAAGTTGGGAGATTTGTGCTGATGAATCAGCATACACTCAGGAAATGGACAACCTAAAAGCTGCTTGCAGCCCTAGTAAATAAGCTAAAAAGCTTGAAATAAGCCATGGTTCTTGTAAAAGGGCTTATTGGCTTCCCAAAAATCCAAACACCAGGGGGTGGGACCCACTAATGAAAAAGATATGAACCTAGGAAGTTGGGGTGAAAACCTGATGCCCTGGTGCAGGGTATCCCAGTGGCCTGCAGCCCTTTTTAAGTACCTGTAAAAGCTACCACAAAAATCCTAAAAATAAGCTGATCATTTATTCCTAAAGCTAAGCTGGCAGACTCTCACTTGTGAAAAGATCAAGCCTTGATTCTACACACAAAAATCATGAAAATTCATGCTGTTTTAGGATTTCTGACAAAGGGTAAACTTTTGACTTTTTAAGTTTTGAACAAGGTTTGACTTATATGAACTTCCAATTGATCCTACTTACTAAATAAGGTGTTATAAGTTATAAGTGAACTGAATTAGACTACATGACCAACTTATGTAGATGTATGATGAGATTTGGGGGGCTAATACCTAACAGTGAACAGCCAAAGGGAATCAAGGGGTCATTTTGACTTTCTTTCAATTAGAGCTTGGTTTTAAACCTTTACTTGACCTAAACTAACCTAAGGTAATTCACTAGTACCAAAATAACAAAAACACAACAACTAACACACCAAGTAAAGCACTAATCCAAACACCCCTTAATGGACTGTTTACACTACAACTTAGGATTTTAGAACCAATTCTACTGATTTTATATTATAAATAGATTGAATATACTAAATAGAAACTAGATGATTACTAAATTACCACAGATAATAATAAGAACAAGAACATGCAAAAATCAAGGTTCTGACTTACAAATGGTTCCAAGGAATAGGGTATTGAACAAAAGATCACAACTGACCTACACCTCCCCTGAGGCTTCTAAAACCATGGAAATTCAATCATCCACCATGCTACAAATCTGTGTCATCTTCATTCTTATATTTTCTATAAATTTTTAGTGATTTTTGGTTTTTAAAGCTAACACTGATTTTATACTATTTTGAGCTTGAAGAAGCTTTTTACTAAACTTATATGAGCTTATGGATCACTGAAGTACACCTTTTAACAATATTTAAGCTAAAATGAAATTTCAACTGAGAAAATTGAATAAACTAAATTGGAACCTTAGAACTAAAATTGATGCTTAGAAAAAGTTTAGAATACACTGAGGAAGCTTAGTACATGATCTTTAAACTGAAAATTACATTGAAAAAGAAAAATTACACAAAAATGACATTATCTAAACTAAGCTAAACTAATTACTCTTCTCTCTGTCTTCTTTCCTCCTCTTTATAGAATTTAGAGGTTCCCACAAGCACTCTGAACAACTCCCATCAATAATCTTGACCATTTGTTGTCTGAAAGTGATCCTAGTCATCAATTTGGATTTTGGCGCCAAAAGTATCTGTGGATATTTTTGGTTGCGTGTGAGGATATTCAGGCATTTAATGGGGCTTGGATGGTTGTGGAGGTGGAGGGGACAGAGTGGGAAGAGCTGGTGGACAAGTGGTGGTGAAAGTTGGGGTGAAAAACCACCTGGTTTTGTGGATGCAAGGGTGAGGGAGAGGGTGAACAGTGGAGGCGGTTTATTGTTGGGGTTGACTGGGTTTGACCCTGGTAATATATTTTAAGGTTTTGGGCTTTTGGTGTTGGGCTTGGACAAAAAGGGTGGACTTGGGTTGTGTTTTACTATTGGGTTAGGATAGATAGATAATAAGTCCGTTTGTTTTGTAAGTGTAATAACCATAAGGACCTAAAATGTAAAAACTACAAAGTTGAGGGGCCTGATGTGTAATTTATCCAAAGTTGTTACAAGGACAAATATTCCCACATTTGAATAACCCAATGACCAAAGTTACATAATTTCCAAATTTAAAACTCCAAGGGCCATTTTTGCCATTTTTGAAACTTCAGGGACTAATCTTGCCATTTGATGAAAAGTTTTATTCAAGGACCAATTTTGACAACTTTGATTAATATAGGGACCTTGAATGATAATTTTTCACATTTTGAATACCAGGGACTATATTTGCCAATTCTTGAAACTTTAGGGACCAAATGTGCAATTTCTCCAAACTTTTCACCAAATGCGCAATTTCTCCAAACTTTTCACCCAAGTACCATATTTGCCAAAGTTCAATAACACAAGGACCATAATTGATTTTTCCAAAGTTTTAAATCCCAGGGACCATTTTTGACAACTTTTGAAACTTTTCACCAAAGGACTAATTATGATAATTTGTGATTTCCAAAGGACCTTTGGTGACTTTTCTTACAAAATAAATGCTCAGGGACTAATTTTAACAAGTTTTGAAAGTTGAGGGACTGAAACTGTCAGTTATGCAAACTTTGTTCATTTTTCATCTGTTTTTAATCATTTTCTTCTGAAACATATAAAACACAATCCTGGGGTATTTTCAGTATTTTGATGCATATTTGAGTGTTTTTAGATGTTTTGGCAGTTCAGATACGACAAAAATGATGAGTATTTACACACTCATCAATCCCCCACACTAAAATATAGCTAGTCCCTAGCAATCATTTATGAAAACTTAATGGAGTAGCCAAATGTTTCAGTGTGTGATACTTTGGTACACTGATAACCAAATGATTTTGAGCAAACCATCAGCTGTCAACGGATTTGATTTGTCTTTACCAAAAGCCGTTTGCTTCCGGACTAGCCAACTCTTCACGATTAAAGATATGGTGAGTTGAATCCCATACAATTTTTGGCAAATTGTCAGCCATCAACGGTTTTGAGATATCTTTACCAAGAGCCGTTTGCTCTTGGATTAACCAGTCCTTATGTGATTTAGACATGGTGGACTGATTACCATTTGTTGTGTTTAGTGCGAAGCACTTCCACTAAATTTTTTTTTTGCTAAAACGGGGGTATTATGGCACTTATAAGGTAAAAAATATGATCAAATTCGCCAGAATCCCCCCCCCCCCCCCCCCCCCCCCCCGCGACTAGAATTGAATATTGCCCTCAATATTCAAAGTACCGGCTGTTATGCCGATATTTTGGAAAGCTTTACATTTGAAAAATTTTAGACTTGGGTAAGTGTCGGAATAGCATATATATATATATATATATATATATATATATATATATATATATATATATATATATATATATTTCTTTTTTTTAGATTACTTTATATACAACAGCATGGGTAATTCCCCCACACTAATTTTTGGAGAAAGAAGTCAGAGATATGGGTGAAAACCTATGTTGTGCTAATTTTTGTTCAACGAGTCACTAGCTTGACTCGATCCCCGAATTCATTGGTTCTTGGGGAAGCAAGTGGAAGAGATAATCTCCATCGGACTTTCATTCAAGATGTTTAGACAAACATTGAAGTACGTGAAAGTTCCACACCGATGAGATATACCCGGCTCAAAAGATTGATAAATTGAGATGCCTGGGTCAAAGATAATATCCTCACTCCCGCAGGAGTGAAGGACAGGGGAAGTTACGGGATAAGCGAAGAAGAGAAAGAAAGTCATGATAAACATCATGACTAACTCATCATCATCAGGAGAAGATTCAGAATTAGAATTCACAATTTCAATATCACGAATCTCATCATTTAAGCTCATTTGATCAAGATGTATCCCGGGTGTGTCTAGATCAAAGTAGAAATTATCATACACCGGCGGAGATATGATATGAGTGAGTTCACAGGAGAACTCCTCGAAGGTGAATGAATCATATTCTGGATTGATGTGAGTGAGTTCACAGGAGAACTCTTCGAAGGTAAATGATTCATATTCGGGGAGAGAATTATGAGAATGAGAAGTGGTACTGCCACTAATCTTCTCTCCCACATGATCAAAATGGAAGGTTTCAAATTCCGGTATAGAATCATCGGAAGGAATGTCACTATCCTTATTGGGGATAGGAGATACAATAGGTTTCTTTTTGAAAGCATTGATTTTAGAAATGAGGAGACTGACATTCAATAGTGTTGCACGAAGTGCTTCATCTTTGATTTTAGTGTCAGTTTCATCATTCTCTTCTTCTAAGCTGACTAGCTCAGAAGGTAATCCTTCCACATCACTGATATCTCCAGAAGATAAATAATTTTTATCAGTATGTGAATTACTAAGCTCGATGTTAGGATTAGAATTTAAAAGATTTTCAATTTCTCCCAGATCGGCTTCGAAGTTAAACAGATCATCATCACTTCCTAATGGAAGTGGATTGATGTGAGTAAGTTCATCTGTGAACTCCTCAAGAAGAGGGTTAACATCAGAATGAGGTAGTGATGCCTCCACATACTCAACTTCTCCATAAGATGTACAATCATCATTAAAATCGGATAAAGTCTCAAAATGATCTTTTGGACTTTCAGGATGGGAAGATAGATTACACAGTTGGTCAAGAATTCCCTGGAACTCACTTGGGATTGGGACAAGGTTCTCAACACTAGACTTTATGAATTCGTCCGATTCCTTTTCTGGAATAGTGTCAAGATGCTCGTCCCCATACTTAGAGAGTTAGTGGGAATTTCGGGTGTGATAACAACAGACTGAGGGAGTTGAGAAGGACTAGCATTCATGGATTGTACAAGTTCCATTTGTTATTCTGCTAGTAATTCCATAGTATTCTTTTCTCCCTGTGATTTTTGGATTGGTGGAATTTCAACTGATGTACTTGATGAATCTTTTTGAATAATAACAACGTTATCTTCATCATCGTCATGAAATAGAGCAGCATTGCGAAGATTGGCACATATTTTAGCTGATCGTTGCTCAGCCAGTAATTCTTCCATGCTTTTTCCAGAATCTCGTTCTTCAGCAAGTAATTCTGCCATAGTTTTCCCACGAGAATTTGGAATGAGTGGAAATTGTGGGGGTGTGGATGTGTCAAAACCGGAAGGTTGACATTTAAAATCATCATGAGGACCCCCACAATATGCACAAGAAGAACTTGGAGCATGGCGAAGCGAAATATTAGCTAACTCATCCTTAAGTTCTTTAAATTTCTCAAGAACTTCTAGACAAAGGTCTTGCGGGTATTGAGGAGTTGCTTGGATCATTTGGTACTGTGGAGGTTCGTCTTGATACGAATAGTCGTAATTGTTACAAGGAAATGGATTCCTTGTTTGACAATGAGAGCTAAAGTGTGGACCTTCACAGTACTCACAACAATATGATTGTTATGACTGATTCGGTGAATAATATGGATATTGTTCATTTTCAAAACTTTGATTGTTACCAGGAAACTGTTCATAGACAAACGTGTTCCTGGTTTGACACTCAAATCCTTGGTGAGGACCTCCACAGTATTCACATGAATATGTCTGTATTTCATGGTATGGGGGCTGATGGAATAAATCAGTTGTAGCATGGTAGGAATAGAGATTTTGGTTATAGACAAACCCGTTTCCTGACTCCACTATGCTACAACTGGGACAATTACCACCATTATGAGGACCACCACACCATTGACAAGCAAGATGGTGGGGATAAGACATAGAAAGAATCAAAGGGTTATAGAGGGTAAGGGATAAAGAATCAAAAAGGTGAGAGGGTAAAGGTAAATATTTTTGGTATTTTTGAAAAACATGATTGGTGCATATGCACTAAAAACAAAATCAATTAAAACAAGACCGAGGCAAAACGACATGGAACTTAAACCAATAATCACAGTATGACTGGCTTCTTTGAAAAAGGTATACCAATCACAAGGATACAAAGGCAAGTTTTAATCTTTAGTTTGGGAACTTATTAATGTTCATACCTCCAGTTGGTAGGTATTCAGCCTTGGTTTGCGGTGGTAATATTTTATGTAGTTATTATTCACAAGAAAAAGACGAATGTTTTTGGGTTTTTGGGAGCATGTGCCGAAAAACTTTTGGAAAATATTTTTGGTATCGATTCGTTAACCGAAATCGTTTTCTTTAAAATTACTCGCATGGTGGTGGGAGAGAAGAATGGATCTCTCTTCAGTTCGCAATTTAATGTCAGAACTTCCGTATTCCACCTCTGTAGGTTGTAATCTTAAAGAAATCGAAGTAATTTAACTTCACGATTTGTTTTGTTGTTTTTGATTTTTTTGGTGTTGTTAACACTTTAGGAAAAGTGTTAATGAACTTTTTGATATGATTAAGATTTTTACAAAAACTTTTTACAAAAGTGGTGAAATTTGTACAAGGAGGGTTTTGAAAACCACTAAACCTTAAACGTTTTTGAAACACGCAACAACCTCCCCGGCAGCGGCGCCAAAAATTGACTCCTCCTTAACCAACCAGTCAACCGGGTGCGGTCAATAGGCTCACCTAGGAGGGAGTGCAAGTATTAAATCCATAGAAGTACAGGGAAATCCCCGGGTCGTTATGTCCCAGCGAGATTGAAATGGTGTTTTGAAACGTTTATGGGAATGAGTGATACTGAGGACAGTAACCAAAGATATATAAAAACTAGGAAAAATATAAAAACTAGGTAGTGCCTAATAAAAACTAATTTCGCTATTTAATACTTAAATATTAATTAATAATTAATAAAACTAATATTAAATCTAATAAATACTAAATGACAATATAAAATTCTGAAAAAATTACTAAAAATACTTTAATATAAAAGAAAATTAACAAAAATATAAAAATGCAAATTACTTAATAAAAAGCTAAAAAGGAAAATTAAAAAGATAAATAATATTAAATAGAAGGGCATCACTTTATTAAATTTTGTCTTTTCTGGATTTTCTTTTTACAAATCTATTTAAATACACAAAATAAGCAACTTTAATAAAGGGACTATGGTTGTAGATAAAATATAAGCAATATGGAACCTAATAAGCTTAACAGGTTGTATGTTAAAGCTTATTAGAACTTGAATAAGCTTATAGAAAGCCACTCAGCACAAACCAAAGAATAAATAAGCTGCTACAGGTATAAGGAAACTTGAAATAAGCAATTACTAGGAAATAAGCACACTATATAAGCCGTTAAGAGCAAATAAGCACTAGGCCAAAACTGAGTGCAACTCAGGCTAAATGGGCAACCTTTGCAGGCCTGTGGGGCCCACTAGGGGAATTGGAAGCCCAAAGTGAAAGTTGATCCAATAAGCTGAGCTTATTGGCTTTTCAAAAAGTCAAAGTTTGACCTCTGGGTCCCACAAACAAACACAGGAGAGGGCATGGAAGTTGGGAGATTTGTGTTGATGAATCAGCATACACTCAGGAAATGGACAACCTAAAAGCTGCTTGCAGCCCTAGTAAATAAGCTAAAAAGCTTGAAATAAGCCCTGGTTCTTGTAGAAGGGCTTATTGGCTTCCCATAAAGCCAAAAACCATGGGGTGGGACCCACTAATGAAAAAGATATTGTTAATACAAATATCGCCTAAAAACGTTATTTATATTTTACGATATTTGCTAAGTTTTGTTAATGAGAAAGTATGAACTTTAGCTTATAGTAAAACATCATTTTAGTTTCCTAAGTCTTGTATAACTAAATTTACATGTTAAACATAACCTTGTTATATTTCTTAATAAAGAAAGTATAACATCACATCAATGTGCATTTATGGAAGGCTTGTGTGTTTGACTATCCATAAAGCTCTTACACATTTTGGAAGCTTTCCATGTTGATGTGATCTCTTGAAAGTTTGTGTGTTTAACTCGAAATAACTTGATGTGATTTCTTGTAAGTTTGACTGTCAGATCTGGTGGAACCCTGGGGGTATATGGGCGGAACCCATTCTAAGGTTCTGGCGTATCCGCCAGAAGTCTGGTATGTTTGGGTATAAATACCAAACCACTTGCAAGAAATCACCCATCACTTTAGGACATATATTTCATATATTCTCTCATGTAACTCAGTAGCAACTCACTTGTGTGATTGTCTTATGTAGCATAGAAGTTCACAAGTTCATCCAAGAAGTAACAAGCTTCAACTCAAGGTTGCAAGACTTGTTAGCTTAGCCTTGTGTAAACTTAGTATAGTTTATACATCATTTGATTGTGTATATTCAAGAGTGATCGGTTAGTATTTTAGGCCTTAAAATACATAGTGTGACGGGAGTTGTTGTACCCTTGTAAAAGAACTATCGGGAGTGGTTATACCCTTGTAAAAGAACTCGACATCTAGCTTAGTGTCGGAAATAGTGGATAGGCGACTTTAGGTTGGTTCTACCTTGAACTAGGACCCGGTATCTAGCTTTGTACCGGATAAAGTGTAAGCGAAGATTGTAAAGGTTTCTCCACCCGTGAAAGGATCTTGTTGACTAGTGCTTGAAACTCTCAAGTTGGAAACTCGGGGCGTGGATGTAGGGCAAGGAAAAAGAGTCCTTGTAGCCGAACCACGATAAACAATCGTGTTGTGGTTTGATCGTGATGATGTATAGTCCATACTCGGGTCACGAACCCGATTAATGAACATTAATAAGACCCAAACTCACCACGAGTGAGCTATCATATCAATGATTGGGCTACCATACTAACGGTTTGGGCTCACGAAAGCCAAAACCCAAAGTTATTTATGGTTTTGATATAGATATCTCTTATTTAAGGGATATATATCCAAACCGGATATATACCGAAGAGTGAGGCGCATGCATCCAATAAGGATTCCGTGCCTATATAAAGAATATCATAACCCTCATTAAAGGTACGACTTACAACCCTAACTCTTCAATATAACCCTAAAAACCGATTACTTACTCTCACGCTGGAGGATAATCGTGGGAGACAATCCCACGATAAGCCTAACGGTGTTTGTTTGCTTTCTTAGTGCGCAGGTCTCAAGCATTAAGATCTAATTGGTATGATAACAGGAACCCAAATAAGGAACGCCCAACTTTTGTATCAACAAGTGGCGCCATCCGTGGGACCCTACACTAAGAACTAGAATGACAAAGCACAAAAACTCAAGCCAGCGGACTCCGCAGTTGGAAAAAACACATGGTGACTCCCAGAGGAGGAAGAATCAAGATTTGATCCCTAGACAGGCCTCTGGAACAACCAGCGCGCCTGGTCACCAAGAAACGGGCCCAACTCTAATCCTCCTAATAGTAGAATTGCCCACAAGGACTACACAGGCCACCACGGTGGTCCCAAGCACCGAAGAACTTCAGCGCACCCTCTTCACTACTCCCCATCAGACGACAACCATAGTGGACAACACTGTGCCTCCAGGAGCGCCTAACCGAGATAGGGGACCCAATGTTGAAGCAGATATTCTTGCGCTAGAAGAGGATGCGCCCGAGTTAACGTTAAATAATTTTGTATCTCAAAATTATGAAACTTTAACCAAACTCATGCAAGAGGAGGTGAGGAGAAGGTCAAGTCAGAGCCTACAAGCCCGGCTTAACTTCAACCCAGAGTACGAAACATCCCCATCGCGCTACCAGAAGGAGGGGCGCGAGAAGCGTACCAATGTCCACGCTAGACTTGGTACAGCATCTGATTCTCAATACTCGGAGGTGTACGAGGACAATGAGAGGCATACCAATGTCCACGCTAGACTTGGTTATCGCGGGATGCAAGATAGACTTGGACGGCAACGCTCACCGAGCGAGAGCTGTTCAAGGTCTGGAAGCAGAAGAATTCATGACAGACTAGGAAGACGAATTTCCCCAAGTGAAAGCCCCTCAAGCTCGGACTCTGAGGAAAAACAGCGCAAGCGCCGCAGAAGAGAAGACTCTTCCTCAAGTGACTCCTCGGACAACGATGACAAAGAAACAGGACACTGGAAGTCCAGAGGAAGACGTCGCGTGGAAGAAGATGAAGACATGTCTCTTCCTTGGCGCCGCCAAAAGGTTGATGCATTCACACGCCGCATCAGCGATTATTTGAATGACAAAAAAAGGCGCATGCCCGCCAATGTTAAAACATATGATGGAACGGGTGATCCTGATGATCACCTAAAAATTTTCGAATCTGCTGCTACCATCAAAAATTGGCCACAACCTGTGTGGTGCCATATGTTTAACTCTACATTAGTAGGGAATGCGCGAACTTGGTTTAGCAAGCTTCCACAAAGAAGCATAAACGGGTTTGAAGAGCTACGAAAAGCATTTTGATTGAAGTTCACCCAAAGAAAGAAGTGCGCCAAGAACCCTGTTGAATTGGCCAGAGTAAAACAGCGCCAAGGGGAATCGACAAGTGCTTACGTGGAGCGGTTTAAGGATGAATGTATACACGTCAAGGCATGTCCTGAAGTGCTAAAAATATCAGGGTTCATGAATGGGATCAATAACCCAGAACTCATTAGGAAATTAAATGATAAGGTTCCCCAAACCTTTGATGAGCTGATGAAGCGCACAAGGACCTTTATCCAAGGAGAAGCAGCGGCCGCAGACAGTAAAAAAGGCTACTCAAATTACAGGTCACAAGAACAGCCTAGGAGACAATCCAATGACCAGAGTAGCAACCGCAGCAAAAATTATTGCGGTCAGGGAAGTGGACGAGGTAACGACAAATACACCCCCCTCACAAAAACACTAAGGGAGATATTTGTAACAGAGGGCACAAACTTCCCGAAACCTCCACCAATGCGCACCCCAGAGGATCGGCGCGTAGGGAATGGATATTGTGAATACCATGGACAAAAGGGCCATACCACCAATGAGTGCGTCCAACTACGACAACTAATCGAAAAACTAGTAAAGGAAGGTAGAATAGACCATCTCGTTAAGAATATAAAAGAAGGAAAGGACAAACAAAAGAATGGAGGTAAAAAGGAGACACCCAAAGACAAGGCTGACACCATCTACATGATACAATCATGGCAGCGAAAGACGAATGCAAAAAGTCAGCCAAAAGTTCTCCTCTAAGAAGGAAATCTCTTTCCCCACTCTTGCTGCGGACAACACAGTAGTGGAGCCTCTCACCATTGAAATACATACAGGGGTCACGATATCCACCGCATGTATGTCGATGGAGGAGCATCCGCAGATATTCTGTACGAACATTGTTTCAAAAGGCTGCGACCTGAGATACAAAGTCAGTTAATTCCAGCCACGACGTCGCTTACAAGCTTCACAGGAGAGAAGATATGGCCCATGGGGCAATTGCGCTTACTTGTGATCATTGGTAATGACCAACTCTCTACAGCAGCTTGGATGAACTTTATGGTGATCAAATCTCCCTCGCCATACAACGGCATCATTGAGAGACCTGGAATATCATCCATGCGCGTTGTACCGTCCACAGAGCATGGGATGCTCAAATTCCCAGTAAAATGAGGCATTGTCACCCTCTACAATACCACCGTGTCACCTAAAGAATGCAACTCAGTAACCAGTGAAGTGGAGGATGTCCCAGAACAGCGCGCAGCCAAAGTACCAAACTTAAAAGTTGCCATTCACCCTGACTACCCAGATCAACAAATATCAATTGGAGGGTCGCTGTCTGACAAAGGCAAAGCAGCTGTGTGCGCACTCTTGCAAAAGAACCTAGATATCTTTGCATGGGAACCAAAGCACATGACTGGAGTGCCACGATCTATCACGGAGCACAAGCTACAAATCCGACAAGGATATCCTCCAATACGACAGAAAAAGCGCGGCCAGGCTCCGGATCGCGCAAAAGCCATCCTGGAAGAAGTACACAAACTTGTGGACGTAGGTATCATGCAAGAAGTCTACTACCATGACTGGCTTTCCAATCCAGTAATGGTAAAGAAGAGTGATGGCAGTCGGAGAATTTGCGTGGACTTTACCGACCTTAATAAAGTATGTCCACAGGACTGTTACCCGCTACCAGAGATAGACTGGAAGGTAGAATCTCTGTGTGGATATCCCTTTAAATGTTTTCTAGAAGCATACAAAGGGTACCATCAAATTCAGATGGCTGAGGAAGATGAAGAGAAAATAGCCTTCCACACAAGTCAAGGGGTCTATTGCTATACAAAAATGCCCTTTGGTCTAAAGAACGCAGGAGCAACATACCAATGATTGGTGGACACAGCCTTTGAAAAACAAGTAGGTCGTAACCTGGAAGTTTATGTCGATGACCTTGTCATCAAGAGTCATACTGAGGAAGAATTGGTGCGCGACAAAGAGGAGACATTCAAAATACTGGGAAAGATAAACATGAAGTTAAACCCCAAGAAGTGTTCTTTCGGTGTGACAAAAGGCATGTTTCTTGGATATTTAATAGAACCTGATGGCATCAAGCCCTGCCCAGGAAAGACAAAAGTTGTCATCGATCTCCCTTCACCACGCACATTGAAAGAAGTCCAGTCATTAAACGGAAAGCTAGCTGGGCTAAACCGATTCTTATCCAAATCAGCAGACAAGTCGCTTCCTTTCTTTAAACCACTCACGAAGTGCACAAAAAAGGGAGAATTTCGTTGGACTGAGGAAGCGGAGCAAGCTTTTCAACAGCTTAAGCAACATCTTGCAGCGCTTCCCAAACTAGTCGCGCCCCGACCAGGGGAAGAATTGATCATGTACTTATCTGCAACTAATGGAGCAGTCAGCGCGGTACTATTGACAGATAGGAACTCTGTTCAAACACCCATATAGTTTGTAAGCAAAGCACTTAAGAAGACAGAGACTAACTATACTGCGATGGAAAAGCTGGTCCTAGCTTTAGTATTTGCAGCTAAAAGACTGCGCAGATACTTTTAGGCGCACCCAATAGCTGTAATTACGAACCAACCTATCAAACAAGTTATCTCTAAACCAGACGCATCAGGACGGCTACAAAAATGGGGTGTGTTATTGAGCGAGCATAACATCTCGTATAGACCACGCACTGCAATCAAGGGGCAGATATTAGCTTACTTCATTATTGAGAAACCAGATACCGATACTCCACCTTCAACAAGCAAGGTAGAATTACAAGAACCATGGGCTCTATTCACAGACGGATCCTCGTGCGTGGATGGGTCAGGCGCAGGCCTCATCCTCACTAACCCAGATGGAATGGAATTCACTTATGCACTGCGTTTTGTTTTCACAACCACAAACAATGAGGCAGAATATGAAGCCCTACTTGCTGGACTACGCATTGCAACTCAAATGGGTGTACGCAACCTAGAGGCAAACGTAGATTCCCAGTTAGTAGCCAACCACGTACTAGGCGAATATGAGGCTAAGGAGGAAAACATGGTCCAAAATCTCGAAAAAACCAAGTCTCTAATTCAGAATTTTGACAAGTTCACCATCAAACAAGTCCCTAGAGGGGAAAACAGGAAAGCAGACGCGCTTAGTAAAATTGCATCCACAAGCTTTGCGCACTTGTCAAAACAAGTATTGGTAGAAACACTAAAGAACAAATCAATCTCGGAGATAGAAATATCCACTGTGATAGAGGAACAGGACCCTAAGTGGATGACACCTATCATTGAGTTCATAAGCAAAGGGATCTTGCCACAAGAACAGAAGGACGCTCGTAGGGTACGGCGCAATGCGCAGAGATTTGAACTCCAAGATGGCATCCTGTATCGACGTTCATTCCAACAACCATGGCTCCGGTGCGTTGGACCTCTTCAGGCAGATTATGTACTCCGAGAGATTCACGCTGGTTCATGCAGTATGCACTCAGGACCACGGTCCATCGTAGCCCGTGCCCTGAGTTCAGGCTACTATTGGCCCACTATGCACCGCGATGCACGGGATATGATAAAGAAGTACAGTGATTGCCAAGTTCACAGACCAATCCTGCGCCGACCACAACAAGAGCTGACCCCTATCACTTCACCATGGCCATTTTATAAATGGGGCATCGACATTGCATGCCCCTTTCCAGTTGCAGTGGGAGGGCTAAAATTCCTCATAGTGGCCATATACTATTTCACCAAGTGGATTGAAGCAAAAGCAGTGGCAAGTATCACAGGTAACCAAGTCAAACACTTCATTTAGGACAACATTGTATGCCGCTTTGGCCTACCTGGAGAAATTATTTCGGATAACGGAAAATAATTCTGTGACAACCCGTTCAAAGACTGGTGCGCGCAATTAAACATTACACAACACTTTGCGTCAGTTAAACACCCGCAAACCAATGGTTTGCTTGAACGTGCGAATCACAGTCTGGGCGAAAGAATAAAAGCGCGCCTTGACAAACATAAAGGAAGATGGCTGGATGAGTTGTCGCATGTCTTATGGGCGTACCGAACGACAATAAAAACTCGAACTGGTGACACACCATTCTCTTTTGTCTATGGGACAGAGGCTGTCATACCAGCCGAGATTGGAATGCCAACTATCCGTACGGCGGAAATCAATGTTACAACAAATGATGATGAGCGGCGCATAGACTTGGATCTTTTGGAAGAAAGGCGCGAACGCGCAGCCATACGCGAAGCAAAGGCTAAGTCAAAGATGAAGAAGTATTATGATGCAAAAGTCAAAAACACTTCTTTCAGGCCAGGAGACTTCGTATACCGCGCCAATGATGCAAGCCACGCAGAAGACACGGGAAAGCTTGGACCCAAATGGGAAGGACCCTACGAGGTCACAGAAGCACTAGGCAATGGCGCATACAAACTGCGTAATATGGAAGGCTATGAGCTAGCACACACTTGGAATATCTGCAATCTCAAAAGATGTTATATTTAGGAAAGGCTACGACCCACGCACAGACAACTCTGCACTTTAGTACGTGCCTAATAAATGTCCGTGTATTTGAATTTCTTTTTTAGGGAATTGTCTTTTATTTTCAAAAACTTGCAAGTATTAATAAAACGTTGTGGTTTCTAGCTAATTCCATAACACATCTAACTTTATTGCTTACATTTTTTTCTTATGTCTCAATATTGTTACTTTATATTTTGCCTACATGGCGTGCATGCACTCACTAAGACCTACGATGGCAGAAAGGATGAGTAAACCTACTAAATAACTCGTTGAGTAAGAGGGTTGCAAACCCATCAACACTGGATCACGCATCCTTGCTAAGCACCTTACTTTCAAGACGTTGAAGTAAGTTTAAATGCGCATCCCATGAGGGACACGCAATATAACGTACACTGTAGCAATTTACGAGCCAAGACTCTTGGTCAATTGATATAGTATTTGTAGAATGCAGCAAATCTACCCATACACTTATGAATCTTTTTCACATATATTTATTAAGTTATGGACTTAATACATATTCCCCTACGTACGTTTTAATTTTGACTCTTGGCAAATCTTTCACGAAAAGACAAATATTTTGAGTACAAAATGATACAAACAAAACGTACAAAAAAGTTAAATATTATTATTCATAAGAACCACGAGTTTATACAAATCACATATACAAAAACCCATAGATATTTACATGTTACGAGCACGTCTATGCCCTGAGCTACTAGCCGTAGACGCCAACTGTCCAACTTCACTCAGCCTCCGTAACAAGCTACTATCTTCCTGCGACACTGTTGGCACGCTGACAGGAATTCCGTCAGATCTAGGAAGATGGGCCGCACCAACACCACACAAAATGGCTTTCCTTTTACGCCCTTCTTACGTGCAGCTCTTGTAATATGGGCCTCCAAGGACTTCTTGAGAGGTACCTCCTTCTCAAGGGCGAAGGGATTCAGCATGTCGCGGGGGCGAGCAAAAATGGGCACTTGCACTTGTGATTCATCCGGCTTCAGGAAGAAATCAGGTTGTGCATCCGCACCTTCAGCTATATGCCTGGCCAGAGTCAGCCCTTGCATGATCACACCGATGGGGTAATCTTGATCATGCTCTAGCTGGGCGATATGGGGAAAGTCGAAGACCTTCATCTTCTCCATGGCCTCCACAAGCTCATCATAAGCATCCGCCTTTTAACCTGGCACTTCTGCAAGCGGCACTGTCAGCATCTTGCTCTCATCCAGCTCCTCCATAGCTTGCACCTTGCCACGCGCCATGGCATACTCCACAACCTTCCCAAAGGCCTCCACGACCTCCTGGGACTCTAGCTTGCCCATGGCAGCCAAGCGCAGACCATGGCTGATCAACCACCTGTGAATATAACAACGCACGTGTTAGAAGATAATAAAGGAGTTAACAAAAAAAAAAAAAAAAAAAAAAAAAAAAAAAAAAAAAAAAAAAGAAGAAGAAGAAAAGGAAAAAATACCTGCGCTCAGCAACAGAAGAAACTAGATGAGGATACAACTCCTCATCGTACTCTATACTCAACTTGCGCAGTTTCCCCTCCTGCAACTTCAGAGACGCCTCCACGCGCTCGCGGAATTCATCAAGATAGGCGAAATGCTTGCTCCTATTTTCTTGCAAGTACTTCAACCCCCAGGCACAGCTAGACCTGTACTGCTCAGCAGCAGCACGCTCGCGCTTCACCTCCACAATCAAGGACAATTTCTCATCCGCGAGCCTCCTAGCGTGCGCAGTGGTGGACTACACATCTGTTCGCACAGCAGCCAACTGCACCCTTAGCAGTGCAATCTCCTCATCCTTCTGTGCGAGGCTGCTACTCTCACCAACATACCGAGCCTTGAGCTGAGTAACTAACTCAGCCTGACGTTCAGCAGCCGCACCCAACTCTTCCATCAGTTGTTGCGCAGACATCTCCTTAGTCATCCTCAACGACTCCTCCACATGATCACGAGTCGCTTGGGGTGGCACCAACCCCTCAACAAATGCTGCATCAACCCCTGCAGCCTTATCACTACACGCAGACAAAAATAAAGGGTCAAGATATTGTGTGGCGAATAAGGGAAAAAAAACAAATAATCAAACAATTGTTACTTAGGAAGAAGGTGAGGTCTCAGCAGTCTCATGCGCAGCAAAGGATAACGACGCCTCCTCATCTGTGGACTCATCCACAATGATAGTATGACGTCTGCACTTGGAGGTACCCTCACCACCATCATCAGCAGCCTTGCTCTTAGCTCCTTGGCGCTCCTCTTCAGAGTCGGTGTCAACCTTGAGGATCCCAACACTATCAGACGACTCGGTGTGCACGGGCTCAGGAGCCTCCACTCCCTGCGCAGGAACAGTCTGCACTGGAGTTGCATTCACAATAGGCTGCGTAACATCAGAGGATTCTTCTTGCGTAGGCTCCAGCAGACGCCCGACGGTAGCCTCCAAGATAGGCAATTCAATCTCCCTCAGGGGGCGCACACCCACAGTTACCTGCGTGGGCTTTGTCAACCTCACCACGGAAAACAGATCCATCTCTGCGCAACACATGAAAGAACAGAAAAGAACAAGTTAGTTGCTAAAATTATAATATACAAGAGCGCTTACATTATAAACACGAGGATAAGAAAGGACAAGCACCCACCCCGGCCGCTTCCATCCAAATATGTTGGCATTAATGGTCTCCGCGTCCTCCACGTTGTACGTACCGGGATCTGGGCGCTCATCCTTTGGAAGCGTCCCTTGAGTATAAAACTCAGATAGCGTGGTGAATACCCTATCATCTATCCAGAAAAACTTTTCCCTCCAACCCCTCAGGGCGTCCACTTTTTCAGTGTAACACTGATAGCGCCCTGGGCGCTTCGAAAACGTTACCCACCCGTTCGACCACGTTGTGTGGTAAAACGCGCGGAAGAGGTTGACGGTAGGATTTCACGCAAGTAAGCGACAATTTATTTCAAAATTTGTTATTTTAGCCGCACCTATACAGTGTAGCTGAGAAATATGTAGACGATAGAAGTTGAGCACGTCGCTAAAAAATAGGGATATAGGCACGTGCTGGTTTGCAAACTCAAAAAAGCGCGTGTATACCCCTATTTTCCCCTCAGGGAAGTCTGCGATACATACGTCCGCATCCGGTACTTCCGGATGCTCCGCAAGCAGGATGAAATAGTCGGAGGTGAACTGACGTAGTTCATCCTCGTCCATCTCAGAACGGAACTCCTCTAATTGACAAACCATTTTTCCTAAGGTGCGCACACGCAATTACCTTCGAAGATACTAGCTTTTTATTGAACAAGGATTCGTAATATGGAGGAAATGGTATTTTTCACTATGGTAAACACAATGAAAATAGGAACCCTTTATATAGGGTTTCCTCTCACCTTGGATGAACGACACGTGGATCCCACTACCTCCATCGTGTGGTCGGAATACCAACAGGTACGTGCACTTTTTCACGTATCTCAAGGGATACGTGGGACGCTTTGAGACTAGATACATCGTATCTCCCTTTTTGGTGGGAACTACTAGAGTCTTTCCCGCCACGCTTGCCGCTACTATAACTAAGTCTAGCATCCGCGGTTGATACCCACGCATACTAGACTGGGGGGACATGATGACGTATAGTCCATACTCGGGTCATGAACCCGATTAATGAACATTACTAAGACCCAAACCCACCACGAGTGGGCTATCATATCAATGATTGGGCTACCATACTAACATTTTGGGCTCACGAAAGCCCAAACCCAAAGTTATTTATGGTTTTGATATAGATATCTCTTATTTAAGGGATATATATCCAAACCGGATATATACCGAAGAGTGAGGCGCACGCATCTAATAAGGATTCCGTGCCTATATAAAGAATATCATAACCCTCGTTAAAGGTACGACTTACAACCCTAACTCTTCAATATAACCCTAAATACCGATTACTTACTCTCACGCCGGAGAATAATCGTGGGAGACAATCCCACGATAAGCCTAACGGTGTTTGTTTGCTTTCTTAGTGCACAAGTCTCAAGCATTAAGATCTAATTGGTACGAGAACAGGAACCCATATAAGGAACGCCCAACTTTTGTATCAACAGATCGTTTCTTTCTTTGTCTTTGCATATTACATATTGTCTTTAGTTAGAATCGTTAATTACACGTAAAGCTTTTCAAAGATTAACAAATAAGTTGGGTTTATATCTTTAATTAAACGTAAATTTTTTAAAAGATAATTAAGTTAAAAAGCGGTAAACTATTCAACCCACCTTCTAGTTTTCTACAATTGGCATCAGGAGCTACGTTACTCAAAATCTTTAAAATATATTGTATTTTAAAACTTTGATCGATCCATGGATTTTGAAAATCTCAAAGAAGGGAAAAGTAAATTTGAAAAAGAAAACTTCCTTGAATGGAAAAGTAAATTTGAAAACTATGTGAAATCAATTGATCAAGATCTTTGGCATACTATTTCTATTGGTGATTTCAAACCAACAAAAACAAGTTTTGAAAATCAAAATGATTATCTCAAGTTTGATAAAAACACTAAAGCTAAGATAATGATTTATAAAGCTTTACCGAGAATTGAATATGAAAGAGTGTATTTTTGTCAAACGGCTAATGATATTTGAAAAAATATAATCAACTTTCATCAAGAAATATGTCAAGTCAAAGATGATCAATTCGATCTCACACATGAGTTAGGAGTCTTAGAAAACCTAATAGATAGACACTTAGTTGAAATAAATACATGTGCTACTAGTGTAAATGTTTTAAATGAAGGTGTAAGTGAAGATGATTACTTATGTCGAGCTCAAAGTGGCCTCGCTTACGATTCATGGAATGACACGGATGAAGATGAAGCCAACTATCCGGTTTGTGATTCTCAACTAGATAAAATATCAAGCAAGGTACAATTTGAAACCAAACACTTTTGCTTTGACACATTTATCCTAGAGTTTTCTAAACTAGAAAATGAGTCTAAACTTTTATGCAACGTGGACCTAAAAACTATCTTTAACAATGAACATTCAAAATCTCTTGTAAAAAATCTTGAAAAAGAGATAATGTTAGAAGATAAAATATCTAGACTTGAAAGCAATATTGAAATTGATCTAGGATGCAAAATATGTCTAGAATACAAACATGAAATTAAAAGGCAAAATGAAAAAGGAAAAATGTTGGCTAAGTTTGAAGAAAGTTCAAAATCCCTTGAAAGATTGTTGAAAAGTCATTCAGAGATAAAACCGGTTTAGGATTTAACTCAAATGCACCATCAACAAGTAAAGAGCAAGTAAAGTTTGTTGAACCTAGAAGAGATATTTAGAAATATCTCAATCTCTAATAGAAGCTTATGATCTAAGAATATCATATTTTATGTTTATCTAACCTCTTTGGATTCATGAGTAGTTGAGTTTCCAAGCCTTCCTTCATGACAAGATTAAACGCTTAATGATTATCTTCTTTTTAATCTATTCATGGAACTCAAAAGGTACACATTTCTTCAACTTACCTTTGATTGTCTCTTCTTGTTATCTTTAAGATTTATCGTGTGTAGGATTTGTTGTGCATACTATATGTTGTTCTTTCTTTAGTTAGTTATAACGTAGATTAGCTTCTCCTTGTTTAAAGGACTTCTAAGTTACAATGAATAGAAGATATAAGGTGCTGCAGTTCTTTTAACTTTTGGGAATCGACACGAGATACTCTTGAGTGAGTTTCACTTAATACTTGTCTACAAGTGAGCTAACTAAGAATCTCCAAAGTGATTAAACAACCAACACTTTTGTGATGCTTGCAAATCTAGTGAATCAAAACATTTCACAAGCATTTGTAACACAACATCTTTTAACACTATATGTTCAATCGTGTCTTAATTTAACCACTCTTTTAATAAAATCTCATGTAAGACACACAAAAGAAAATAAACCACATTAAGATACAATGGGATGATTGGGAGAAGATGATTTATAAACATCTACGATTTGCACATCAAATTTGATCCATAGTCTTATGATGTTATATCTCTTGGACATTTACAAAAAAAATGAAAACTCATAGTTTTTTTTTTTCTTTTTTTTTTTTTTTTCTTTTTTTTTTAAAAAAAAACCTAAAGAGTCGAGGAGTCGTTGAATCCAACATTCAACGAAAGACCACCTCCTTCTAAGATATCATTTTTTGTAGATGATGACTTAGTCGAAAGTTCAACGATGGTAAGACAAATAAGTTAAAAAAAATAGCAAGAAAGATGAACTATTAAAAGGAGATAACATAGATGTCCAAGAATTCATAAGTCATAGTGTCATAACATTAAGGACAAAAGTTCAAAATGAAAAACATATCTCATCTTGTGTCAAGCA
The DNA here is from genome assembly GCA_030686995.1 of Artemisia argyi. NCBI lineage: Eukaryota > Viridiplantae > Streptophyta > Magnoliopsida > Asterales > Asteraceae > Artemisia > Artemisia argyi. The sequence goes on along the minus strand of CM060691.1, from coordinate 61,604,766 downwards.
TTGACTCAAGTAAAATTGACAAGGTCATAAGACTTGAATTATGGATCATAATTGTAATTAAACAAATTCGATAAAAATAGTTTTTGGACACTAGAGTAAAACAATTATTGAAAATAAATCTTTCAAAATAGATAAAATGAATGTAGTGTCGATCTATGAAAGACTTTTTGAAAACTTAAGCAAGCTCCAAAAACAAGGAATAATCACCCAAAGACATTCCTAATTACTCACAAGTTCACCATGATTAAGTCTTATATGACTTATCAAGAATGAGATTAGTGAATCCGTAGGTAAAGCTAAACATAGAGAAATGTTTGGAAGTTTACTTGTTCTCACAACAAATAGATCCAACATTATGTTTAGTGCTTGTCTATGTGCTCGTATTAGAGAAGATCCTAAAACAATTCTTTCGGAAGAGATTGTTTGGATACATCAAAAGGTACTACACACCTAAGAGTATGGTATCCCAAAGGAATGGGAATAGAAACCATAGTGTATGCCAACTAGAATAATGTCGGTAATTAAGTTGATAGAAAAAGCATAAGTGGTACTTGCACTTTTATACTTACTTACCCAATGATTCTCTAAGCAGCTTAAGGCTCTCAAACTAGTATCGAAAGGAGAAGCACATCAACAAGCTCCGTTAGAACAAGCAAACTCAAGTCAAAAATGGAATTCCTCTTTTCAATAGTTTCATTGACTTCAGCGACAATCCGATTCAATGTGTTTTCAATTAACATATTGTGATCGATCATCGTCACCTTGGTAAAAATGTTCATTGAGGAACATCTTAACCGAGAAAGTTTCATATCGTCAACGTTTCCACAAAACCTCTTGAATGAGAATCATTCATCCCTCTTAGATTTAGTTTAGGACTCGTGAAACCTAAAAACCTTTGTTTTGAACATTAGGATAAAAACCACAAAAGTCAAAACAAATCATTCAAAATTTTCACCTGCTGAACCAGCGAAACCTTGCGACATAACGGGCGGAACCCTTCCTTTGGTTCCGCCTGATCTGCCGTATCTGCAGTTTGTTTTTATCTTAATTCAATACCAAACATCTCTTAACTCACTACTTCAACTTACAAACAGCTATCACTCACTCACAAACACCTTACCACACGAAAATTAGGGCTCTCACTCACATCTCTTCCAATCCAATCAACTTTGTAAGTATTCTTAGCATAATTGCATTTTCAATCAAAGTCTAACATTTTCATTTACATACATTAACTAGAATCTTAGGGTTTATGCATAAACTTGTTGATTTATGAAAAACCTTGGTTGTAAACTAATCATAATTTTCATTAGTTAGGAATTGTATCCTTTTTTGTTATTATCATGATTTACCAAACACACCAAGTTCATTGTCTTTCAAAAATCACTAGAACACCACCTTTCACCACATTGTTAAAACAAATGAAAAACGTCATTGAAACATCACTTGCATAATGTCTCTTGAATGCTAAAGGGAATACATAACTAATATGTATTTTCGGGTACATTCAAACGAAGCTATATTGAATTAGGAGCGTTTAGGTTATCTTTTGTTTTGTAACAAAACTTGCATTACAAAACGTTTTAAGCATCAAAATGAGTCAAGATAACCGCACCTCCACATTGTTTTCATATAGGCACACACTAGAACATCCACATTGTAAAATTCATTAACTTAAACTTAAATTTTGTGTTTTCTAGGAATCAACATGCCTCCCGCAACATTCTCCGATCACATGGAAACTCTTAATTGTTTACCCAAACACCATAGGACCAAAGGCCTTACTAAAGCTCAAGTTGAAACTTTTAAGGGTCTAGAAAAATGCTATGTTCTTGAAGGAAGAACCATTGATCCATCCTTCCTAAAAGGAACTTCCATTCGTCAAAACTTTGCCGCTATCAACTTTGATTGCCTTCTAGACATAGATGAGCCAATTTGTCCTAGGTTTATTTTGGAGTTCTATGCAACTGTAAGCCTTTTCTTCAATGACAATGGTAAGATCTCATTAACATTCTCAACCAATCAACATTCACATTTCATATCCTTAAAAGATTTTGCCACTATTCTCGGTGTCCCTAATGTTGGTACATGTCTCTACACTGATAAGTGGCCTCTTTCAAGTCTTAATTCCATTGAGCGTTATCATCCATACGACACTCTTCTTGCTAATAAGGAAGAAATTTGTGAGCATCTCTTTGTTAGGACCTCAACAACTAGGAAGAATCATTCGGGAAATGAGGTAGATAAGGACCCTTTTGGTATGGAACTCAATGAGCTTAAACCACAATTTAAGAAATGGGAAGAAATTCTTAGAGCCAAGGTTATAAGTTCCATAGGAAATAGAGATCATGTCAACACATGTCTTAGCTACATGCTCTATAGCATTTCCACCGGTCAACCTTTTAACTTAGCATATTACCTAGCCAAAAGAATGGCCGACATATCCTTGGTAGGAACAACCACTCTTCCTTATGGAATGCTTCTCACCCGCCTCTTTAGAGCAATCTCGCCCATTCCTCCTAAAAATATGGGAATTTGTCTTGATTACACTCTCGTTCCTCACATATTTGTCCCTCTAAGTGATAAAAGAGTCTTCAAAGTTAAGGGCAAGCGTACTCGCTCTCCTTCACCATCATCTTCATCATCCGATATGAGCAATAACGATAATCTTCCTAACTCTAAGCTACCCCCTTTAGACTACCTTCAAGAACTTCCCGTCATTAGCAATGCATCCGAAGAGTTAAAGCAAACCAAAGGAATATTCAAGTGCTTTGGAAGGTACCTAGGAAAGCTCAAGAAGAAGATAGACCGGTTGTGAGATGTGTGTTTAAGGAGTGTTTGGCTTATGTAGCTTTTAGAACTTTGTATGTGTTAAACTATGTGATTTGTATTGCTTTTTACTTCCGTGCTTTATTATTTTCGTCGGACTATGTTTAGTATGAGCCTTTATGCATATTGACGAAATTTGAGGTGTTTGTCAAATTTTCATGCTTATGGAAATTTTCACTAAGTATAGTGAAATTCGCTAGCCCCCGGTCAAAGTCCTATGATATAAATGTTTACATGTCCATTTTTTGCATTTCCTAATCAGACATGTAATAAATTTTCATTTTTAGGAGTTTTCGGAAAATTGAAAATTGTCTCGACGGTTAAAAACGTGGACTGTATGTTTTTTCGGCGGAACCTATAACAGGGTTCCGCCAGTGCAAAATTCTGGGTAACCCAGTTTTGGCCTGACGGAACCCTCAGAAGGGTTCCGTCCTTGATGTGTCAAGGTTCATCCAGTCTCCTGCAAAAATTATTTTTCATTTTTCTAAATATCATAATTTGTAAAATGTCAAATCTTTATCTTTAGTGAGAAACATCTTCCCTTACTTCCAATAAACATATTAGGACCACTCTCACTCACTAGAACAATTAGGAAGTCATTTCCCGCCAAAAATTCAAATTCAAACATAACTAACCCAAGGAACCCTTAAAAAGGATCCTTCAAACCCTTAGAACATTTTCAACCAAATCACTTCCCATGATCACATAGCATTGAGTGCATAAGTTAGTCTTTCACTCCACCCAATTTCATTGGATTGACCTCCAATGATTTGACATGTTCTTGGAAATATTCTAAATCATTAGAAACCTCAACATTTGTATGGTAGAACATCAAATCCAAACACCCCTTCCAACATCTCTTCCACTCTATAAATTTGACATTCTTGCAACACTTCAAATCACACCATAACCATCAAAATCCCTTCTCTTAAGCTTCTAAACCACACCTTTGAAATGACTAAATCCAACACCTCATCCGAATCATCAAGATCCATTAGAAAAAACGCTAGGATTAGTGTAAAACCTTGTTGCTTCAACAAAACCATCAAATCAAGCTCATCATCATCAAGTGATACATCACTTGACATTTTTTCACCTATCCAATATTTCCTTAACCTTACTACCTCAACACCATCTTCAACACCTTGCAATACCAATGTGATCACTATACAAGATTTTCTTAATCTTGCTACTCCAACACCCTCTCCAAAGCATTGCAACACCAATATAGCCACTATTTCGCCACCAACTAGACCTTTAAGTGATTCAACATCACCTTCTCAACAAACTCAACCATCAAAAACTCCATCACCTCAATCACCAACACTTACACCAATGGAACTTTTCCATACACCACCAACATCACCACTACCCTATTTGGGAACTTTAGAAGACCTATCACCTAAATCATCAAGCCCTCCATCATTGTCACTCTTTGACACCATTGCCGAAATGGAAACCCAACAACAACCAATGTTTCAACCAAATGAGTCATTGGATTATGAACCTCATCAACCATCATTGATAGAGGGTTTGGCTTATCGATATGCTAGACCCTCAATCTTTCCACAAGATCAAGGTCATACATACCTACAATCATTTGTGTTTCACCCCGTTTACAAATTCATTCGTGATCCTCTTGAAGGAGAACCAAGCTTCCGCCATTATACTCAACAACAACAACCACCACAAGAGTCTTCCCAACACTTTGATTCAATGTTTCCTTCTCATGAGGAAATAAATGCATCCGTAAGGGCCACATCTCCAACCTCAACAAGTATAGGAAACAAAAACACCTCTCAACCATCCACCCTTGCTCCATCAAGCACAAGTAATCCACCACCAACAAATGAGATCCCTTTTCTACCAAACTTTCCCCACCATAATTGCGGACATTGTGAAAGGACCGCTCACATTACCGAAAGATGTCAAACGGAAATCCGCGAGCTAACCTATGAAATGATGTTTATCCTAAACCACATTTTGGACCGTCTAGAATCCTTGTCTCACCCACCTCAAGGTTAGAGTCTCCAACAATGATAGAGTCTCATCCGTAGTAGCACCAAAAACACAACCTAACAAGCCAAAACACTCATTCTCATCATCACCTACCTTAAAACATTCTTTAGGAGGATGTTTCTCATTAAGGATTATGATGTTTTTCTTTTTATTTTTATTTTCCTTTTATTTTTTTTCCTTTTAAGATAGGATGTTACCACCCTAATTTCTTGTCTTTGACCTTCTAAGAGTCAAATTTTACATGAAATGAATTTCATTCTACTATGTGGCATGCATTGTTTGTTGACCATTTAGGTATTGATACTATACCTTGTGATGGTAACATATATATCTTTTGCTAACTCTCTTTTGTAGGATCATTATCCATTTATCCCTTCCTTGTTACTCCAATTTAGGGGGGTAATATTCAAGGGGGAGCATGAGAATTGCATCATTCCGCTTCGCAACTCTTCTTTGTGTTTAAACAAAAAGGGTGTTCATGACTTGTTCTACACTTGTCTTGTGCGGCAACTAATTTTTTTTGTAGGTTCAAAATCCATGTCTCCTTACTTGGCACTACATTTAGGGGGAGTATTGTACAAGGGGGAGCACTTGCATCATTACTGTTGGGAACACTTGAAGTGACGATCATTATCGAATCAATGAGTCATGTAATAGGTTGCAATATTATGTTAGTACGTTAAATATTTAATATGTTTTATGCTAGTTTATTAATGTTTTCATGTTTTGCCAAAGTCTAAGGGCTATAAGTGATATAATGTGAAAGATGTTAGTTGCCCTTGACATGGCCTATAAATAGTCTTGTAAACCTCTCATTTGAGGTTGGTTGTTGGTTCATTATGAATAAGAAATATCTCTTATTTCCCACTCTAGTTCTCTCTCTCTAAACATATTTTTCTCTCTCTAAACATTTCTCATATGTGTGAATATATATAAAAGTCGGGACCCAACGTTCAATTTAATTTTTACAGGAGACTAAACGTTCAATTTTTACGCGAAATTCAAATTTTGGTATAACGTTGAAAATTTTGGCCCGAATTTCAAAATTTTAGGCCAAAATTCAAATTTTTTCGGTGAAATTTGGCGGCAAAATTTTTGAAACTCAAATTATTCCTGCAACCTTATAATTGCATTTCATAGTGATTTTCAAATTTTAGGAGAGAAAATTTTTCAAATTATTTTTGGAGGGAAAATCAGAAATCACTTTATCGACCTTGTGTGTGACATTTTTGGTTGATTATTTCGATTACGTCGCAACAATCACGGGGGAGAGAAAATGTATCAAACAAGTTCACAAGAGAGAAAAATGTCTAAAGTTGAGCAAAGAGCCATCTATTCTATAGAAGATTGTTTAGCATATTTTCATTTAGTTAAGATTCAATGCACGATTCTCTTAGATACAAGGTTTCCTTCGTGGAGTACCTTTACAGTATTCTTCGGAACAGATACGGACGTTCTAACCTTTCAAAGGAAACTCCGAGAAAACATAGTTCAACTTGAAAAGCAAATTGAACAGGGAAGTGATTGCATGGTAGAATTTAGAGCGCTCAAGACACAGTTCAAAGAGTTCATGGCAATGGATTTTAAAGTGTTCAAAACTTCTCGAGACTATGAATCTCAAAGCAAGTTATGGAGAGAGAACATCAATAGTATGGAGGTTGAAGCTTTTAGAGATCAGCTTGTTTCACGACTGAGCTACTTAGAATTTGTGCTTAATGAAAGATCACTTCATCTGAGTGCTATCAAAGAACTGAAGATGCAGAAAAGAGAGTTAAAAGAAAATGTACGAGAGAGTGGAAGTAAAAGGCAGACACATGAAGGAACAGTCATAAATGAAGGGACGTTGAATGATAGTTTGGTATTTACCGGTAACAATGCATTATCAGAACTGCAGACTAAAAGCAGCACTTCAGGGAATGATTCAGATGCTGACGGGAAACACAAATGTAAGGATGGTTTGAATAATGCAGCTGCTGTCAGTCCTTCACAAAGTTCAGTCGCACTCGTTCAGGTACATCGATCTAATGATGATGATACATTTAAAAATGTGTTTGCTCATGAGACACAAAGTCATGGACAACCTCAGTACATTAACGACACATATGTGGTGAATCAGGATGATAGAAAGATTACTCCTGAAACTCCACATGTGGATCTTAATGGAGGTACGGTTGAACATAACAGTGTGAATCATGATCAAGAATGTGCTTCAACTGATTTGATAATTAAGAAAATGCAATACGAAGTTACTCAATGTAACAAGCTCAACTGTGAACTAAAAGCAAAAAATGTGTCATTAACAAGGGACATTGAGTGCTATAAAATACAACTTTCAAATCATGAAAACAAAGCCAAACGTGAAAAAAGTTTTGAAGTGGGATTTCAAGAATATTACAATAAAGAACAAGATCTTCAACACAAAATACGCGAATTAATTGAGTCGAACGGAAAATTGGTTTCAAAACTCGAAAATGAAAAATGTGAACTCAAACAACAAGTTGAACAACTTCAAAAAGAGCTTTCAAAAACACAAACAGAGTTGTCAACTTGCAAAAAGGAATTTTGTGAACATAAAGTGAGAAAAAGGAAAAAGGAAGACTCGTATCTTAACGACATTGTTGATTTAGAAGCTAAATTGAAAGTTTTTCAAAAATCTGCTTGTGATAAATCGTTGAGTGTTGAGTCTGAAATCTTAAGAGTGGAAAATAGGATGTTGAGACACGAAAATGAGAAGATTTTAAAAGAGTCAAGCGACATCCAAGAGAAACTTAAACATCAAATATTTTCTCTTGAACAAAATTTTCAAAGATGTCAAGCACAAAGCATTAACTTTGACCTAGCTTTACAACACAATCTTGAAAAGCAGTCATTTGAAAACCCCTGGATGTCAAAGCTTGAACAAGTTGAAGATGAAAACGTGTCAATGAAATGTCAAATTTCAAAATACGAAAAAGAGATTGAGCGTTTGAAACAGATTTACAAAAACCTGATTGATTCAATCAAAACTTCACGAGTTCAGAAACAAAACTCAAACTTGAAACAAAAAGAGACTGAAGATTTGAAGTCTCAATTGAATGTATTTGCAGATAAAAAGTTTGAAAATGTTTTGCAAAAGATTGAATCAATGAAAAAGAAAAATGTTAATTTTCAAATCACAAAAGTTTCCTTTCCAAAACCCCTGTTCGATACTAATACTCCAGATTTTGAAAAGGAAACGGGGGAGAAAATGTATCTTTTTGAAAATGAAAATCACGTGCTTCAAACGAAATTGATTAAGCTTGAAACAGTGTTAGCTCAACAAACAAACGATTTTGAGGATGCCAAAACCGACTTTTTCAACAAAGTAACCAAATTTGAAAATTATTTTGAAAGACTTGAAAAAGAAAATGTTGAGTTCGAACGGAAATTGGCTCATAAAACGGATGATTCTAAAGCTGAAAAGGATCAACTTTTGAAACAAATTGCTTCTTTAGAATCAGAATTGGCATCCCAAGATCATCTTTCTCTTCAAAAAGAATACAATGATTTGAGAACTTCATACAATGCTTTAAAAGTGAAGTTTGATACTCTTAACCGATCAATGGGTAAAGCTCCATTTTAGAATGTTTCAACACCAGAAGTGAGTGTTTCGAAGAAGGTTTACACGGGTGAATCTTCAAAACCATTTTCGAAAAGGGTTTCTCAGTTTACAACCTATTCTTTGTAAAAAGAAAAGAAGTTTTCAAAGAGACCAAGTTTTTCTGAAACATTTACTTCCAAAAGGTTTTCAAATCCAAATGCTTCTAGTAAAATGAAACAAGTTCTTCAAACTCCACACTCTAATTTTACATCGGTAAAGCAAGTATGGAGACCAAAACAAGGTTTTTCAAAACCCCCAAATGCTTCAAAAGAAAAGAATCATGTTTTTCAAACTCCACACTCTCGTTTTACACCGGTAAAGCAAGTGTGGAGACCAAAGCAAAGTCGTTCAAAACCTTTCAAATATTCAATATCAGAATTGCTTTCGCTGCAACATGAAAATGACTCTGCTTTGAACATTCCAAATACCGGAAGGTTTCCATTTATCACAAAAATAAATCTTCAAAGAAAACCCATGAGGTTCAACTCTAGATGGAAATCTTCTTCTTCAGATTTTAAAACTCCAAGAGAAACACCGGGTTTCTCAAACAATTTTCAACAGAAAAAGAGTTTTAAATCTCCATTGATTCCACGAGTGTTATTTCAAAAAGAAACACCGGTTTTCAGTCCTCGTTGGAATTCAACATCTTTAAATCAGATTGACACAACCTACAAATGGATTTCAAAATTTGGTAAACCCGTTTGCGCCGTGCTTAAATGGGTTCCCAAGGTTATTGTCTAATCTCAAATTTTTAATGGCTTGTAAGTACTTCAGCTTACAACCCGGACTTAATCATTCGACTTGTGCACACATTTCAGTGTACAACTCGGGTTTCAAATAAAGGAAAGTGCCATGCTAAACCATTCTTTAAAACCAAACTTGCACTTATCCTTAAAAAAACAAGAAGAAGTTCTCATGCAAAGCTTATCTAAAACTTCTTAATCTTGAGGAAAATTTATTCAAAATTTTTCAAAAGGTTTTTTCAAAACTTTTTTAAAATTTTGCTCAAGATTTTTCAAATCTCTACTCCCCAATTCGCTCCAAAGTTTAAAAATGTCAAATCAAATGCTAGTTTTAAGGGGGAGTATTTCTGTGTATAAAGTTTTAGTTACCTTGAACCAAAATTTATTCAAGAATTTTTCAAACAGGAATTTCTAAATCTTTCAGAATTTTGCTTCAAGAAGACTCCTTCCCCCAAACTCTTAAAAGTTTAAAATTCTCATGACATATGCGAGTTTTGAGGGGTAGTATTTCCATAACAAAATGTTCCATCAAAATCATGCTTAATTGCTTGTGCACATATAGCTGTGTACAACCCGTTCTTTGAAATTAAAGGACCCTGAGGTACGCTTCAGTGCCTCAATCATAATATAAGGAGCGAAAGCTTCTTACTTTTGAGTAGAATTACTCAAATCTTTCAAAGTTTTATTTCTGAAATTCTACTCAAAAGGACAAGTATTCCCTCTCGTAATCAAAACCTCAAAAAGTTATTTCACTTATTGAGGGGGAGTCTTTGAAATGATCTTTGTTCAAAATGATAAGTTCTTGGTGAATCTCCCCATAAGACTCAAAAAGCATATTTTAATCAAAAGTTCATCAAAAAAAACATCTTATATGCTATTTTTGAGGGGGAGAAAAGTTAAAGTGGTTAAAATATGGATGACAATGGATGCTTTAAGATTGAATCTCGTGCGAGCTCGACTCAGAATTGACCCAAGAATTGACGAAACATAAAAGTCAATAATCGAAAGGACTTATCCTCGACGGGTAATAACATCAAGTTAGTTACTAGAGCTAGTTGTCACCTAAAAGCTGACAATGGAACTCTTTAACTAGCCACGTAAGCGTGTCTCGAAAAGGATTTGTCTTAGTAGAAATGTACCGTCTCGAGAAACTTTCTGTGGACTTGACTAGGCCGGGTAGTAACTTCAAGCTAGTCTAACTAGTGATGTAAGCGTGTCTCGAATCGGTCTTGTTCACTGAAAGTGGATCAATTCAAAAGGTGCTTGCTCTCCCGCATGTGCAAATTTATTCAGTACTTATGAGCACCTGTGAAGGGGGAGCCCTTCAAAAGTTAACACAAAACTCTTAAAGTGTTAAACAAAATGTTTGATAATCACCAACACTTTGAGAGATTTTCAAAGGTTTCTTGGCTATTTTCGGATAATCATGGAGTTATAAGGTGATTAAGATAGGAAAAACCGTCCTATGATCCGCCAGAGCCGGAGGGATCTACCCAAGGACATCACTAATAGTTAGAATTAGAAGTCCTTAGGTATGATACGAAAAAAGGAGAAAAGAATGAAAAGGGAAAGAAGGAGTTGAAGAATTAAAAAGAAAAGTAAAGGAAAAGGGTGAAAAGAAATAGCCCTCCATATGTTCAACCTTAGGGCAGACACTGGGTTCAATTCATATGCTACTGGTTGTTGCTAAGGCGACACCGGTATTGAAGACAAAGTCGTCATGGACCTAGTGACGCAATGCACTAAACCTTCTTAACCACTCAAGTTCTCTTAAAAGAGCTTGTTTCATTCTCACGGGGAACCAGTGTAATCTATCGACTTATCTCTTAGAGATGGTTGATATTGAAGCAGGAGACCCCTCCCCAGTCTCCACATAGGAAACCTAAGTATGCACTTATCGAGTCTAGAGCTGTGAGATACATCAAAGATCTCTTAGGAGCACTTAGTATTTCTACAACTGGTGTTCTACATCAATTTATCGAGTCCTTCGCAGATCTTAGCAATCTGCCAAGAACGTTTATGAGAGAATTACAAATGTATTTCTCAATGATTGAACGGAAATTCCTGCCAGGGTGAACATCAAACAACACTGACAGCAGGTCACTTCGGTAACCCCACTCGGGTTACGCTTAGTGTTCGTGGTGGTTCTTTAGTTGTCTACAGTCGTGGGGTGATCCCCAGTGACTCACCCAGTCATTGAGCTACTTCGTAGGTCTCGTAAGCTCCTTCGGGGGTATCTGACATGGGAACGACCTTGATAAGGATTAGAAGGAGTCTTCACACTATGCTGTTGACGATCTCTAATTCCTTATCTGTAAGTACCGGTTGTTTATTGCTAACTATTTACCTGCAGCTACACATCACGTCCATGGCGATAGATTTCGCATGCTCATACATACATCTTGAAGTCAAAGAAAGCTCCCTCAAAGATCTAAGCAACACAAAGTTCAAAGAAAGATTCTACGCCAATAAGAAGAATCTACAAAGTAAAAAGACTAAAGATCAAAGTGAAAGAAAGGGAACTACGTATGTGAAAGTCAAAGTCCAAAGATGTATAAGCATGTTGGAATGGCGGACAACCACCACAAACGCAGAAGTGACGAAAGGCAGATTACACCATCATTTGATCACAACAACAAGAACGAAGAATGAAGATCACAAAGCATGGTTGGAACGAAGTATCTAGCAAAGCTATTACACAAAGACTCAAAGTTCAAAACAACAAGCATTAAAAAATAAAGTCAAAAGATCTGTCATTTCTATTGGTGGACCCATAACCCATAGGTCGCAAAAGAGATCTCAAATGATCACCCCTTTAGGGGGAGATTGCTGGAAACGCAAAAGTGATGATCATAAATGCAATCAAAGAGATATCTCAATGATCGTCCCTTAGGGGGAGATTGTTGGGAACACTTGAAGTGACGATCATTATCGAATCAATGAGTCATGTAATAGGTTGCAATATTATGTTAGTACGTTAAGGATTTAATATGTTTTATGCTAGTTTATTAATGTTTTCATGTTTTGCCAAAGTCTAAGGGCTATAAGTGATATAATGTGAAAGATGTTAGTTGCCCTAGACATGGCCTATAAATAGTCTTGTAAACCTCTCATTTGAGGTTGGTTGTTGGTTCATTAGGAATAAGAAATATCTCTTATTTCCCTCTCTAGTTCTCTCTCTCTCTAAACATTTCTCATATGTGTGAATATATATAAAAGTCGGGACCCAACAATTACGTTCTCTTCTTTTTGTTTCGACAAAAAGGGAGAGAATTTATATTAAACTTGTTCTCATCCCTAACTTTTGCATATCACATCATCTTAGCAAAAACAAGTTTTAATACAAACTTTATAAGACTTAACACTAAAACTAGTGGCTTACTTATAAATAAAGTTTATGTTTTGTCATCAACAAAAAGGGGGAGATTGTTAATACAAATGTCGCCTAAAAACGTTATTTATATTTTACGATCTTTGCTAAATTTTGTTAATGACAAAGTATGAACTTTAGCTTATAGTAAAACATCATTTTAGTTTCATAAGTCTTGTATAACTACATTTACATGTTAAACATAACCTTTTTATATTTCTTAATAAAGAAAGTATAACATCACATCAATGTGCATTTATGGAAGGCTTGTGTGTTTGACTATCCATAAAGCTCTTACACATTTTGGAAGCTTTCTATGTTGATGTGATCTCTTGAAAGTTTGTGTGTTTGACTAGAAATAACTTGATGTGATTTCTTGTAAGTTTGACTGTCAGATCTGGCAAAACCCTGGGGGTATATGGGCGGAACCCATTCTAAGGTTCCGCCGTATCCGCCAGAAGTCTGGTTTGTTTGGGTATAAATACCAAACCACTTGCAAGAAATCACCTATCACTTTAGGACATATATTTCATATATTCTCTCATCTAACTCAGTAGCAACTCACTTGTGTGATTGTCTTATGTAGCATAGAAGTTCACAAGTTCATCCAAGAAGTAACAAGTTTCAACTCAAGGTTGCCAGACTTGTTAGCTTAGCCTTGTGTAAACTTAGTATAGTTTATACATCATTTGATTGAGTATATTCAAGAGTGATCGGTTAGTATTTTAGGCCTTAAAATACATAGTGTGACGGGAGTTGTTGTACCCTTGTAAAAGAACTATCGGGAGTGGTTGTACCATTGTAAAAGAACTCGACATCTAGCTTAGTGTCGGAAATAGTGGATAGGTGACGTTAGGTTGGTTCTACCTTGAACTAGGACCCGGTATCTAGCTTTGTACCGGATAAAGTGTAAGCGACGATTGTAAAGGTTTCTCCACCTGTGAAAGGAGATTGTTGACTATTGCTTGAAACTCTCGAGTTGGAAACTCGGGGCGTGGATGTAGGGCAAGGAAAAAGAGTCCTTGTAGCCGAACCACGATAAACAATCGTGTTGTGGTTTGATCGTTTCTTTCTTTGTCTTTGCATATTACATATTGTCTTTAGTTAGAATCGTTAATTACACGTAAGCTTTTCAAAGATTAACAAATAAGTTGGGTTTATATCTTTAATTAAACGTAAAGTTTTTAAAAGATAATTAAGTTAAAAAGCGGTAAACTATTCAACCCCCCTTCTAGTTTTCTACAGATATGAACCTAGGAAGTTGGGGTTAAAACCTGATGCCCTGGTGCAGGGTATCCCAGTGGCCTGCAGCCCTTTTTAAGTACTTGTAAAAGCTACCACAAAAATCCTAAAAATAAGCTGATGGCTGATTCCTAAAGCTAAGCTAGTAGACTCTCACTTGTGAAAAGATCAAGCCTTGATTCTACACACAAAAATCATGAAAATTCATGCTATTTTAGGATTTCTGACAAAGGGTAAACTTTTGACTTTTTAAGTTTTGAACAAGGTTTGACTTATATGAACTTCCAATTGATCCTACTTACTAAATAACGTATTATAGGTTATAAGTGAACTGAATTAGACTACATGACCAACTTATGTAGATGTATGATGAGATTAGGGGGGCTAATACCTAACAGTGAACAGCCAAAGGGAATCAAGGGGTCATTTTGACTTTCTTTCAATTAGAGCTTCGTTTTAAACCTCTACTTGACCTAAACTAACCTAAGGTAATTCACTAGTACCAAAATAACAACAACACAACAACTAACACACCAAGTAAAGCACTAATCCAAATACCCCTTAATGGACTGTTTACATTACAACTTAGGATTTTAGAACCGATTCTACTGATTTTATTCTATAAACAGATTGAATATACTAAATAGAAACTAGATGATTACTAAACTACCACGGATAATAATAAGAACAAGAACATGCAAAAATCAAGGTTCTGACTTACAAATAGTTCCAAGGAATAGGGTATTGAGCAAAAGATCACAACTGACCTACACCTCCCATGAGGCTTCTAAAACCATGAAAATTCAATCATCCACCATGCTCCAAATCTGTGTCATCTTCATTCTTATATTTTCTATAAATTTTTAGTGATTTTTGGTTTTCAAAGCTAACACTGATTTTATACTATTTTGAGCTTGAAGAAGCTTTTTACTAAACTTATATGAGCTTATGGATCACTGAAGTACACCTTTTAACAATATTTAAGCTAAAATGAAATTTCAACTAAGAAAATTGAATAAACTAAATTGGAACCTTAGAACTGAAATTGATGCTTAGAAAAAGTTTAGAATACACTGTGGAAGCTTAGTACATGATCTTTAAACTGAAAATTACATTGAAAAGAAAAAATTACACTAAAACGATATTATCTAAACTAAGCTAAACTAATTACTCTTTTCTCTGTCTTCTTTCCTCCTCTTTATAGACTTTAGAGGTTCCCACTAGTACTCTGAACAAATCCCACCAATAATCTTGACCATTTGTTGTCTGAAAGTGATCCTAGCCATCAATTTGGATTTTGGCGCCAAAAGTATCTGTGGATATTTTTGGTTGCGTGTGGGGATATTCAGGCATTTAATGGGGCTTGGATGGTTGTCGAGGTGGAGGGGACAGAGTGGGAAGAGCTGGTGGACAAGTGGTGGTGAAAGTTGGGGTGAAAAACCACATGGTTTTGTGGATGCAGGGGTGAGGGAGAGGGTGAACAGTGGAGGCGGTTTATTGTTGGGGTTGACTAGGTTTGACCCTGGTAATATATTTTAAGGTTTTGGGCTTTTGGTGTTGGGCTTGGACAAAAAGGGTGGACTTGGGTTGTGTTTTATTATTGGGTTATGATAGATAGATAATTGGTCCGTTTGTTTTGTAAGTGTAATAACCATAAGGACCTAAAATGTAAAAAACTGCAAATTTGAGGGGCCTGATGTGTAATTTATTCAAAGTTGTTACAAGGACCGATATTCCTACATTTGAATAACCCAAGGACCAAAGTTATATAATTTCCAAATTTAAAACTCCAGGGGCGGCCATTTTTGAAACTTCAGGGACTAATTTTGCCATTTGATGAAAAGTTTTATTCAAGGACCAATTTTGACAACTTTGATTAATACAGGGACCTTGAATGATAATTTTTCACATTTTGAATACCAGGGACTATATTTGCCAATTCTTGAAACTTTAGGGACTAGATGTGCAATTTCTCCAAACTTTTCACCCAAGTACCATATTTGCCAAAGTTCAATAACACAAGGACAATAATTGATTTTTCCAAAGTTTTAAATCCCAAGGACCATTTTTGACAACTTTTGAAACTTTTCATCAAAGGACAAATTATGATAATTTGTGATTTCCAAAGGACCTTTGGTGACTTTACTTACAAAATAAATGCTCAGGGACTAATTTTAACAAGTTTTGAAACTTGAGGGACCGAAACTGTCAATTATGCAAACTTTATTCATTTTTCATCTGTTTTTAATCATTTTGTATCTGAAACATATAAAACACAATCCTGTGATATTTTCAGTATTTTGATGCATATTTGAATGTTTTTGGATGTTTTGGCAGTTCAGATACGACAAAAATGATGAGTATTTACACACTCATCAATTAGTCTCTTGGTATGCATCTAAATAAAGGTTTTTAATTAAATTTTCTCTATAATATTTATTTTAAGAAAAAATATTATTGGCCGATTGATGTTATTACATTGACTTGAGCTAGTTTATTTGTGTTTTTAGCAAGTACGGAGGCTAAATATTTTTCAGTTTAGATATCATAACTTATAACGGAAATGATTCACGTTCCTAAGCATATGACTACTATTATGCTTAATTTAATCATTGTTGGACACATGGATTACATGATTTATCTTTTCTCAAACTTACCATTAATCTTGCAAAGTTTATGAAGATTCTCATTAGGCACAACATTAAGCATGACAATTAGTCACACCAATCGGTAGTCAATTTATAATTGGTTTGTAGTTACCGTGAATTAACTTAAAACATAAGACTAATGCTTGTGAGCGTTGGTGAGCAACCATAACCGATAAAAGCGATACGCCCCCCCCCCCCCCCCCCCCCTCCCCCTGCCAAGCCTTGTGCGATGCATTGGTGGGCAATTTTTTTGAATAATGTGGTTGCCTCACCAACCAAAAGAATTGCAACATTTCCCCTATATTTCTTGAACGTTGGAGGTATAAATTTTTGTGAATGTTGGATTTTTTTGACCGTTTGGAGCTGATGACCGTTTGAAAAAAAAAAAAAAAAAAAAAAAAAAAAAAAAAAAAAAAAAATCTTCCTTTTAACTTAATAAAAACCCACTTCTATTCTACATTTTTCATACTTCTCTTCTTCATTTAACTATTATTTTACCAACTCAAAAAAAAAAAAAAAAAAAAAGAATTCCGAAGAATTTTTCTTTGATAATGAATTAGATGGGGAGATAAATAGTTTAACCTTCGCCTTTTTAGAAGACGCCGCTTCGCTTAACTCCTAAAATCCCAAAAACTCCACAAGCTCCGATAGATAGAGATCATTATGGTGCTTAAGATCGTTTAGTGGCGGCCTACTTTTCTGAAAATCCAATGCACGATGAAGCAACATTTTGTATACGTTTTCGAATGAACCACCACTATTCACAACCATTGTTCGAGAATTAAGTGACACTTTAACGTATTTTCGACATAGTTATGATTCTACGAGGAAACTTGGCATTTCCCCATTGATTAAGTGTACTTCTGCAATTTGTCAACTAGCATACGGCGTCGTTCCTAATCAATTAGACGAACACCTGCAAATTGGTCGTAAAACTTCTTGGATTGTCTTGAAAATTTCTGTAATGGGGTTATGCAAATATATAGAGAGGAGTTTTTATGAAGGCCTACACAAACCGATGTCGAAAAGCTCTATGGATTTCACGAGCAAAAACATGGGTTTCCTGAGATGTTTGGAACCATCGATTGTACTAAATGGCCTTGGGCTCAATGCCCTAATGCTTTTCATGGTTAATTCTGTAGGGGTGATTCCGGGTCAACTCCATTCATTTTATTAGAAGCGATTGCCTCACAGGATTTTTAGATTTGGCATGCGTTCTTTGGATTTGCGGGTTCGAATAACGACATCAACCTTCTACAACAATCGAATTTTTCCAACGATCTCATGGAAGGGAAGGCACTAGAGGTTCCATTTGTTGCTAAGAACGTTGATTAAGAATGGAGATACAATCTTGTAGACGGGATATATCCGGAATGGGCTGTTCTTATGAAGACTATTTCAGAGTCGGGCGCAATGATCAAAAGCGAATAAGATATAAGCAAGCGCATGAAGCAGCAAGGAAAGATGTTGAAAGATCTTTTGGCGTACCGAAGAAGAAGTGAGTTATAGTAAATACTCCCGCACGATTGCGAAGTCTTAGTAGAATTACGAAATTGATGTATATTTGCATCATATTACATAATATGATCATACAAGACCAAGGGACTACAATCTCCATAATATTTTCCGAAGGATGTACCTCGAGAAGATGATCTCGTACAATCGAAAGAAAGTATGTTAGATTTATTCAAGAAATACAAAGACGAGCAAATTCAACTTCATTTAAAGCCGATTTAGTGGAACACGTTTGGTGACGTATAAATCAACAAGCGGTTTAAATTTTATCTTAATTTATTTTAATTTTATCTTAATTATTTATTGTAATGTTCATTTAATTATTGAAAAAAAAAAAAAAAAAAAAAAAAAAAAAAAAAAAAAAACCTAACTAAACTTTGTGGTTGCTTTTGTGGTCACCACTAGCTAGTTACAGTTGAAGTAGAGTTGTGGAGAGAGAAAGCTGGTGTGGCGTTGAGGTGACAAGGTTGCTTGAGTGAATTTGTAGTCACCACTAGCGTTAGTCTAATGATATACTTGATCAAGCTAGCACATGTATTTTATTCTAATTTCTTTTGCTACTCATTTGCATAAGAAAGTAATGCATTTTTTTTATTAAAGTAAGTTTCTATAAGAAGAAAAAATTGTTTGTATTATTGTACCTGGTTGGCATTTTGTTTTCTTCTCAATGGGAACAACACAAACGCATCAGGTTTGTAGTTTGTTTTGCAAAACTAAGTACATTTACATTGCGTTCCCAAGTTTTATTTTTGAAACAAGAGAAAAGAAGAAGGAAGAAAACAAAATGAATTGGTGTTCCAGAGTTTTTTTCAAAAGAGAAGAGAAGAGAAGAGAGAAGGAGAGGAAATTTGGCTAAACTTCTCTTCAAAACTTTCTTCCCAAAAAATGAGATGATTTGGAAAGAAGTTATTTTAGAAAGCTTTTAATAAATGTAATTACTTAAATGACCTAATATAAAACAAAATTTTTATATACAATAAAGGGTATAATTGTAAAATTATCAGTTATCTCTTCTTTTCTCTCCTAACTTCGGAACATGATATTAAAAATAAAATTTCATTCATCTTCTTGTCTTTTCTACCAATTTTTAACTCTTCTCTTCTTTTTTTTCATTTCAAAAACTTGATAACAGAGTTTAGAGGCGGTTTGATCGAAGGAAATTAGAGAATTTGAAGTCATTTGAAATTCAAATTTCATGTCATGTCCGTTTGGTTCCTTGTTTCGTAAAAATGAATGCGGATTAGAATCAAAAAGTGATAGTAGGCAATATTGGTAGGTTTGAGTTGAATTTGTGTTCTTTTCTGTACTTTTGTGGGTCATTTAATTTCTCTATGTATATAGTGGACTTTTTATATATTTTTTTTTTATCAAAATTTCATTTGCAAATCTAACATTCAAATTAAATATTTTATTTAAAATTTTATTTAAATAAATATAATTTATCTTTCTTAAATATACCTCAAATCCAAATCCTATTTCAAATCCAAGTCCTAATCCAACACTACTTATAAACCAAACGGACCCTTAACAACCAAACACGTAAAAGGAATTTAATTTATAGGATTTAAAATTACTCAAAATTTAAAATTCAATAGAATTTGAAATTTCATGATTTTAAATACCATGAACCAAACTACCCCTAGTATATTTCGTTTTATAAAAGCATTCTAAAACGTAATTGTGTTGGGAATTATCAATTATAAAATCACAAAAATGTTGAACGTCAACGTTAAACAGTTTTTTAAGTAACGTTTGAAGAAAAAAATAATCTAAACGCTTCTTCCTATACAACCTTTTAATTCTGTTAAATGTTAAATGATCTTAAAAAGTCCTAGCCAAACATACAATTTATTCATTATCCAACAATGAAACATTTTCCTATATAAAAAATTTAAAGAAACGCACATACACAAATTTAATAACCCAACTTTTTTAACATATAACATAGTAAAATACAACTTGCAAAATAGAACTTGCCTTTTCCAAGCTGCTTTTTTGACTTAGATACAGGGTGCAGCATGATGCTAAACATAAACGGTTTCCTGGAGCCGAAGTATTCCAAAGCGATAGACTGATCAAGCATGTGAGTGGAGGTTAGACAACTTTTTTTTTTCTTTCGCCAATAATCGGAAAAGATAAAAAGAAAATAATTAAAATAATTAAAAAGGAAATAAAGATGGTGGCGTACGAGGGTGGTACTTGGACAGTACGATGAGCGCATACGGCTTATGTTAGCGGGTATCCTGGAATAAAGTTGTGAGTGGCTATGTTTTCAGCGAAACACATTATTAAATGAAAAGTAGTGCATTTGAAATTATTTGATCAACAGATTTATGCTATCAATGATTACAAATATATAAAATCGAAAGAATAATTTACTTTTATGTACCGACTGAAACATGTTATGACCTTACATACGAAGCAACAGAAGTGGATCGATCACAAAAATATACACATAAACTAATTAATTAAAATTAAAGCAATAAACTACGCGAATGAATTGTAGAGACTCTGTATCACCACTGCCGTGACTCGTTTCTTGTCGTAAAAACTGGAAGAATGCCACCACTATGCAAACCAAAGTGCAAGAACGTAAGCGAGCAAGCTTACCAAGTACAACTATACGTAAAAACCATAACCGTGGTAAGCGTTTCTTCTGTTTGGTTGGGTGTCGTATCAACAAGTTCAGTGGGTCATGGTCGTTTCTTCTGTTTCCAAAATTTCTATCGAGCGATCTTTATGTAATCATGCAATACATGGGTTTTGGATGAAGACGGTGTACTCTCTAAATTATCACAATAATTGCTAGAGTTCATCATAGATTTAGGGCCATTGGGTGTCGTTATAACACCTTGTTGGTTTTATCTCTTATATAATAAGAGAATATACAAATTGGACAAATAGATTTTTCTTATCGATGAGAGAGGTTAAAATTGAGTCTTCTAGACAATTTTGAAAGTCAAAATTGTCTTCAACTTGGTCAAACTTATCTAAACTTCATCTAACAAAAGAATATATATAAAAATTCATGTGTCGATTTTATAAAAGAAAACAAAAAGAATTGGGTAATAAATAAAAATTTAATTGTCAAAGTTTAAATAAATTATAAGAACTTTAGTAAACTTATAGTTTTCATGTTATTTAATAACTTTAAAATTTTAATAAATACCTGATAGCGTATTAATATTAGCTGCTCAAGTCTACTAATTAAACGGTCGAATCAAGCCCATTACCAAGGCCTATTAACAAACACTTGATGCAAGTCCGACTTAAATCCCAGGCCATGCAGGGCCTGGTAAAAGCTATCAGGCTAGACTGAGCACGCAAGTACTACTGCCCCCAACTGTCACTAGCGGTTATGATTTACCATTTGACACTATACAGTGGGGACGCATGACAAGCACCATTTTGTACTAGCCAAGGATAGCACAACACATGTCCTCCTTGTCTCCTCTCGGATGATTAACACCTGGCTCCCTAGCAGCCGTAGATCATCTCCAAAGCGTTTATCTCTAAACCCTACAAGCCTCTCAATAAAAGAAGAGCAACACACAGAGCTTTACAACGAAGGTGAATACTGCAAATACTGTCATGATCACAGGCCATACGTTAAGTACTTAAGTTCCTCCACCCCAGAAAGTGGTCCTATGGTCAATTTGCACACAAGGTCCATGGTTAGTTCTCATCCCAACCACATCCTTGCAACCCAACTACGTCGAGATCCTATGGTCAATTCCTCCAGCATACCAGGTATAACCGGGTGTTCTAAACTACCGTAATAATAGGGTCACAAGATAAACTAAGCATGCACATACGTAAAAGCATTTAAGAAAAGTATGAAAACATAATTAAAGCAATAAAGGATTCATAATTAGGCTAGCACCAGAGGTGCTTAGCCAATCATATTCAATAGAACACTCGAAACAATGTTTATACAAGCCATTAATTCGAAATGTGAAATTAAATATAAAATGCTAAAACTTATGGTGATTGAGGTATGATTTCTCCCTTAGAAAGGCTCCGTATGCTGCTGTAGAAGGGCCTTTTGAATGCTCCAACGATCTCTGACTTTGTATGTGAGAAAGTTGTATATCAAATGCAGAAATTAGGGTTGTATTTATAGGCACGATCATTGCTACGGCGTAACTGAGAAATGTGTTACGCCATAGCTAGTGTAATCTTATCCAGATCTGGAGGTTACGACGTAGTTTAAGGAGCATTACGCCGTAACTCCAATATTAGGGTTTCTTTTACATCGTAGTTATGAAATGTGTTACGCCGTAGCTGATTTCTTGGATCTTGGATTACTTTCCTAGTTGTTGTTACACCGTAGTCCCTAGCTATGTTACGGCGTAGCCTTCCATCCGAAGGTTTAGTTGAAGACTTGAATATGTTAAGGCGTAGACCAGAGGTTTGGTTACGCCGTAACTCTTTATCCGAGTTGACTTTTGTCTTCTTAATAAACTATCTAGCTATGGCGTAGTTGAGAGTTGATGTTACGCCGTAGCTTCTTCTAGCATACTACAATTTGTCTATCTTTGCACATTCTTTCCAAATTCCTCATCTCTTTAGCACATATGCTCATTAGTAACCTGGATACAAAATGTAAAGAAATCAAAGTATATATCCATAATATGAGTAGAATAAATGAGCATAATAGGGGGAAATTGACACATAAATATCAGGATTATTTGACGTCATCACCGTTCCACACGAGAAACCAAACAACAAAACCATTCGCATCCCATCTTAAAACTAATTTACTTATCATACGTAAACATGGCGCCATCCGTGGGGACGTGATACGAATTAACCGAAAATCTCTCAAAACTTTTCACCTAATTTTCCTCATTTCTCACTCCAAAGTCCATAATTTTTTTCTTTTGTGCATAAGTTTCTTACCCAAACATGTCTAGCGAACCAGCCCTTCAATTTTGGACATAACTAACCACCACCTCAGACCTATCCGAGTGGATAACTCTCCTCACACAGAGAAGAATCAACAAATACCCGAAAAAGAGATTCACAGTCATCTATAAACCACATAAAGAAATGTTTGATCGAGACGCATGCAACAATTAACCTTACCAACCTATACGCGTCATTTCCCCTAATGAAATCCACATGGCCCTGTGAGAAACATCATACTCTCAGACCATTCATACAACCACGAGCGTAACAACCATTCAAAATTCAGGGAGTAGCAGTGGGGGCTAGATGGTGTCAGGGAAAGGGACTGTCAAATAATCTAATTAGGCCACACTATGCTCAATTATCGGGAGATACTTAGGTAAACGTACACCAACCTACTTATCCCTTTTCCGCACTACTTTACATATAGCAATCAGGCCAAGGCATTACCTAGGAACCACCCTAGGTATAGCATTCAGAATGACACCCTTACATTTCCTAGTAGCCCCTCCCATGGAAATGACATACACCCTACCCTATACTTAGAAAAAAATCTCAACTACGTACCTAGTAAAATCTTACGCTAGGGCACTCACAGAGTGTAAGATAAAGCATTTACCTAGTCTACCCAAGCCTGGACATCCTAAAACAAAAACTCCCAGGGAAAACCCCACTGTTCGGTCAAACAGACTTGCCCGCCCTAATACATAATCCAGGGTAGATAACAACAACCAAAATGGAACAAGAATTCCTCAGGGGACAGACAGGGAGTGTCAACATGATCCAGTTATTGCACTCAGGTACACAAAGAGGCAATGAGGTCATGAAGAACACATACTTTAAATTGGCTGAATGGCTAATTTCATTACAAGTTCTGGGTTACAACATCCTAACTAAAAACCCATGCCTAAACAAACCTGGTAAACACTAATAAAAAATTGACGAATAGTTAATTACAATATAAAATCAGAGTAAACTACCCTATTACAAAACCCATGACAATACATGCCTAGTACACTCTAACAAAATGATCCTGATACATAATGGATCACGTGCACCTAAAAAATTTATAGTAGCTAATACGGTCTGGAAACGTCCGACACGAACCTAGTAAAATAGGCGGCCAACGGAGCAAAACCAATACCTGAAGCGCGCGGATTCCTTTCCCCTCTAGAGAAGTCACACCTTTTGTCGCCCAAAAGCTCGATCAGTTTCCAAGCACCAGGAAGCAATTCCTCGTGACCAACGAAACTTGAGCTCAACTAGGTGCAACAAAAGGAATGAGCTCCTCAAGCATCTCTAGGAATGTAGTCACCACAAGAACGCTGACCTCTGAGCCAGAAACAACTCAGCAAGTAACACGGTATACCCTAACCATGAGCGATGCATGTACGTCAAACTAATATCTCATGGATACGCAAGGCCACCATGCACCCACCATTGACAGCTTAACCTAGGACAATCATATAAATTGACCTGGGTATAAGTTAGGAATTTGGGTCGAGTATCTGGGTGACCAAATACACCTTGATAATTGGAAAATTATGGGTTACAAAGGAATTTACAAACCTTACAACCCACCCTTCAACCAAAATGACTTGCGGTGAAATATTTAAGTTTCTTGTCAGGATGACCAATTCACCCTGACAGTAATTAAGCAATCGGATGCAAACCCTCCACAACTTCCAACCTAACAAGCGCTTGCGACACTCCACCAAGATAAACATACACCCAAAGGTTAACAATGTTAGACAAGGATGGAAGAGGAGCTAACGTGTCACACCCCCAAAATACCTGAATGGCAGCGGAATGGAATACCTGGGGGTGACTGTCATGGCACCATAGTTACAGTTATATTGAACGACCTAAAGTGTCGTTTAGAAAATACAGCGTTTGATCATTAAAACATTCAGAGTTTACAAAGCTTAGGTCCCAAAAGAGTTTGCCAAAATTGTTAAAATAAGTTCAACAAGATCAAACGTTTCATAAGTGCAGAAAATATGGTGAGACGCGTCGACTCCGCGACTCCATGAAGGTCCAAATGTATGCAACATGAGCTACCTTAATAACCTGAGAAATACATTGCGAAAAATGGTCAACACGAATGTTGGTGAATAATCATAGGTTGATAAGTAAATCGTAAGTACATAAGCCACAAGTAATAAGTAAACCGACACGAATGTCAAAAATGCTACATTGGCTCTTAAGCTCATGACCCCGAAGCTAGACTTTGTAATGCCCCACCAGAGTGTTTACCAGACACTCAATTCGTTAAGACATGAAATGCATTCGTCCCATTTGGAGCAACCCAAACACGAATGGAGGCGTCACCCTCGATAGATCTATCCACTCACTCTCGCTTATCTAAAATTAACGGTCCATGATATATATAAGGGGACTTAACTTGGTAGTAGGCAACTTAAGCAATGTATGGAATTTGATATACTTGGGCATGTACAAAAATAGTTGTGCAATGTAATCTCCCCCGTGGGATTTAAAATCAAATAAGTAATTAAAACGGGGCTATGAGAACTCACCTGGAGTGATAGTACAAAGATGGTACAACGATGGTAAAGTAATCGGGACAACGAGGCGCGAACACTAGCCGCAACCTAAATGAATAATCGTGATCTAATTTAGATCATGCCGTAATGTAATGAATGCACCTGCACATGATACCTATACCACTCGTAATTTGGAAATACTAGTTATCGTCATAGTAAAATAGTTTCCATACTTAGGAAAAATAAGTCCATTTAGAGAAGTATATAACTTGTCATATTAACTCGTACGAAAATGTTAGCGTTGTAATCCTCATATCGGAAACCTTAAAATAACGTCGTTAAGTCGTATAAATATTCTCTCGGGTCGTACGTATTCATTTGTTAAGAATATAGTCCTTAGTAACATTTCTAGAAAATATACCATTTAGTACGTACGTTATTATTTTTATTTGCGACTATATATATATATATATATAGTTTTGACGATATTAAAACGGGTATAACTCGGTCGTTTTAGGCTCGTTTTCCTTGTTCTTTATGTCCACGGATTCGTTTTTGTGTATACTAGTATATTTTTGATAACTCGGCTCCTCTAGGTTACGTTTAATACCTCTTTTTACCCATTGAAATCTGCCAAACAGCAAGCAGTTTTATAAGAAATAGTTTTCGTCGTTAATTTTGCAAAAATCATATCTCCTTCGTTATAAACTCGTTTTAATCCGTTCTTTCGCCTAAAGTTTCGTTTTTGAAAGTATTTTCTAAATCTTTGGTCAAAAATTAGCCATCAACCACTGATTTTCCCACGAAATTAAAATAGGGACAGTAGGTATATCAAAAGTTTCAAAAACCATTTTCAAGTCTCCAAACTAGTTCCATCCTCCATCAAACCACTTTCAAACACCACAAAACTAATCTAATCCTACCATACACCTTCTTAGGGTGTCATGGGTTCCTAAACATCAAAACCAAGTAGATCTAACAAGGATCTAACCACAAATCACTTCTAGGGTTTGTATGATCAAAAGTTTACAAAAATAAAGTGGTATAAGTTAATGCATGTATGAGATCTTGCAAGAAAACTATATAAACATAGTAATAACTTGTAAAAATTTATGAAATGAGTTTTGTAAACTTACTTTGAGATGTGGTGTGATTAGATGATAAAACCTAACAATCCTTGAGTTTATATCTCAAAACTCTAACAAGGATACTATATACACAAGATTAACACTTAGATCTTTGAAAAAATTTTGGTCTTGCTTCCTTTCTCCTTTTTGGCCGTGGGTTAGAGAGAGCAAAAGAGAGAATATGTTTTCTTGTAAAGTGAAAATGAGATAGAAAGATTTTTGTAAAGTTGTTATGTATTATTGGTTATTATAATTATTATATTTAGTTAGTATGAAAATTTAATGAAACATGGAGTATGTAAGTAATCTTTGTAAGAAATAGCATGGGGGGGGGGGGGGGGGCAAAGTCAAGGGGGAAGGATTTGGTGTAAGAGTTTTGTTGGTAAAAATGCATTATTAAGTGTTTTGTGTAGTTTTAAAATGTACCGGGTACCGGGTTAACTAAAAATAAATTTTAACGGAGTTAACCGGGTCATAATAAAGTTATAAAAATTATAAAAATAGGTTGGATAAAATTATTGGGTGTTTAGATAATTATAGTTTAATTTCCATGAAAACCGTCGAAGTTTTAGTAAACTTAAGTTAATAATTAAAATAAATATCCAAAATACCGGGTAAATTAATATTATAATTTTTATATTATAAAAATGAATATAAAAATATATCGGGATAATAGTCGGGTGTGTCGTACATGTTAGACACATTTATAGTTCGCGTATTAGTGTTTATTTAAAATAAACGTACGTAAATCGTTAATTGTACCAAAAGTATAAATTTAATTATCCTACGAGTGGAATAGTATGCAAGTGCCCTAATAATGATATGCTGACTATTTCTAGTCCGTATGAAACGTCCCTGATAATAATGCATGAATTCGCTCCTGAACCAATACGGTTACGCGAATTTGAACACTCGTAAACTAAATTTACGATGACATGAATAATGCACGTGAATAGTGGTATTTCTTCCGGAAATGAATAGTGTCTAGTGAATAGTAAAATTTCTGAACGCTTCTCAGAATATCAAATTGACCTCGAAAATGATGAATAGTAAAATGATGAATAGTAAATGATGAATAGTAACTTGTGAATAGTAAATTGTCGAGGTTTAGAAAAGTGACCGGAAATTACGAGTTGTGACATAACGTCTCCATATCCAACCCTCATATATAGGTAAAGGATGCGAGACAACCAGTAATGTCTTCACCGTCAACACGACTAACTTTGATCTTTCACCACAAAAACCGAATGACCGTTTCTTCTTAAACGGAAGCAAAACCTATGAAAAAAAATTTATTTGAAGGAAGTTCTTAGGGTTTGGGAAGATATGTGGAAAATGGGAGAGGAAAAGAAACTTTATCGCTCCAAGTTGTAACCTCCCCACTTTTTTAGCCCTATTTATAGGTAGAGAAAACGAATCGACGAGTTACACTTGACAAAGGCTCATTAGGTCAAAAAACATTTAATGAAGTGCGTGACAAATGATGCGTGGGAATCGCACCTTGCTTTACCTCTCAAGGGATCTCGAGAAGCTTACAACCCCCACCAGGCAGTGTACCTGATCGTTGTAGTATAGTATAGTGACAAGTACCGGGGGATTGATCGTTCAGCTTAGGAATAGTGTCGCTAGGATTAGAAAGCCTAATTAATAGTTCTAGAGATGGAAGATGATTATTTTTGTGTTTTTATATTTTATGAAAGCAAGTAAAATCTCGGGTTTTGAAGGAGTGGGCGGAATTAGTTGCTAATCAACTAACCCAAAAACTACTTTATAACTAATTAACTAATGAAAATGAAATTAAACTAATATTAAACTAAGGTTGTGAGCAGTGGTTGGAGAAATTGTGTTTACTTAGACTTCATTACTCCCTAGATATCTTTTACATGTTAATTACTTGTTACACTTGTATGAATGACGGGTTGTATTCCTTAATACCATTCGTGGAGTGGCATACATAACTCCCCAACTCTATGAGCTCTTATCTCCTCCTACACCATGACCCAGCACAACTATAGGGATTGTAAACAGTGGCTCATGCATTAAATACAACCAATAAAGACCTAGTACGCCTCGGTTCATGTTTCTTAAGACGTTCAAGCATGTTACCATTTGGAGATCTGCCAGTTTTCTTAAGCCTAACATATAATATCATTCATTCAAAACAAGAATAGACAAGTAATCAACACATAATCAACATCTAGGTTTCATTAGATCTAAGCAAACACAAAGGAAATTTAGCCTAGCATAGTAGAATTAAGATAAGAACAAAAGATAGACAACCAACACATAGACATATTGATTGAATTAAGAGTATACTTATCTCAATTACAATGCAAGGTCTCAAGGGTTTGGAACCCTTGAAAAACCTGTAAAAGAGGCACCAAAATCGTCTTTAGGGTTTCACCAAAACTTCTCTCTCTTTAATGAAAAAACTAGAAAACTATATATAGGAAAATCGTCCTGACGGCGTCAAGAGTAAAATTTGACGCCGTCAACTCGCCGCCATATACTTCCTCGGACGCCCTAGATCCAATCGTGACGGCCTATGTGACGCCGTCACCACCCTCGATAAATTAATCTTGGTCACTTTGACGCCGTCATTTCTTCATCTGACGCCTTCACAACCTTCGGTAAAATATTCATCCTTTCTGACGCCGTCAAGAGTAAATCCTTGACGCCGTCACCTTGTAATTCCAGCTTGGATTTGGTACTTTGTTGTTTTCTTCACTTTATGCTCCAAAAACGTCCAAAATAGCCTCTTTTCCAGAATTCACTCTCCAAACACCTAAAATCACAAAAGGAACGATTTAGGGCAATATTTGATCAAATAAATTCGGATTCGGGCTTAAATGACCCCCTAAAAACGGATCATTTTTCGCCTCATCATATACCCTTACACTTGAGATTTGCTTGTCCTCAAGCAAATGAGCTTTTATTCTACTCAAAAGACAAGTTAGAGGTCATTTAACACTAATATAAAAGTAATTACAACAAATAATCGTTCCACTAAAGACCAATAGACAAGCACGGAGGTCATACACAAGCACCTCACAAATAGTGTTTAGATACTCACATCTCTCGGGTGTAATAAAGTAATATAACATTATGGAAATGGAAGATATCTCTCACTACCTGTCATAGCAAAATAGATTACCATAGGCTTGGGAAAGGATCAAACCTCCACCACATGGCGTAAGCACCTAGGATAAACTATCAAAGAGGTCTTTTAAAGGGTTATAACGTTAGGTGTAGGGATATGAATTACACGGTTTTGTTGGATAAAGGGGATTTTACTGGTGGCGAGTTAACAATCTTAGTTAATTACATGTACAAGATGGCGTTGCTAAGCCAAGACTAGACTCGACTTAAGCTAATAAATGAAAAATAACTAAAAACATAAAATGAACATAGAATGAAAACGGGATGGTAGTCCGTATGTTTTTTCTCTCTTTCTTTTCTATTTTTTTTTTTTTCTTTTTCTATTATTTTTTTTTTCTTTTTCTTTTTTTTTTCGATTTTTTTTTTTTTTTTTTTTCATACACTCTTACCCTACCATCCAAAATAATACATCATAGGGGTTTGAGCATTCCCCTTACACTTGAATCTTTACATACTTTACATTAAACTATTCTAATGACTCGAATTAAGAAAATCAAAACACTTGGAGCACTTTTAAGATTAACGTACATATGGGGGTAATAAGTGTTGTTCTTCCCCATTACTCCATAAAATAAGTACTTACCCATGAGTCCCAATCGTCCCAAAACAATATGTACAAGGATATGACTCGACTTAGCAACCATGTAATCAATTAGAAAGTTAACTTAGGGTTTAACAAATAACAATAATGCACTAAAAATGAGCGCATACACGGAAGGCTAAGGCGATTTGGGTGTACATTTAAGTGGGGTGTAACAAATTCTTCCTTTAAGTAAAATGCTTAAAGTTAGAAACGAAAAGATAGGCTCGGAGGGGTGTACTAGGGGTTTCGTGTACTAAAAATGAGTACAACGCTAAGGGTGTGGGAAAAATTAGTTGACTTAACTAGCCAAGTAATATGACTTAAATGGTCAAGTAATCGTAATACGGGTTTAACACAAGGGTGATCCTAATGCCTCTTATCATGTAGTAAATCCTACTACACGAATGTAGTCTCACTAGCGGTCTCGGGATGCATCACTAACGCAAGTTCTAGAATCTAAATGCTACCGGTACACTCATAAGCACCAATAATAAATGCTTTTCCTATCAAAACTAAAGGCGAACCTCACATTTTTGGGTGGAAAATTTTTCTGAATATACGGTTATGTGCTAGTCATACAACCTCCTATCCATGAGACGCTTGCTATGGCTAAAGTTTCACTCCTAAATGTTGTAAAAAATTTTAAATTTGGCGCTAAAATTACACTAACAAGTATTTCTCATAGTTTTATTACTCATCTACTATCATACAAAACAAACTCAAGCGAAAGTGCATATGTAAGGTATCATCTTTTTACCCTCCCCTTACACTTAAGATGAACATTGTCCCCAATGTTCAAGTAAAGAATGTAAAAGTTAAAAGTAAAGAGAATGAATTCAAATACTCCCCTGATTCGCTCGGTATGGATTTTAGGTTGGCCAGGTTAAATCTTCCTCCAAGAAAACGAACAATCAAAGCTTCCCTTCCAGAATATAAATCATCTTCTTGTCTCAAATAACCTGTAAATCCTGACAAAAGTAGACAAGGCAACCTCGCGTAAAATCGGCGGCATCCTATATAAGTTACTAAATCCTAGAAAACAAAGTAAGATATAATGCTTGTGGAATGAAGTTTGCAGATTTCCTGGAGATTATAAAACTTAATAATTCACAAAAACTTATAAGACTCCGTTAGAAAAACAAAATCGGTAAAATTTCCAGATTTTTGACTCCTGACGCCGTCAAGAGCAATTGCCTGACGCCGTCAGAATGAACCTGCAGAAATCTTTATGTTAAGTTTCCGGAAAATTTCTGGAAAAACTTTGTCCTACTTCCTGGAAAATCCTGCAAAACTTCATTATGACTCAATACAAGCATTTGACTCTAACAATACGAATACACATGTTCATTAAATATTGTGGAGAATCATGATCGGTTTGTTTCTTAAAAAACATATTTGGGGTTTCCCCTTACACTTATCTTTTGCAAAAATACCTTTAGGTTGAAGTTAAGACTAGGCTAAACAACATAATAAAGTATTTCACATTTTAATTGAGAAACATGATCAACCAACAATAAAAATAAAGCATGCATACGGAAGCAAATAACAATCAAACAATTAAAAATCACACAAAACATGGGTTGCCTCCCAAGAAGCGCTTTTCTTTATTTACGAGTCTTGTAGCTAGACTCAAAGTCGTGGGTTACTACGTGATTTCATCATTGGTTCCATTCTCCGATTGTAAATATTCCTTGTAGAAACCAATCACCTTTTTCTCTATCGCCCCCATCATTGCTCGGGCAAACTCTTCATCAACTTTATACCTTGGTCCAAGGGCCAAGCAATTTTTGTAGTAAAGACTCCTTTTTTCCCATACATAGTCCATGCCCTTTTTCTTATCCTCCTTATCAATATCCTCAAAAGCACCAACATTATCCT
Source organism: Artemisia argyi (assembly GCA_030686995.1). NCBI lineage: Eukaryota > Viridiplantae > Streptophyta > Magnoliopsida > Asterales > Asteraceae > Artemisia > Artemisia argyi. The sequence continues at coordinate 61,572,619 of CM060691.1, read as the reverse complement.
GATCAAAACGAGATATAAAGCGGAATTCTTTCATCTTATTGGGCATCCTATAAGTGATACTATCGGTGTTGCTTGCAAATCGAATCGTGCCCTCTACCTCATCATATTCTAACTTAGACTCCTCAACAAATGGTTTGCCAAACACAACATTGGATAATCGACAATCAATAACATTAGCAAGATCCTCCACAACCATAAAGTCGGTGACAAAAGTGAAATTACCAACAAAGACACATAAACCTTTGACTCTCCCGACAAAGTTACAAACTCCACCAGGGTACTTGGGATCCCTTCTAGGTTCAAGTCTTATGTTCACTATATCATTATAAACCGTTGAGGACATAATGTTGATTGGAGATTTAAAGTCAATGTAAGCATTGCTAATGTGCTTATATCCAATCATACATGGTATCTTAGCGCTCTTAGGATCGCCTCTCTTGATCTTAGGTTCAATTATGGTGAAGGGAGATCGCGGGTTATCAATAAGGTTATTATAGTATGCAATCTCCTCCTTAGTGGGGTATAGGTTAAAGTGGTCGTTAAGCCTCGGATCCATTTCCTCTTCTGGTCTCTTAATAACACTCACAAAGTCATCAGGCCCTAGGTCCTTATTTGACTACAAGACGGTTGCTAGGTCACTAAACGTATGTTCGAGTTCAATCTTGATCAACCTATTAAGCTCTCTAAGCTCCCTAATCTCACTCTCAATTTGTTCACGTAACACAGCTACTTCACTAGGGGAAAGGGGTGGATTCGCGTTTTCCATAATGGTCAACGGAATAGTCAATGAGTTTAATTTACTAACAAATGCACAAAGAAATAAGATAGACTAAAGAAGACCTAAAAATAAAAATAAAATCTTACTAGAAAGGAATCTAGCAAGTAGACCTAATAAAAAGAAATCCTAACCTAGACAATAACTATTCCCCGGGCTGCGGCGCCAAAAACTTGATGGCGCCGCACTCTTTTGCGAAAGTTTAGGAATAAATGTAAAGATAGACAATCCCCGGCAGCGGCGCCAAAAACTTGATGCGTGGGAATCGCACCTTGCTTTACCTCTCAAGGGATCTCGAGAAGCTTACAACCCCCACCAGGCAGTGTACCTGATCGTTGTAGTATAGTATAGTGACAAGTACCGGGGGATTGATCGTTCAGCTTAGGAATAGTGTCGCTAGGATTAGAAAGCCTAATTAATAGTTCTAGAGATGGAAGATGATTATTTTTGTGTTTTTATATTTTATGAAAGCAAGTAAAATCTCGGGTTTTGAAGGAGTGGGCGGAATTAGTTGCTAATCAACTAACCCAAAAACTACTTTATAACTAATTAACTAATGAAAATGAAATTAAACTAATATTAAACTAAGGTTGTGAGCAGTGGTTGGAGAAATTGTGTTTACTTAGACTTCATTACTCCCTAGATATCTTTTACATGTTAATTACTTGTTACACTTGTATGAATGACGGGTTGTATTCCTTAATACCATTCGTGGAGTGGCATACATAACTCCCCAACTCTATGAGCTCTTATCTCCTCCTACACCATGACCCAGCACAACTATAGGGATTGTAAACAGTGGCTCATGCATTAAATACAACCAATAAAGACCTAGTACGCCTCGGTTCATGTTTCTTAAGACGTTCAAGCATGTTACCATTTGGAGATCTGCCAGTTTTCTTAAGCCTAACATATAATATCATTCATTCAAAACAAGAATAGACAAGTAATCAACACATAATCAACATCTAGGTTTCATTAGATCTAAGCAAACACAAAGGAAATTTAGCCTAGCATAGTAGAATTAAGATAAGAACAAAAGATAGACAACCAACACATAGACATATTGATTGAATTAAGAGTATACTTATCTCAATTACAATGCAAGGTCTCAAGGGTTTGGAACCCTTGAAAAACCTGTAAAAGAGGCACCAAAATCGTCTTTAGGGTTTCACCAAAACTTCTCTCTCTTTAATGAAAAAACTAGAAAACTATATATAGGAAAATCGTCCTGACGGCGTCAAGAGTAAAATCTGACGCCGTCAACTCGCCGCCATATACTTCCTCGGACGCCCTAGATCCAATCGTGACGGCCTATGTGACGCCGTCACCACCCTCGGTAAATTAATCTTGGTCACTTTGACGCCGTCATTTCTTCATCTGACGCCTTCACAACCTTCGGTAAAATATTCATCCTTTCTGACGCCGTCAAGAGTAAATCCTTGACGCCGTCACCTTGTAATTCCAGCTTGGATTTGGTACTTTGTTGTTTTCTTCACTTTATGCTCCAAAAACGTCCAAAATAGCCTCTTTTCCAGAATTCACTCTCCAAACACCTAAAATCACAAAAGGAACGATTTAGGGCAATATTTGATCAAATAAATTCGGATTCGGGCTTAAATGACCCCCTAAAAACGGATCATTTTTCGCCTCATCAACAAACACCCTGCAAAGACACGAGTATAGTTGACGTCAACACATACGTCATGTGCATTCGAAGGGACAAGTCATACACACAACTCAAGAAAAGTCAGGATGACACTATCTACAGTCGAAATGACAATAAAGAAGCGTCAAGTCCTAAAGATAGTGAATAAACCCAAAGGGGGTTCTCCCTACACTTTCCCATGTAAACATCAATTACCCATCTTTCCCAACACTTACATCCTGATCGACCTTAAAAACATACATCTACTCATCATCACAAAAAACAAATATGATAACAACTTGGAAATGAATGACCTGAGAAGGAACCTGGTAGCGCAACATGAACTTGGGGGACTCTGTTACAAAAATTCCAGCATCATATTATCAGTGCATGATCTAATAATAGACTTGGGGGACTTGATAGTGTATCAATATTAGCGGCCCAAGCCCACTAATTACAGGCTCGAATCAAGCCCATTACCAAGGCGCATCAACAAAACTTGATGAAAGCTTGGCTTGAATCCCAGGCTACGCATGGCCTGATGAACCTTATCAGGCCAAACTGAATGCACAAGTAATACTGCTCCCCAAATGTCACTAGCGGTTAAGATGTATCATCTGATACTGTAGAGTAGGTAGGGGTGAGCACAAAAATCGAAAACCCGAACCGAAAAAACCGCCTGATGCGTGGGATTGCGGCTACGCAAAAGGTTTTACCTCTCGAGGGATCTCGAGAAGCTTGCAATCCCCACCAGGCAGTGTACCTAACCGATGTAGTATAGTGTAGTGGCAAGTACCGGGGGATTCATCGTTCTACGTGGGGAATAGTGTTCGTTAGGATCATAACTTAAATAAACTAGGTCTAGAGGTGAAGGAGGATTCTTTTTGTATTTTTATATTTTATGGAAAGCAAGTAAAAATCTCGGGTATTGGAAGAGTGGGCGGAATTAGTTGCTAGTCACACTAGTACAAAAAGTTCTGTTGGTCACGCACGGTCGATTTTGAAATGTCACACTATAACATTTATACATGACTAAATGTACCAGAATAAAATGAACAGCCACACTTGATTCGACTTTTGTGACCATTTCGGAATTCTATTGTCACACATTTGAATATTTATGTGACTAGAGGTAATTGGAAAAAAAAATTGGATTATTTAGTCACTTTTAATTCGGGAGGTGTGACAGATACAAATGAGCTCGAAACATTAGTCACACTATAGATATACATATGTGACAAATATATGTCACACAATTTAAAAGTGTGACCAAAATAGATATATGGTCACATGAGGTAATTGTGTATGTGGCTAAATTATATAGTCAAGTTTGTCACACATTATTTAAACGTGACTGCTATTCTTTGCTGAATATTTAGCCACATAGCTTTTGAAATGTGTGACAACGGAAAAGTAAGTTTGAAGCGTTAGTCACGATATGCATTTAATAGTGACAAATATATGTCACACACTTGACGAGTGTGACCAAATGTCATATATGGTCACACTAAACCATAGAAACATGATTAAGTGTAACGAAAATTCGATACATATGGTCACGTAAGTTAATATGTGTGTCTAAAGTTTAGTGTGTGTTTGCTTGCCAAATCCTAATGTGTATAGTCACACTTAATTGAAGCACGATCATGTGACTATAGGCTTTACAATAGTCACACCATATCACAAATGTGTATCTAAATGATGTTTATGGCCACATTATAAGGGTATTATATGTGACAAATACATTCAAAATAGTCACATTGTGGAATATTCATGTGACTATTATTTATAGCAAAGTGTGAAGTCATGAGTTATCATTAACCTTGATATTAGTCACATTGAGTTTTTGTGTGACTAAATCATAGTCATATTTTGTCACACATTACTTAAGCGTAGTCACAATTCGATAAATATGGTCACACATTTATAATAACTTATGTAATTTGATATTCACTTAATTGAGTTCAGTCTATTAGTCATGACTGCATATTGACTACTTTTTCAACCACTGTTTTTTCAACAAATTATGCCTGAAATTGAGAATCTTTCATACCAAACACTTTTTTTTTCCAACTCTGCACTATATAAAGGCATAACCACATACATGAAAACTGCATATACAAGACAACTGTAACAAAAATATGCAGGGTGTTTACTACTGCTAGTACATAGTTAATACTGCTAGTACACAGTTTATGCTGCCAGAAGTTATAGTTTTGTATAATCTGGAATCCTTTAAAAGAGTATTCGCAAGTACGAACTAAACAATTAACACAACAACAACAACAACATAAATCCTTTAAAAGAGTATTTGAAGCAAAACAAAAGCTTAAATAGGTTCTGCAGACAAAAATAAATTCCTAAACAGAGTGTAACAGCTTGAGAATGACACGTGCTTCACTTTGCTTTTCGTATAACAATACCTTCACAGTCGGTTCGATAGTAGGCATCTTTTGCTTGTGGATTTATTCGCGGCAATATGTTATCATTTTGCTCATGAATGATTGTACTAAATTCCTCATCGAAATTGTCATACGTATCTTTGTAATTCTTGGTAGGTGTTATAAAGACAATAGACAATTTTTTATCTGCCTGGTCTTTCACATAAAACACTTGTCGTGCTTGTGAGGCTAATATGAACGGATCATTCTTGTGGCCTAAATTATTCAGGTCTACCAATGTGTAACCAAGAGTATCGCGCTTGACCCCACCATGTTTTGAATTAACCCAATCACATTTGAAAAGAGGAATTTGCCAGAAACGATAATCTAGTACCCATATCTCTTGTAAAATCCCATAATAAAATACTTTTCTTGTGGTTGCAACTTCTTTAGATATGTGAAGATCTGCTGCCTCAACACTAACCCCACTGTTCTGGTAAACTATGCCATCATTACTTTTCGTACGAAATGTATACCCATTGACGTTATATGCCTCGTATTTCACTACGTTGGCGCGTGGTCCAAATGATATCCACCTCACAGTTTCTGATACACTATCTTTGGATATCGCTAACTCTCTCTCAACCTGAATTTCATTACAAGTATATATTACCTTTAAATTGCAGGAACAACTCACTTATATTTATCAACAAACAAACAAGTAGCATAAACAACATATGAGTAATTACCTCTTCATGTAACCACTTAGCAAAAGATTTAGTGTGCTCATTCTCCAGCAATGCCATTTTTCTACCCGGGTATTTTGTTTTCAAAAATTGCTTGTGTCGGCTGAACCAAAACAATGTATTTGATTATTATATTTGATACAACATTTTAAGCAACGAAATAGACATGTGTTAGTAATACTTACTCGATATACGGCACAATTTCATCTGTATTCTGTATTACATACAAATGTGCTTTCTGAAAGACATCTCTGGTAAGTACATTTGTTTTGCCGGCCGACAATGGCTTTCCATCCTCATTTTCATTGGTTACATGTTTATCAGGTGGGATACCAATAGTTTTCATGGTTTTATGATACTCGCTAAAAAACTCTATTGTTTCTTCCCCGATAGTCTCCTCAGCAATGCATCCCTCTGGTCTATTTCTGTTTCGCACATGTCCTTTAATAACCTTAATACATCCTTCATACATCTTTCGAAGGGATACATCCACCGAAAGCATACGGGACCACATAATTTTACCTCCCTAGTTAGGTACACTGTCAAGTGTAACATAATATCAAAAATGAGGGAGGAAAGAACTTCTCGAGAAGGCACAATGTCACAACAAGTTCTTGTTGCATCTTATCTAGTTCTTGCAAGATGATTTCTTTCCTACATATAGCTTTAAAGAAAAATCAAAACCTGATAATAGCAAAACGTGTGGGTGGGTGCATGATTGAACGTATAGCAATTGGCAAAAACTCTTGCATTAGCATGTGATAGTCATGCGATTTAAGGCCAATGAGCTTCTTATCATTTTGGCTGACCAAACTAGAGAAATTTGAACAATAGCCTTGTGGTACCCGGATGTTGCTTAACGTTTCACAAAAGATGTCTTTTTCAGCATTCGTTAATGTGTAACCTGCTGGAGGTAGTGTTGTTTTTTCTGCTTCTTTCTTAGCAAACAACTCTTTTTTTATCCCCAACTCTTCCAGATCCAATCGAGCATTCATTCCATCTTTTGTCTTTCCAGGAACATTCATCAAAGTTCCGACTAGACTCTTAGCAACATTCTTTTCTACATGCATGAAGTCAATACAATGTGGAACAGCATTATGCCTCCAATACCTTAGTTTTCGATATCAAATGTTGAATTTTTCCCAATATGGTTCATCTACTTGGATTGCACTACCCTCTGCTTCTGTTGTTTTCCTTTTCTGCGTTGTAATCTTCCCACCACTGCCTCTCATATCTTCTTGGTTATTCGAGGTGTTATTCTTTGTTCATTTTCCTTTTTCCCACTTATTTTCAATTAGTTGTACCTCGTTGTATATTTGTTCCCCTGTCCATGGAGTTGGAGCATGCTGAAAATTTTCTTTTCCATTAAACATCATCGTTTGCTTTCTGAACACATGGTTGTATGGTAGATATCGTCTGTGTCCAGCATAACTTTGCTTGGATGAGGTGGAAAGTCTAACACAGTGTGTATCTTTCCTACATACTACACAACCTTTGAATCCACTGTATGGGCAGCCACATAATGTACCAAGTGCAGGGTAATCATTTATCGTCCATAACACAGCGGCACGCAGTTTAAACATTTCTTTTGTACAAGCATCATATGTATCAACCCCATCCTCGAATAAGGTATGCAGATCATTAACCAACGGTTCTAAAAATACATCGATATCATTTCCTGGGTATCCCGATATCAATACCGAAAGCATGATAAACTTTCTTTTCATACACAACCATGGAGGAAGGTTGTATATGACAGATAAAACTGGCCATACACTGTGATGCCTAGTTCCTAAGTTGACGTCAATCCCATCAGCCGATATTCCTAGCTGTAGATTTCTCGGATCTTGAGCAAAGTGGGGGAACTTTTCATCTATGGTACGCCATGCCTGTGAATCTGCAGGGTGACATAAAACACCATCTGTTACCCTCCTTGTGGCATGCCATCTTAGATCTTCTGAAATACTCTCTAACTTAAAGAGTCGTTGCAGTCTTGGTATAATTGGAAAGTACCACATGACCTTTGCCGAAATGTTTTCATACACTTTACATGTCTTATTATCCACCTTCCATCTTGATATCCAACAAGTTGGACAAACAGTCAACTCCTTGTTAGTCTTCCAGTAAAGAATGCAGTTGTTGCTACATACATGTATCTTTTCGTATCCTGATCCCATCATTCTCATTAGTTTTTTGGTCTGATAAGTTTTTTCAACCATTTCGTTACCAGCAGGTAGCATTTTTTTTATCAATCCTAGTAATTCAGTAAAGAACTTATCAGAAGCTCCATACTTACCCTTCAAGTTGAGTAGTTTAATTATTGCGGACAACTTTGTGAACTTGGGACATCCTTTATAAAGTGGCTTCTCCGCGTCTAATAATAGTTTTTGAAACTTGGCAAGGTCATCCTCATCAAAATTTTCTTTCATAGCATTTAACATTTCTACTGTTGCTGGGCCATCTGTTGGAATTTCTGAATGTGACTCCATGTCGAAATTCGTGTCGTCAACAAACTCTGTTTCTGCATTATCAGGTATTTGGGCTGTTGTTGCTTGCTCATCCTTTTCTCCATGTTTATCCCATTTTCTGTATCTAAGATTAATCCCGTAGTAGAATAAATGGTACTCCACGTCATCCACTGTTTGCTCTATTTTGTTTAAACATGTGGTACACGGATATGGCATCTTAAGCTGTCGTATATTAACTCGTGGGTCGATGTTCTTCATCTTCTGAAAGTTGTGTAGTGCATACTTAATAAACGCTGCTACTCCATCAATATATTCTTTGTTGGTCCTAAAAGTTGTCATCCAAGACTTGTCCATGCTATTATTGTTGAGGTCAAATGATAACATATATATCCTACAAGTTACAAGTTAAACCAATATAAGCATATATGAAGATTTAGATTAATGAAGTTCCAATGAAAAGTCACAAGTGTCTAGCTAATTAATAAGCTAGGTTTACAATAAGAATTGCAACAACACAATAGAATGAATGTATTGGGCATCAATCTAATTAAGCTTCAAATGTCAAATATGAAAACGTGTATTAAGAAAAATGTGTAAATTACAACATGTTATCTTTATTGTGTTGTTGGTTAATTAAACGATTCGGCCAAAAACACGATAAGTTAACATTATCAAAGAAACAAGAAACCAACAAATCCATAACAAATAAAATATACAATGAAAATGAATAATAAGTTAAAATTCCAACATAATGTATTCCTAATTCAAAAAAGTGCCTAATTTATATCTAAATGAACCTCCCTCCGTTGTTGATGGCCGGACTGACAAATGATATGATGGATGGTGACTGGTGAATGGTGGTTGTGATGTGACTGGTGATTGGTGATTGGTGATTGGTGGTTGTGAGTGGTGATTGGTGAGAAATGTGAGAAACGTGGGTGGAGATGGAAATGGGTGGAGGGAGAATTCGAAATTTGGTGAAAAAAATATAGAGGGATTTTCAAAAATTTTGGGGAGGACATACCAAAAAAGGGAGCCACATGTATTTTATATTCCTCTTATAGACTATTTTTATATTCCTCTTATAGACTATTTTTTCATTTTGTTACAAAATCTAAACAACTAAACTATAGAAACTGACTAGGATGGAATTAGGAAGGGTGTTTGTTTAGTGGAAATGTAGCCAATAAGGGATATTTCTCCATGGTTGCCTAGATGTTAGCATGTAGTTGCTAAGTCTAGAAGAATGGTGGATATTGAATCAGCTAGTTTCGTGATTCTTGAATGATTGTGTAGAATGTATCTATTATATTGTATCAGTCAAATGAGTGTGTTCAATTTGACTGCTTGTATAATCTTTGTAAGTTGCTGGTTCCTTAATTAATAAAATTCACTATTTCAGGAAGGAAAAAAAAGTGTAGAAACTGATATGGGCATTCCCAAGATCAGATACAAAGAAGAACATACAATCCAAACCTCTACAGCAGTTGTAATCTCACAATAGGTGAATTGTATTACTTACCAAAAGTTTTTTTACAACATTAACAATTGCTGATATGGGCATTCCCAAGATCAGAATAACAAACAATCCAAACCTCTACAGCAGTAGAAACTTCAGCAGTAGAAACTTGATCTTGTTGTACCACCTTAGCCATTTCTTCAACATTACTAGTAGCATCAGTTTCTCCTAAAAGTGGGGTGAAAGTTTTATATGCAGACTGGCTTGAACCTCCCAAACATCTTCTGGCCAATCATGATCCATTGGGACGAGCATTTGCCAGGGATGAATGATTATAATTCTTGACAGAACTATAAATACATTAGTCGCCAACGAATACTAGCCACAATGGAACATGATTGACCTGAAGAAATCTACAAAATTTCGTAGTACAGTTGTGCAATGTTATCACAACCTGAGTACTAACTAAACAAGCTATTTAAACACAAATAATCTAATTAACTTGCAAACATATCCATACATCAATTTCAAGCAACCCTTAATAATCCATCCGAACCCTTAATAATCCATCCCAAACACTCTATAACATCTATAGCAGACAATAAGAATCAAGCAACCCTTAATAATCCATCCGAACCACACAAAAAATCATAACCTAATCAACTTAAAAATCTTATTAGCATACAATTAAAAAACTAATACATGAATGATTTGATAAACACCCAAATAGATGCCTGTAATGATGATAAAACAATCAAGCTCTTATATAGAGCATTTATTTTGATTATTTATTGCTTGATTTCATGTTTGTTACTTCATTTTGAAACCCTAAATTCGCTGAAGATACCTATTTCACCAATATGTGTTTCTTATGTGTGTAATATTTCAGAGTGTGAGATATAAGGTAACTCAACTGCTTATAAATAAAGTATATTTAAAATAAAAACACAAGATTATGACATAATTAAAAACCTAAATCATATTTATTACTATTAAAGATTAAGGAGGGTGATTACATGTACCAGTTCCTTCAAAACAACAACCAAAAACATAACAAGCTAAGGAACCACCAAACCCAACCAAAAAGACCCTACTTAAACAACCATTCAACTGGAGCTCTGATCATAATAATCCATATCGGCAATGGCTTCCTCCTTCTTGGATACCAGAGCACAAAGGTCAACCAAAATGGCCGAAAGGGACTCCAGCAAACGGCGCTCCATCACTTGAACCTCCTCAAGGGACTCATAACCATCAGCAGTAGCTTCTTCTTCATCAAAGTTAAGATCTAAAACCTCAGCCATTCTCTCGGTGCGCTTATCAACACTTATCCGCAGCTCATCACGCTTCTCACCCAAACACTAGATCATTACTTCATTTAGAGGAACTTCTTGACTGAAGAGGAACTTGAGACAGTTGTGAAGTTTATCAGACCCACACAAATCTTTCAGTTCATCGAGATTAGGAGATCCAGACATGCTTTTAGATGATGATTTGATAATGGTTAAGTAAGAAATTATGTTTTTTGATGATGATTTATGTGGATAGGGATGAAACTAGATACAATAATTAATTAATAATCTACTCTCCAAACATATATATGTGGCTGTGTAAACTAAATCATTGCAAAAAGTAATTACAGAGTACTAATTCAAAGTATTGAGTCTTCCCATGCAGTCAGTTCATGTTCTCATGCAAATCAATCAAATCACTCTTTAAGTTTTTAATATGTAAGTCTTAATTAATGTATAATTTAGTCCAAATTATGACACTCTAGTAATTAAAGGTAATTTGTGCTTTATTTGATACAACATACAAATTTAAAATATATATAACATGTTAAAAAGATTCTGATATATGAATAACAATATTTTAAATGCTCACTACATTTAATACTTATGATAAAGATGACTAAAAAAAGATGGTGGTGGTGGTTGCTGGTGGTGGTGGTGGCTGGTGGTGTTAGTGGTAGTAGCTGCTGGTGGTGGCGGTGGTTGCTGGTGGTGGTGGTGGTGATGGTGGTGGTGGCTAGTGGTGGTAGTGGTGGTGGTGATGGCTAGAGGTGGTAGTGGCTAACGGTGGTGGCTGGTGGTGGTAGTGGCTAATGGTGGTGGTGGCTGGTGGTTGTGGTGGTGGTGGTGGTGGCTGGTTGTGGTGGTGGTGGTGGTGGTTTTGGCTGGTGGTGGTAGTGGCTGATGGTGGTAGTGGTGGCTGGTGGTAGTTGCTGCTGCTGCTGGTAGCTGGTGGTTGTGGTGGTGGTGGTGGTGTTGGTGATGCTGGTGGTGGTGGTGGTTGGTGATGGTGGTGGTGGTTGGTGATGCTGGTGGTGGTGGTTGGTTGTGATTGTGGTGGTGGTGGTGGTGGTGGTTGTGGCTGGTGGTGATGGTGGTGGCTAGTTGTGGTTGTGGTGGTGTCTGGTGTGGTGGTGGTGGTTGTGGCTGGTGGTGGTAGTGGTTGATGGTGGTGGTGGCTGGTGGTGGTAGTGGCTGATGGTGGTAGTGGTGGCTAGTGGTGGTGTTGGTGATGCTGGTGGTTGTGGTGGTGGTGGTGGCTGGTTGTGGTGGTGGTGGTGGTTGCTGCTGGTGGTGGCTGGTTGTGGTGGTGGTGGTGGTGGTGGTTGCAACTGGTGGTGGCTAGTTGTGGTTGTGGTGGTGTCTAGTGTGGTGGTGGTAGTTGTGGCTGGTGGTGGTAGTGGTTGATGGTGGTAGTGGTGGCTGATGGTGGTTGCTGCTGCTGGTGGTGGCTGGTGGTTGTGGTGGTGGTGGTGGTGGTTGCTGCTGGTGGTGGCTAGTTGTGGTTGTGGTGGTGTCTGGTGTGGTGGTGGTGGTTGTGGATGGTGGTGGTAGTGGTTGATGGTGGTGGTGGTGGCTGGTGGTGGTTGCTGCTGGTGGTTGTGGCTGGTGGTTGTGTTCGTTTTTACCCATTTCTGTTTGTTTTTAGACGTTTTTTATGCATGTATTATGACTGATGAGACGAAAAATGAACCACTTTTAGGGGGTCATTTAAGCCCGAATTCGAATTTATTTGATCAAATATTGCCCTAAATCGTTCCTTTTGTGATTTTAGGTACTTTGGGAGGGAAATCTGGAAAAGGAAGCAATTCGGACGTTTTTAGAGCATAAAAGTGAAGAAAACGCCAAAGTCTTAATTTTCCTTGCTGGGAACAGTAGGTGACGGCATCAAGAAGAAAATCTTGACGGCGTCAAGAGTAATTTCCATGACGATCCAGTACAGAAATGACGGCGTCACAAGGTAGGGCGTCAAGAGGAAAATGCATGACGGCCTAGAAACACATAACACTTGACGGCGTCAGATCTGGATCAAGGCAGTCCGAGATTTATTTTGGCGGCGAGATGACGGCGTCACAAATTTGTTCTTGACGCCGTCAGACCCTATTTCCTATATATAGTTTTCTAATTTTCACATTAAGAAGAGAGAAGTTTTTGAGAAACCCTAAGGCCGAACTTGGCACGAATTTTACAGGTTTTTCAAGGGTTCTCAGCCCTTGATACCTTTCATGTGTAATTGAGATAAGTATTCTTTTAATTCAATCAATATGTCTATGTGTTGGTTGTCTATATCTTGTTCTTGTCTTAATTCCATCATGCTAGGCTAGATCTATCTTGTGTTTGCTTGGATCTAATGAAACCTAGATGTTAATTATGTGTTGATTACTTGTTTATGGTTGTATTGGATGAATGAATTCGATGTTAGGCTTAAGAAAACTGACAGATCTCCAATTGGTAACATGCTTGAACGTCTTAGGAAACATGAACTGACGTGCACTAGGTTTTATTGATTGTATTTAATGCATGAGTAAATTCTAATGATCCTATGTTAGGAGTTTCTTAGCCGGCTCGACATAGGAGTGAAGTAGGCACTCATAGGATTGGGGAATTAAGTGCGCCACCCCATGAATGGTATTAAGGAATACAATCCGTCATCCACGCAACTATAACAAGTAATTAACGTGTAAAAGATATCTAGGGAGTAGTGAAATCTAAGTAAACACAACTTCTCCACTTATTGCTCACAACCTTAGTTAATTTAGTCTATTTTCATTTCTGGTATTTTTTTTTGATTGCATCTTTAGTATTGGGTTAGTTGACTAGCAACTAATTCCGCCCAAATCCTTCAAACCCCGAGATTTTTACTTGCTTTCTAAAAAATATAAAAATACAAAAATAATCATCCCTCACCTTTCGAACTAGTATTTAGGTTTTCTAATCCTAGCGACACTATTCCTAGCTGAACGATCAATCCCCCGGTACTTGTCACTATACTATACTACAACGATCAGGTACACTGCCTGGTGGGGGTTGTAAGCTTCTCAAGATCCCTTGAGAGGTAAAGCCTGGTGCGATTCCCACGTATCAAGTTTTTGGCGCCGCAGCCCGGGGAATAGTTATTGTCTAGGTTAGAATCTCTTTTTATTAGGTCTACTTGCTAGATTCCTTTCTAGTAAGATTTTATTTTTATTTTTAGGTTTTCTTTAGTCTATCTTATTTCTTTGTGTTTTTGTTCGTAACTCTTCACCACACGACATCATGGACGATGGGAACATCCTTGAACCCGTCATCCCACCACAACAAAACCCACCACTAGAACCCCTTAGGCCCCGAACCTTAGGAGAGTATTCCCGACCTAGCCACCAAGGCTACCGAAACACCATTGAGCTCACCGAAGCCAATGTGACTCCCTTGTGATCCGACACCATCCGGTTGGTGCAAAGCGGATGTGCATTCCATGGACTTCGTTCCGAAGATCCAAACCAACATCTTAAGGACTTCCTAAAAATCGTAGATTCCATAGACCTAGGTGTTGAAACTAGAGAGACAACCCGATTACGCCTATTCCAATTCTCTCTACGGGATCAAGCTAGTCAATGGCTTGAGCGTTTACCCGCGGGATCCATCACCACATGGGATGATCTCACCACTCGTTCCTTGCTCAATTTTTCCCACCGGGGAGAACTACTAAGCATAGAAATGACATCTTGATGTTCCAACAACGTCAAAACGAATCTCTTTATGAAGCATGGACTCGTTTCAAGGACTTACTCCAAAAAGTCCCTCATCATGGCATAGATCTTTGGCTCCAAGTCCAAATCTTTTATGACCATATCGATCTCTCCACGAGGCGAGCCATTTACCAATCGGCCGGTGGTAAGCTGCGTGATCTAAGTGCGGAACAATCATGGGAACTCATAGAAGATCTTGCTCTCTATGACAACGAAAGTTGGAATGATCCCTGTGATTTGAACAAAACGGTCAAGGCAATATCTTTACCTTCGAACAATTCTAGCACTCCCGACCGTAGAATCATGGAACTTGAAGGTCGAGTCAAGTCTCTCATGAAATCTTACGAAGCTCAAAAACCTTCAAGCCAAGTAGGCAGAATCGCTTCTACATGCAAATTATGTAATGGAGCTAACGAGACTCATAACTGCATGGAGCTTCCAAAACGTGCTTTTAATGAATTCACATTGTCACACGTGGGTCGAGGTCCTCGAACTTCTGGCGAGGCCTATGAGGCATGGAAGGATAAACCTAATTTCAGAGGATACCAAACACGGAGAGTATCCTTCAATGACTCCTCACCACTCACTTGGTCCGAGCATTTTCCATCACAAGGCGTTCCTAGGCAAAGCTGTGAAGATGCTCTAAAAAAATTCATTCTATCTCAAAAATTACAGCTCTCTACGCTCGAGGCTAAATTTAGACAACAGCAGGCTAATATGAACAACAAGATTTGTAATCTGTTAACTGCTATCAAAGAGCATGTTGTTAATAAACTCATTCACGTTGATGAGGTTAAGTCTGTTACCGTCATGAGTCCACCAACCTCCCCTGTGAAAATAAAAAGTCCTAGCAAGTTATTCAAACATCTATCCCCAAAAGGAAAAGAACCTGTCAACCCCCTAGGACCAATCCATTTCGTAAACACCATCACCACGATATCTGCTTCTACACCCAACCCAACCCAACAACAAACTAACAAAATTGGTCATACGGCTAAAGTTGAGACCTTAAGGGTAGACCACGATTTGGCCAAAAAACCTACCAACTCATCCGAGCAGTGCACCGCGCAAGAATCTGGCAAATCGAATGAAGGGAAAGAAAGATCGGAAGAGCATGAGAGAAATCCAGCCATTTTGGGTAAATCTATTATAGAGGAACCCGAGAGAAAAATGGAGGATATTACTAGTGGAAGTAGCGATTGGACTGAGGAAAGCAACCCTAAAGTTTTCAAGATCTCCTGGACCATTAAGGAAAAGCTCTTAACCGATAGTCATATAGATCCTAGCTTCCCAGTCAACATAATCCCCCTTTCCTTATACCACGAAGCCTTCCCAGAACGTATTATGTGCGAGAAAGTTAATAATGCAAGGGTAATGAAAAATTTATCAATTATGATTGGAGAACTTGTTTACAACATAGACCTCACTGTGGTCGATGACGTGGACCCTCTCACCAATCAAACGTTAACCAACCTTATTCTTGGGAAACCATTTATCAATGAATTAGGAGTGATCCTTGATGAGAAGGATGGTAGTGCATTATTCACCAATGGTGTTAAGAAGGTAATTTTTCGTAGGGGTAATGAGGAGGTGTACGAGTATCGTCCTTCCCTTGAGAGGAATCTATACGGATCAAAGGATGGAGAGTCGGGGAAGATAAGATGGCGTGATCCGAATAATCTCAAAATTCCCTGCATGATCGGTCATAAATACTTCGATAACGTCTACATTAACGTATTCCCGCCGAAGAATTTTATGTCCCTATTCCATTATAATAATATCTGCAGATGGGGAATGATTTACAAGGTAGAGAAAGTAGTTGGTAAGGATCATGAAATCCAGGTGTTTGTGGGAAATATGACATTGACTATGGAATTTACAATTGTGGACAATATCGAAGACTATGTCGACCCTAGATTATCACAAGTCATTTTTGGGGCGCCCTTTTGCGAGATCACTAATCTGATAATTGATGACCGGAACGGAATCATGACCTTCGCTGATGGAATTAGGAGGGTCTCAGACCAAACGCCATACAAGAGAAGAGACCTTAAGGAAATCGATTGTGACGGGCTTGACAAGATAAGTTCCCAACTTATTTTGTGTGATGAAGATGTTCGGAGAGGGTGTAAGAACACTTCTGATTTATCATGCGGATTCTTTAAGGATGTTAGTAAGCTTGGTTCTAAGTATCGAAAAGATATCTTCGAGTTCAAAGACCCAAAGTACTTACACTACGAAAGCGATACTGGTTTAGAAGATGACCTAGAGAGTGGAACCAGCGATGAGGTCACGTAGTAACCCATGACCTTGAGTCTAGCTACAAGACTCGTAAATAAAGAAAAGCGCTTCTTGGGAGGCAACCCATGTTTTGTGTTATTTTATTTTTGTTTGTTTGTTATTTGCTTCCATATGCATGCTTTATTTTTATTGTTGGTAGATCATGTTTCTCAATTAAATAATGGAAATACTTTACTTTGTTGTTTTGGCCTAGTCTTAACTCCACCTAAAAGTATTTTTTGCAAAAGATAAGTGTAAGGGGAAACCCCAAATATGTTTTTAAGAAACAAACCGATCATGATTCTCCACAATATTAAATGAACATGTATATTCGCATTTGTTAGAGTCAAATGCTTGTATTGAGTCATAATGAAGTTTTGCAGGATTTTCCAGGAAGTAGGACCAAGTTTTTCCAGAAATTTTCCGGAAACTTAACATAAGAATTTCTGCAGGCCACTTCTGACGGCGTCACGAGTTAACTCTTGACGGCGTCACGTGTAAAAATCTGGAAATTTTACCAGTTTTGTTTTTCTAACGGAGTCTTATGGTTTTTGTGAATTATTAAGTTTTATAATCTCCAGGAAATCTGCAAACTTCATTCCACAAGCATTATATCTTATCTTGTTTTCTAGGATTTAGTAACTTATATAGGATGCCGCCGATTTTATGCGAGGTTGCCTTGTTTGTTTTTTCAGAATTTACAGATTATGTATGACAAGAAGATGATTTATATTCTGGAAAGGAAGCTTTGATTGTTCATTTTCTTAGAGGAAGATCTAATCTGGCCACCTTATTATCCATACCGAACGAATCAGGGGAGTATTTAATTTCATTCCTTTTACTTATTTCACTTTTACATTCTTTATTTGAACATTGGGGACAATGTTCATCTTAAGTGTAAGGGAGGGTAAAATGATGATACCTTACATATGCACTTTCGCTTGAGTTTGTTTGTTTAATGGTAGATGTGTAATAAAACTATGAGAAATACCTGTTAGTGCAATTTTTGCGCCAAATTTAAAATTTTTTACAACATTTAAGAGTGAAACTCTAGCCATTGCAAGCGTCTCTTGTATAGGAGATTGTATAACTAGCACATAACCGTATATTCAGAAAAATTTTCCACCCAAATATGTGAGGTTCGCCTTTAGATTTGATAGGAAAAGCATTTACTATTAGTGCTTATGAGTGTACCGGTAGCATTTAGATTCTAGAACTTGCGTTAGTGATGCATCCCGAGACCGCTAGTGAGACTACATTCGTGTAGTAGGATTTACTACATGATAAGAGGCATTAGGATCACCCTTATGTTAAACCCGTATCATAATTACTTGACCATTTAAGTCATATTATTTGGCTAGTTAAGTCAACTAATTTTTCCCACACCCTTAGCGTTGTACTCATTTTTAGTACACGAAACCCCTAGTACACCCCTCCGAGCCTATCTTTTCGTTTCTAACTTTAAGCATTTTACTTAAAGGAAAAATTTGTTACACCCCACTTAAATGTACACCCAAATCGCCTTAACCTTCCATGTATGCGCTCATTTTTAGTGCATTATTGTTATTTGTTAAACCCTAAGTTAACTATCTAATTGATTACATGGTTGCTAAGTCGAGTTATATCCTTGTACATATTGTTTTAGGACGATTGGGACTCATGGGTAAAGTACTTATTTTATGGAGTAATGGGGAAGAACATCATTTTATTACCCCCATATGTGCGTTAATCTTAAAAGTGCTCCAAGTGTTTTGATTTTCTTAATTCGAGTCATTAGTTTAGCTTATTGTAAAGTATGTAAAAATTCATGTGTAAAGGGAATGTTCATTCCCTATGATGTATTATTTTGGATGGTAGGGTAAGAGTGTATGAAAAAAAAAAAAAAAAAAAAAAAAAATACGGACTACCATCCCGTTTCATTCTATGTTCATTTTATGTTTTTTGTTATTTTTCATTTATTAGCTTAAGTCGAGTCTAGTCTTGGCTTAGCAACGCCATATTGTACATGTAATTAACCAAGATTGTTAACTCGCCACCAGTAAAAACTTCCTTTATCCAACAAAACCGTGTATTTCATATCCCTACACCTAACGTTACAACCCTTTAAAAGACCTCTTTGATAGTTTATCCTAGGTGCTTACGCCATGTGGTGGAGGTTTGATCCTTTCCCAAGCCTATGGTAATCTAATTTGCTATGACAGGTAGTGAGAGATATCTTCCGTTTCCATATTGTAATTTATACTTTATTACACCCGAGAGATGTGAGTATCTAAACACTATTTGTGAGGTGCTAGTGTATGACCTCCGTGCTTGTCTTTGGTCTTTAGTGAAACGATTATTTGTTGTAATTACTTTTATATTAGTGTTAAATGACCCCTAACTTGTATTTTGACTAGAATAAAAGCGCATTTGCTTGAGGACAAGCAAATCTCAAGTGTAAGGGTATATGATGAGGCGAAAAATGAACCACTTTTAGGGGGTCATTTAAGCCCGAATTCGAATTTATTTGATCAAATATTACCCTAAATCGTTCCTTTTGTGATTTTAGGTACTTTGGGAGAGAAATCTGGAAAAGGAAGCAATTCGGACGTTTTTAGAGCATAAAAGTGAAGAAAACGCCAAAGTCTTAATTTTCCTTGCTGGGAACAGTAGGTGACGGCGTCAAGAGTAATTTCCATGACGATCCAGTACAGAAATGACGGCGTCACAAGGTAGGGAGTCAAGAGGAAAATGCATGACGGCCTGGAAACACATAACACTTGACGGCGTCAGATCTGGATCAAGGCAGTCCGAGATTTATTTTGGCGGCGAGATGACGGCGTCACAAATTTGTTCTTGACGCCGTCAGACCCTATTTCCTATATATAGTTTTCTAATTTTCACATTAAGAAGAGAGAAGTTTTTGAGAAACCCTAAGGCCGAACTTGGCACGAATTTTACAGGTTTTTCAAGGGTTCTCAGCCCTTGATATCTTTCATGTGTAATTGAGATAAGTATTGTTTTAATTCAATCAATATGTCTATGTGTTGGTTGTCTATATCTTTTTCTTGTCTTAATTCCATCATGCTACGCTAGATCTATCTTGTGTTTGCTTGGATCTAATAAAACCTAGATGTTAATTATGTGTTGATTACTTGTTTATGGTTGTATTGGATAAATGAATTCGATGTTAGGCTTAAGAAAACTGGCAGATCTCCAATTGGTAACATGCTTGAACGTCTTAGGAAACATGAACTGACGTGCACTAGGTTTTATTGATTGTATTTAATGCATGAGTAAATTCTAATGATCCCATGTTAGGAGCTTCTTAGCCGGCTCGACATAGGAGTGAAGTAGGCACTCATAGGATTGGGGAATTAAGTGCGCCACCCCATGAATGGTATTAAGGAATACAATCCGTCATCCACGCAACTATAACAAGTAATTAACGTGTAAAAGATATCTAGGGAGTAGTGAAATCTAAGTAAACACAACTTCTCCACTTATTGCTCACAACCTTAGTTAATTTAGTTTATTTTCATTTCTGGTTTTTTATTTTGATTGCATCTTTAGTATTGGGTTAGTTGACTAGCAACTAATTCCGCCCAAATCCTTCAAACCCCGAGATTTTTACTTGCTTTCTAAAAAATATAAAAATACAAAAATAATCATCCCTCACCTTTAGAACTAGTATTTAGGTTTTCTAATCCTAGCGACACTATTCCTAGCTGAACGATCAATCCCCCGATACTTGTCACTATACTATACTACAACGATCAGGTACACTGCCTGGTGGGGGTTGTAAGCTTCTCAAGATCCCTTGAGAGGTAAAGCCTGGTGCGATTCCCACGTATCAATGACCCGAATAAAAATATAACCAATTTAATGAAACCGAACTGATCCGACAACACGATTTACACGTTTAGTCCCTTTTCATCCGTTTCCATCCGTTTTTACCCATTTCTGTTTGTTTTTACACGTTTTTTATGCATGTGTTATGACCCGAATAACAATATAACTGATTTAATGAAACTGAACTGATCCAACAACAAGATTTACACGTTTAGTCCCTTTTCATCCGTTTCCATACGTTTTTACCCATTTCTTTTTGTTTTTACACGTTTTTTATGCATGTGTTATGACCCGAATAAAAATATAACCGATTTAATGAAACCGAACTAATCCAACAACACGATTTACACGTTTAGTCCATTTTCATCGGTTTCCATACATTTTTACCCATTTCTGTTTGTTTTTACACGTTTTTTATGCATGTGTTATTACCCGAATAAAAATATAACCGATTTAATGAAACCGAACTAATCCAACAATACGATTTACACGTCTAGTCCCTTTTCATCCGTTTCCATCCGTTTTTACCCATTTCTGTTTGTTTTTACACGTTTTTTATGCATGTGTTATTACCCGAATAAAAATATAACCGATTTAATGAAACCGAACAAATCCAACAACACGATTTACACGTTTAGTACGTTTTCTTCCGTTTCCATCCGTTTTTACCCATTTCTGTTTGTTTTCACACGTTTTTTATGCATGTGTTATTACCCGAATAAAAATATAACCGATTTAATGAAACCGAACTAATCCAACAACACGATTTACTCGTTTAGTCCGTTTTCATCCGTTTCCATCCGTTTTTACCCATTTCTGTTTGTTTTTACACGTTTTTTATGCATGTGTTATTATCCGAATAAAAATATAACCAATTTAATGAAACCGAACTAATCCAACAACACGATTTATACGTTTAGTCCCTTTTCATCCATTTCCATACGTTTTTATCTATTTTTGTTTGTTTTTACACGTTTTTTATTCATGTGTTATGACCCGAATAAAAATATAACCGATTTAATGAAACCGAACTGATCCAACAACACGATTTACACGTTTAGTCCCTTTTCATCCGTTTCCATCCGTTTTAACCCATTTCTGTTTATTTTTACACGTTTTTTATGCATGTGTTATGACCCAAATAAAAATATAACCGATTTAATGAAACCGAACTAATCCAACAACACGATTTACATGTTTAGTCACTTTTCATCCGTTTCCATACGTTTTTACCCATTTCTGTTTGTTTTTACACGTTTTTTATGCATGTGTTATGACCCGAATAAAAAATAACCGATTTTTTGAAACCAAACTAATCCAACAACACGATTTACATGTTTAGTCCCTTTTCATCCGTTTCCATACGTTTTTACCCATTTCTGTTTGTTTTTACACTTTTTTTATGTGTTATGACCCGTATAAAAATATAACCGATTTAATGAAACCGAACTGATCCAACAACACGATTTACACGTTTAGTCCCTTTTCATCCGTTTTCATACGTTTTTACCCATTTCTGTTTGTTTTTACACGTTTTTTATGTGTTATTACCCAAATAAAAAAATAACCGATTTAATGAAACCGAACTAATCCAACAACACGATTTACACATTTAGTCCCTTTTCATCCGTTTCCATACGTTTTTACCTATTTCTTTTTGTTTTTACACGTTTTTTATGTGTTATGACCCGAATAAAAAAAATAACCGGTTTAATGAAACCGAACTAATCCAACAACACGATTTACACGTTTAGTCCCTTTTCATCCGTTTCCATACGTTTTTACCCATTTCTGTTTGTTTTTACACGTTTTTTATGTGTTATTACCCGAATAAAAAAATAACCGATTTAATGAAACCGAACTAATCCAACAACACGATTTACACGTTTAGTCCCTTTTCATCCGTTTCCATACGTTTTTACCCATTTTTGTTTGTTTTTACACGTTTTTTTTGTGTTATGAGCCGAATAAAAAAATAACCGATTTAATGAAACCGAACTAATCCAACAACACGATTTACACGTTTAGTCCTTTTCATCCGTTTTCATACGTTTTTACCAATTTTTGTTTGTTTTTACACGTTTTTTATGTGTTATGACCCGAATAAAAATATAACCGATTTGTTAGAAACTTTTTAAGTCTTTCTTTTATAAATTTGACCTTAAATATTTTTATTTGTGTTGTATAATATTTGATGAAAATTATACTAATGAAAATACATTTAAATTAAAACACAATCCATCCATCTAAAAGTATTATATAACACAAGATAGAAAACTTAAGGTGAAAGTTGTAAAAGAAAGACTTAAAGGGTAAAACAACAACAATATTGAGACTTACTATTTATCATCATCTATGATTACTGTTTTAACTTTTAATTACTCTCCTCGGTTTTCTCAAGAAGCCGCCTGACTCAATAGTACTCATGATATTGGAGAAAAGAAAAGTAGTTTGTGTTCATAAGCGAAATTTTTTGAAAATAATTTACAAGAATTTGGAGCCAAAATTTTGATCCAAAATTTTTAAATCACCTAATTATATGGCATTTAACATAAATAAGTGCCCATATTCATGAAAATACCATGTTTTGTCACATAATTAAACTAAACACTGCAACCAAAACACAAAAATAAAATCTTCAATCACCATTACTCTCCAAGCCAGAATCATTTTCTTGTACACATTGTTGCTCAAGAGTCGTCATGGAAATGGTTGAAGACATTGATACTGATATTTTGCTTCCAGATAATGAAGCTGATGTTAACACAATACAGTATGAGGACGAAACATATGCTTCATCTGATGAAGAAAATGACAACCAATTAAATCGAAAACTATCTAATAGGGGCATAACCAGGCTAGCTAAGTTTCGCCTTCAATATGGCCATCCTGGTCAAGTAAAGCACAAGGTAACCATCGATGCGTTGAATAGGGTTACAGGGTTAAACAGAGCACTGTTTGCGAGTTTTTTTAGGAGATGTGGTTCGTGAGCACATAGGTTTGAAGGTTCTATCCAGGAAGAAGGTGGATAAAGAATCAAGACAAAAATTATGGGATGAAATCACGGTACATATATACTAATTTTTAACCCAGTATATAAGTTTAATTTATCAATTATCTACAACTAATTAAAAACATTGTGTTAATCTTTGCAGCGATATTTTGATCTTGACATGACATTCAAAAAGGTGGTAATGAATCGTCTTGGTCAACTGCTAAGGAATTACATAATGAAACTCAGGGAAAAATACATATTGCCCAACCTAGATACACCTGAGAAAATGAATGAAAGGCCGAAAAAGTATAGTACAATTATGACACAAGAACAATGGGTTGAGTTTGTAACCTACACGACTACCAATGAATACAAGGTTTTAATTAGTCATCTTTGTTTAAGTTTATATGTCATTTCATAATTTTTAGTTTGCAGCATTACCGCATATCTAAATGCCTTATGATTTTGTGTTTTTAGGAGAAATCAGATAAAGCTAAACTGTCACGTTCCAAAAATATTTATCAGCATAAAATGGGACGAGGTGGATATGTTTATGTTAAAGAGAAAATGGTAAGGTTATACATACTGTTTATTTTACTAATTGATCAGACTCGATTATCTTGGTTTAACTTTACATATATGTGTATGCACTTGATGTCCATTAGATCGGAAAGAAAAAAAGAAAAGAAACTGAAGCAGATGTTGAACCGACGTGTAGTGTATTGTAGGTCAAATGAAGGCAAAACAAAGACGGAGAATCTCCAGATGCTGAGATTAGTTCGGTTGCAGATAAACTTGTAAATTTGACTGCAAATTCTATTATTATGCTTATATACCAGCAGCATTAACTTTGCACTAGTCGTACTAACTTGTATACTAGCAGTACTAACTTTTAATACCAACAATTCCCATATTTTTTTGCAGAAAGAAGCTGATGAAAAGATCAAGGAAGGAACCTTGGATGTTGATGATGGCACTGATGCCATGACATTTGTGTTTGGTAAGGAAAAGGGAGGTTATGCAAGAGGAGTGGGAAATTGAGTTACATATAAGTGTATTTTAATCTTCCTCGAACCAGAAAAGAAACTAATGAAAGAATTGAGTTACTTCAAACTCAACTTGATAATGAGAGAAGCGAGCGTAAAAAAAAAGATCTACTACTCAAGAAACTGTCCACCGAGATGACAGAAAAGATGACCAGGTCAAGAAATTGTCCGCTGAGATGGCAGATACAAAAGGAATGGTTTCTAAAATGCTGAGTCTTTTGAGTTCACAAGGGATTAAGTTGGATATGGCATCTCAATTTCCATTAGCCTCAGATGTAAGCCATTTTTTATGTTGTTAACAATTTCATTTTCTAATGCTAACACCAATGTATTTCTTAATTTAATTTAATTATATTGCAGGTGACGACTCCAATGGCCATTAATAATATAGATATCAGCACTAATGATCATCAGGCGGTCGACGGAACTCAGTCCAGTGTTGGTGTACGTGCACGTGATAAAGATGTGATAATTCAGAAGAAGCCTACTGGGATTGAAACTTTGGAACCGGTAATGGAAACAATGGTAAGGAGTAAAACATTATCCCCCTTTCATTTTTTAATTTTACCAACATGACTAATGTACCGTATTTTATATATACATATAGGAACGTGTTAACAATGTTAAGAAAACAGTAAAGACACGACAAAACTGGTCTGCAGATTCCCAATCGCAAGGAGATGCATCTCCAACAAAAGAACTACCAAAAGTATGTATTTCATGCAACATGTTTCTTATTATTTTATTTTTAAAATAATGTACCGTGTTTTATATATACGTATAGGAACCTGTTATAAATGTCGTACCTAAGAAAACGGGTAAGTCACGATGAAACGGGTCTCCAGCTTCCCTATCGCAGGATAATGTCTCTCCAACAACACAAGCACAAGTATGTATTTCAACATGTTTCTTCTTGTTATTCTTAATTTTGTTTAAATAATTTCTGATATATACGTATGCAAAAATTCTTTTTTTAGACAATCAAATGCAAACTGTGGCACATAAAGAAATCAAATATTGTTGCTTTGGGTCGAATACACAACATTCCAGGAAAAAAAATGCTATATAACCAACCACTCCCAAATGATTGCTACAGAGTCTCAATTGATAAATCGTTAGTGGATGCAGCATGCATATCGGACGCAGGGAATATTGGGTTAAAAACAGTTAGGGAAGGCGTAGGTTGTTTCTTTGCATGGCCAAAGGATCAAGTTATTCTTGCTGATCATGAGGAGGTACATACATGTGTTTTTTCAACATATATATATATATATATATATATATATATATATATATATATATATATATATATATATACATATATATATATACATATATATATATATATATATATGTATACATATATATATATATATATATATATATATATATATATATATATATATGTATATATATATATACATATATATATATATATATATATGTATACATATATATATACATATATATATATATATATATATATATATATATATATATATATATATATATATATATATATATATATATATATATATATGTATACATATATATATATATATATATATATATATATATATATGTATATAATATGTATACATACATATATATATATATATATATATATATATATATATATAGGTGGACGGTCACATAAATTGTTAATTCGTGTGGCATTTGGTAATATTTAGTCACACATCGAATTAAAGAAAAGAGTGACCAATGATGTTAGTATTGCTAGTACTAAGTTACTACTGCTGGATTAGAGTTACTACTGCTAGTATATAAATAAAACATAATTAAAAACAAAAAGCAATTTCAAATTCAATAAAACTCGAATTTATATAAATGAACAAAATATATATAGAATTTTAATGTCGCATATAATGAAATTCTCTTTCTCTCTCTGTATATATATATATATATATATATATATATATATATATATATATATATATATATATAGATATATATATATATATATATATATATATATATATATATATATGTATACATATTATATACATATATATATATATGTATACATATATATATATATATATATATATATATATATATATATGTATATATATATGTATACATATATATATATATATATATGTATATATATATATACATATATATATATATATATATATATATATGTATATATATATATGTATATATATATATATATGTATATATATATATATATGTATATATATATATATATATATATATATATATATATATATATATATATATATATATATATATATATATATATATATATACAGAGAGAGAAAGAGAATTTCATTATATGCGACATTAAAATTCTATATATATTTTGTTCATTTATATAAATTCGAGTTTTATTGAATTTGAAATTGCTTTTTGTTTTTAATTATGTTTTATTTATATACTAGCAGTAGTAACTCTAATCCAGCATTAGTAACTTAGTACTAGCAATACTAACATCATTGGTCACTCTTTTCTTTAATTCGATGTGTGACTAAATATTACCAAATGCCACACGAATTAACAATTTATGTGACCATTGGATTAACATTAGTCACACAGAACACACATGTCTGCATTTTAAACAGTATATGGTTACACTTATTAACACTTTTGGCCACTGTTTGCTTAATTATATGTGACTAAATACCCAAAAAAAATATGCGTTGTGTGACTAAATATTACAAAAGGCCACAAAAACATAAAATTCATGTGGCCATTGGATTATCAATAGTCACACAAAATACACATTTCTTCATTTTAAACAGCTTGTGGTCACACTTATTAACGATTTTGGCCACTATTTGATTAATTGTATGTGACTAAATACCCAAAAGAAACATGGTTTGTGTGACTAAATATTACAAAAGGCCACGCAAACATAAACTTTATGTTGCCATTGGATGATAAATAGTCACACAAAATACACATTTCTTCATTTTAAACAACATATGGTCACACTTATTAACGCTTTTGGCCACTGTTTGCTTAATTGTATGTGACTAAATACCCAAAAGAAACATGCTTTATGCGACTAAATATTACAAAAGGCCATGCAAACATAAACTTCATGTGGCCATTGGATGATCAATAGTCACACAAAATACACATTTCTTCACTTTAAACAGCATATGGTCACACTTATTAACATTTTTTGCCACTGTTTGCTTAATGGTATGTGACTAAATACCCAAAACAAACATGCTTTGTGTGACTAAATATTACAAAAGGCCACGCAAACATAAACTTCATGTGGCCATTGGATGATCAATAGTCACACAAAATACACATTTCTTCACTTAAAACACCATATGGTCACACTTATTCACACTTTTGGCCACTGCTTGCTTAATGGTATGTGACTAAATACCCAAAACAAACATGCTTTGTGTGACTAAATATTACAAAAGGCCACGCAAACATAAATTTCATGTGGCCATTGGATGATCCATAGTCACACAAAATACACATCTTCACTTTAAACAGCATATGGTCACACTTATTCACACTTTTGGCCACTTTGCATTAAATTGTATGTGACTAACTCAAAAAAAATAACACCCATTGTGTGACTAAATCATCACAAGCGTCACATTTATTGTATATTCATGTGGCCATTGGATTATCAATAGTCACACAAAATACACATTTACTTAAATATATTATCTCAAATGTCACATATATTACATATTTATGTGGCCAAAGGACGAACAATAGTCACTCTCAAAAAATATTTGTGTGACTATAAGGTGTTTACGGTCACTGATAATCACTAATCCAACAAAGCTTGTGCCTAATTTGTCACACATATTCGGGGTTTTGGTCACTCTTTTTCAATGGAAAAGGCCACGAACTCAACAATGTGACCATATGCCACCTACTATGGCGGGACCTATGGTGACACACAACGAAAAAAACGTGTGTGACTATATGCATATCGTCACACATTTTTTGTATGACCAATACAACTTTTTGTACCAGTGTCAACTAAGCCAAATAACTACAAATGTAATAAAAATAAAATAACAAGAAAGTAAATATGAGAAAAACAATAATGAGAGAAACGTGTTTACTTTGATTTCACTACTCCCTAGCTATCTTTCATTAATTGAATAGTTTGTTAAAATTGCGTAGATGACGGGTTATATTCCTTAATACCATTCGTGGGGCTATGTACGATCTTCCCCAACTCTATAAGCTTCTACCTCTTCCTATGTCGAGCCGACAACTAGCTCCTAACATGGTATCCTTAGTAGTCACTCATGCATTAAATACAACCATTAAAATCGTAGTACACAACCGATTCATGTTTCTTAAGACGTTCACACAAGTTACCAATTGGATATTAGCCAGTTTTCTTAAGCCTAACATCGAAATCATTCATCCACAACAATTAATAACAAACAATCAATAGCTAGGTTTCATTACATCTAAACAAACACAAACAAACCTAGCCTAGCATGTTAAAGTAAAGACAAGCATAAGATAGAATCAAACAACACATAGACATACTGAAGGATTATTTGAAGACTTATCAGTATTCAAACATGGGTGAAAGAAGGGTTTGAAACCCTTACAAGAAGGTGAAAATTCGACCTAGGGTTTGTGGTAAAGTTCCTCTAAAAGTTCTCTCTCTAATAAATGAAAATTAGAAAACTATATATAGAGTTTACGCATCTGACGGCGCAACATTATACCTGTGACACCGTCAACTAGCCGCCAATACTCTTCTCGGATTGCCTAGATCCACATCTGACGCCGTCACTTGTTAATCATCATATGGCCGTCACTTGTAAAATTGCTCTTGACGGCCTAGGCGTCCCAAAGCATGACGCCGTCACTCATTAAGTCCCAAAAACATTCTGGTGCGTCTCGTGTAAACTTTATATCCACCTCTTTGCCAACACATGACCCTGTCACATGCAAATCTTGATGCCGTCAGGTACTATTTCCAGCTTGATATTGGAGACTTTGCCGTTTTCCTCACTTTTCGCTCCAAAAACGTCCAAAATGCTTCCTTTTCCATATTTCTTCTCCAAAGTACCTAAAATGACAAAAGGAGTGATTTGAGGTAATATTTGATCAAATAATCACGACTTAGGGCTTAAATGACCCCCTAAAACCGTAACACTTTTTGCCTCATTAAATACCCTTACACTTGAGATTTGCTTGTCCTCAAGCAAATGCGCTTTTATTCTAATCAAAATACAAGATAAGGGTCATTTAACACTAATATAAAAGTAATCACAACAAATGATCGTTCCACTATAACCAAAACAAGCACGGGAATTATACACTAGCACCTCACAAATAGTGTTTAGATACTCACATCTCTCGAGTGTAATAAAAGTATATATCACAAATGAAAATGAGAAATATCTCTCACTACCTGTCACAACACATAGATTACCATAGGCTTGGAAAAGGATCAAACCTCCACCACTTGGCGTAAGCACCTAGGATAAACTATCAAATAGGACTTTTAAAGGGTTGTAACGTGAGGTGTAGGGATATGATAAACACTAGGGGTGAGCAAAAAAAACCGAAATATCCAAAACCGAACCGAAAACCGAAAAAAACCGACCGAAACTAAAAACCGTTGGTTTGGTTTTTTACTTTTCATATAACCGAATTTTCGGTTCGGTTTCGATTTTGATATAAAAACCGAACCATAGAAACCGAACCGAACCGTTTCATTAACTATAATATATTTTATTTATAGATATTAGATAATTAGATATATTACTAATTATAACCAAATTGCCTTGGCCTTGGGGAAGTTGACTAAAAGCAGGGATCAAAAGTTTGAAAATAATTTGGATAAACCAAACGTCAAAACAGAGAACACGCCTATACTATTCGGTTGCCTTGGCCTTGGGAAGTGATGGGAATTAAATGGCTTAACCCTAAATCAGTAAATCAATCATCTTCTATACTCTACAATCTCCAATTCTCTCCATTGCCATTTAGCCTTAGTAAGTCTTTGTTATAATCTAATTTTATTGTATAGTTTATCTGCTGCAAATAATTACTTTATCGTCATTAGAGTATTAGCCGGTTTGTTTTTATAGAAACTACCATTAGAGTGGCCTGTTTTGTGTATTTATCTTTAAACTTGCATATGATTATGATGGACTGATGGAGTTGCATTGATTGTAGATATAATGTATAAAGGCCAAATGCCGCAAATATGTGCTAAAATATTGGACATAGGTTTATAGCTTGTTTGGTTCTCTTATAGTTTTTGAATACATGTTATAAGCACTGGAGTGGCCTTTCTTGAAAATGTTATTGTACCTGTTCTGTCACCGTGTATCTGCTGCTATAGCCAGTTATAATGCGTTAGTTTTGTTTTCAGTTTCTGGTTAATTTTAAGTCATAAAAAGAATGCATACTCTGCAACTGTTTGTTTTGTTTTTGACTGTTGGGATGGAAAATATTCTAATTTTGGAAAGAAAAATTGACAACAAAAAGTTTATGATTGCTTCTAGAAAGGGCAAAATAGCAAGTAGTGTCACACTCTTTCCAATCAACATGATAGACTTAAACAATTACATAAAGAATAGCAGCATGCTTTCAATTTGTTAACAACCGTAGTACTTACATTTAGGAAATTACATTAGAACATTACAACCAGTGATGATAATCATGATGATGCCTCGAGGTTGATTTCGAGCTTGAATCAGAGAGACCCAATGTCTGAACGTCTGGTCTGAGACACTTTTTTGGGTACTTCAGTTATGTTTGAATGTCTGGTCTGAGACACTTTTTTGGGAACTTCAGTTATGTCTAAACGTCTGGTCTGAGACACTTTTTTGGGTACTCCAGTTGTAACGAATATTGTTTTTGACTTCAAGTTATGGTATACATTGGCTGAGTTGTTGGATGTAGCAGAATCTCGCTTGATGTTAGAAGAAATAGCAGTTAAAGAATATATGCATTATAGTTTATAGTTATATATTGGACATGGGTCCATACTTCATACTTCATAGCTTGTTTGGTTCTCTTATAAATCGTTGAATACTCAGCCAGTGAGTGGCCTTTCTTGAAAATGTAATAATACCTGTTCTGTGTCACCGTGTATCTGCTGTTATCTCCTGCTAAAATTAATAATTATACTTTCATTAAAATGAGCCATAAGACACATTAATTAATAATTGTACTTGTCTAAAATTTCTTGTTTATTTCAGTTGATGGAACCATCACGTAGCGACGCATCCGAAGCTCAAAGAATGGACAAAGAGAAGGCGCCGGTGATTGATGTAGATAGTGAAAATGCGAATGAACACGTTAATGAGAATATTGGTGAAGGTGTTAATGAATGTGTTGATGAGAAAAAAAAAAGCAAGGTCGATATAGATCATTTGTGTGAACATGTCCTTATTGTGCTACGGTCTTTGCAGTGAAATCAAAGGAGAATGGTACTAGCACCTTAGGTTATCATTTAAAATCTGTACGTACAACTTCAACCCTTTATAGAACTGCAGATAAGAAGAAACAAACAACAATAAGTTTCAAGCCTGCTACTATGGGCGAATCTGGAGGTAGTTTAGTTTTTCACTCTTTTAACCAAGAACGTTGTAGAAAAGCCGTAGCTAGGATGTGCATCAAAGACAATCAACCCTTTAGCATTGTTGAAGATGAGGGATTTCAAGAGTTAATGTGGGAAGCAAATTCTGAATTTGAACTTCTATCTAGGTGGACGGTTGCTAGAGATGCTTTGTCCATATATCAAGAAGAAGCACAAAAGCTTAAGAATCTTTTAAAAAATCAAATTGTGTGTCTTACTACCGACACATGGACGTCCGTGCAAAACTATAACTATATGTGTCTTACGGCTCATTGGGTTGATGATAGCTGGAAATTAAGAAAGAAAATTCTTATTTTTTGTCGAATATCGAATCATAAGGGCGTGACTATAGGAAACTTAGTATATCGTTGTTTACAAGAGTGGGGTATTACTAGTGTTTTTACAGTTACGGTTGATAATGCGTCATCTAATGATGGGGCAATCAGGAGGTTATGCACTTTGCTTAAAGGACCTAACTCAATCTTAGATTGCAAGTATATGCATTTAAGGTGTTGTGCTCATATTATCAATCTAGTGGTAAGAGATGGTTTAGAGGAACAAAATGATTCTATTTGCAAAATTTGCAATGCAGTGAAGTTTTTGAGATCGTCATCAGGTAGGCAAGAAAGCTTCGAAAAAGGTGTCGAGTTTGAGAAAGCTGACTGTAATAGAAAGCCATGTCTTGATGTTGACACAAGATGGAACTCCGCATTTCTTATGCTAGAAACTGCCGTGAAATTTGAAAAAGTGTTTGATAGGTATTTTAGCATATATATGTGTTTTTAACATGCTAGTTTACGTCTTTTTTATACTAATATGGGGATGTATGTTTTGTTTAGGCTTGAAATGACCAAGCGTGATTATACGTCTTACTTCTATAATGAAACTGAAGATGGCGAGGAGGGTACTAGGATGAGGCCTAAAACTAAAAAAAAGAAAAAGAACGTTGTGGGGGCTCCTAATGAGGATGATTGGTCGAATGCAAGGTATTTTTCTGTTTCATTTAAGTACGCTACCGATGTCTTTTTTTATCCTACTATTACCAGTTGAATAAGTAGATTATTGCTTTATATTTGATATCATGGTTAGTAGAAATAAATTACTCTTACTTGTTAGTAACTTGTTTGTGTTCGGGTGTGTAACTCTAGTATTGGAAAACAGAGGGATAGTGGGTAATGCAGCAAAATCAGTTAGGTAAATACATATATCTTAACAGGTATAAGCTAGTAACAGTATAACTTATAGGCAATTCTAGAGCACCATGAGTAAAACTACAGATATTCTTATATGAAAAGAAAGAACCTGTTGGCCCTTAACTACAGATATTCTTATATCAGCTGTACCTTTTGTTGATATACTTGTTCATTTTGATATCTGATGTCTATCTCCTTTTATACTTGTTCATTTTGATATCTGATGTCTATCTCCAACTTATTTGAATCCAACTGATTTGAAAATTTGCATCAGTTTAGAAAATTTGTGCAATGATTTGAATCCAACTTTTAATGTCCAAAAGGTTTTTTTTGGAGTATTTGAGGATTTTCTATGATGTAACCAAGAAGATTTCAAGGTGTAAGTATGTGACAAGCAATATGTTTGTGAAATATCTTGTCACAATGCATGCCGCTATTTCAAAAATGTGTCGACATGCTGATGAAAATAAAAGGAAGATCGCCTTATCAATGAAAGGTAAATATGACAAGTATTGGGACAAGTTGGATAATATGAATGTTTTGTTGTATGTGGCCTTGGTATTAGATCCTCGGAATAAGTTGAAGTATCTTGAATTTTGTTTGGACCAAATTTATCCTAAAAGCCGATCATCCACTGAAACATCCAATGAAGGTGACCAACTACCGAAACGATTGAAAACATTGTCCGCGAAAACTATTGAAATTTGTAAAATTGTGGAGGATGCTCTTAAAGAGTTGTATGTGCACTACAAGATCAAACTCGACAAACATAATGATCAAACTTTTACCGTGTCTTCGTCTTCTACTCCTAGTGAAGATGATAGTAGCATGACGATTGACCTTGAAGATGGGTTTTCAGAGTATTTGAAGACCCAATATGGTGAAGGGGATGATTATAGTGAAGTAGAAATTTATTTAAAGGATGGGGCGGAAAAAAGGGGGGATAATTCATTTGATGTTTTAGGTTGGTGGAATCAAAATATGATGAAGTTTCTGATACTGTCACAAGTAGCTAAGCATGTGTTAGCAATGCCAATCTCGACCGTTGCATTGAAGTCGGCATTTAGCACCGGTGGAAGAGTTATCGATAAATATAGAAGCTCTCTTACACCTAAGACAGCGGAAGGTCTCATTTGTGCACAAGATTGGTTACGTTCTACACCGGCGGATTTGCAAGATATGCCCATTAATGGCTTGCCACTTGAAGAGATGGTGGAAAATTTGGAAAAACCAGAACTTGGTAAGCAATGAAACTTGATTTAACTATGTCAATTGTCTCTGCTATACATTATGCTAATCCACTATATATATTTATTTGTAGATATGTTTTCTACTGGGAAAAAACAACGCAATGACTCTTCTCAACATTAATTTTAGTCAGGAAGTAACTAGTAAGTATCAATTATTTCCTTGTTTTTTATACATACTTGTAATTCTTTTCTGTTGATGCCATTCTTGGTGATTTTTTTGCTGCAATGTAATGCAGCCAATATAGTTACTTGTCAATAATATTATCCAAGAAATACAACCAATAGTGAGTTCAATATCAACCTGTAGTAACAAACTCTACCTTTGTTGCAGCTAATATATCCACTTCCACTATATACATAAGTGTAAAGAAGTGAAACATAAACATATTAGCTAGATTATGGCAAAGAAGTGAAAGAACAGTTGTTTTATTTCCTATTTTCTTTTGTTTACTTATTAAAAATTCTTGTAGGTGTTTGCTCAAGTCATGAAGTTTTCAAATTTTCATGGCAACAGCCACAACAAGCAATGGTCTCTTTTCTTTAATATCTATGCCTTCGGAAGAAATCTTGATCGAGCCAAGATGATTGTTGCTGCAAGGATACATGGAAGTTAAAAGAAGACTAAGTTTTATCATTTATGTTTAGACGTTTGTGTTGCAATTTAAGAAATTGTCAGATTGTTATCTTTTAATTTGTTAGTTTTATTAAGTTGTTGGTTGTTGACTTTAGTTTTTGACATTAAATTGTTGGGTTTGAAAATAATTTGTTGGATCACTTGGCCTTGAACTTAACACATAAAGAAAAAAGCAAAATTTTTGGGCCAAATTGGACCAAGTTGGGCCCAAGCCGAAGTACTAACGGTTGGATGGACAAACCGAGAAACCGATAGAAACCAAAAAACCAAACCGAGGAAAAACTGAACGGTTTCGGTTATAGTTAAGGACAAAACCGAACATTTGGTTTCGATTTCGGTTTTCGCCTAAAACCGACCCAAACCGAACCACTGTTTGCTTAATTGTATGTGACTAAATAACCAAAAAAAAACATGCGTTGTGTGACAAAATATTACAAAAGGCCACACAAACATAAAATTCATGTGGCCATTGGATTATCAGTAGTCACAAGAAATACACATTTCTTCATTTTAAACAGCTTATGGTCACACTTATTAACGATTTTGGCCACTGTTTGCTTAATTGTATGTGACTAAATACCCAAAAGAAACATGTTTTGTGTGACTAAATATTACAAAAGGCCACGCAAACATAAACTTCGTGTGGCAATTGGATGATCAATAGTCACACAAAATACACATTTCTTCATTTTAAACAGCATATGGTCACACTTATTAACGCTTTTGGCCGCTGTTTGCTTAATTGTATGTGACTAAATACCCAAAAGAAACATACTTTATGTGACTAAATATTACAAAAGGCCACGCAAATATAAACTTCATGTGGCCATTGGATGATCAATCATCACACAAAGTACACATTTCTTCACTTTAAACAGCATATGGTCAAACTTATTAACACTTTTGGCCACTGTTTGCTTAATGGTATATGACTAAATACCCAAAACAAACATACTTTGTGTGACTAAATATTACAAAAGGCCACGCAAACATAAACTTCATGTTGCCATTGGATGATCAATAGTCACACAAAATACACGTTTCTTGACTTTAAACAGCATATGGTGACACTTACTCACACTTTTGGCCACTGCTTGCTTAATGGTATGTGACTAAATACCCAAAACAAACATGCTTTGTGTGACTAAATATTACAAAAGGCCACGCAAACATAAACTTCATGTGGCCATTGGATGATCAATAGTCACACAAAATACACATTTCTTCACTTTAAACAGCATATGGTCACACTTATTCACACTTTTGGCCACTTTGTATTAAATTGTATGTGACTAACACCAAAAAAAATAACACCCATTGTGTGACTAAATCATCACAAACGTCAAATTCATTGTATATTCATATGGCCATTGGATTATCAATAGTCACACAAAATACACATTTACTTGAATATATCATCTCAAATGTCACATATATTATATATTTATGTGGCAAAAAGACGAATAATAGTCACTCACAAAAAACGTTCGTGTGACTATAAGGTGTTTACGGTCACTGATAATGATTAATCCAACAAAACTTGTGCCTAATTTGTCACACATATTCGAGGTTTTGGTCACTCTTTTTCGATGGAAAAGGCCACGAACTCAACAATGTGACTATATGCCACCTACAGTGGCGGGACCTATGGTGACACACAACGAAAAAAACGTGTGTGACTATATGCATATCGTCACACATTTTTAGCGTGACCAATACAACTATTTGTACCAGTGTCAACTAACCCAAATAACTACAAATGCAATAAAAATAAAATAACAGGAAAGTAAATTTGAGAAAAACAATAATGAGAGAAACGTGTTTACTTAAATTTCACTACTCCCTAGCTATCTTTCATTAATTGAATAGTTTGTTACAATTGTGTGGATGACGGGTTATATTCCTTAATACCATTCGTGGGGCTATGTACGATCTTCCCCAACTCTATAAGCTTCTACCTCTTCCTATGTCGAGCCGACAACTAGCTCCTAACATGGCATCCTTAGTAGTCACTCATGCTTTAAATACGACCATTAAAATCGTAGTACACAACCGATTCATGTTTCTTAAGACGTTCAAGCAAGTTACCAATTGGAGATTAGCCAGTTTTCTTAAGCCTAACATCGAAATCATTCATCCACAACAATTAATAACAAACAATCAACCAACAATCAATAGCTTGGTTTCATTACATCTAAGCAAACACAAACAAACCTAGCCTAGCATGTTAAAGTAAAGACAAGCATAAGATAGAATCAAACAACACATTGACATATTGAATGATTATTGGAAGACTTATCTTTATTCAAACATGGATGAAAGAAGGGTTTGAAACCCTTACAAGAAGGTGAAAATTCGACCTAGGGTTTGTGGTAAAGTTTCTCCAAAAGTTCTCTCTCTAATGAATGAAAATTAGAAAACTATATATAGAGATTACACATCTGACGGCGCAACGTTATACCTGTGACACCGTCAACTAGCCGCCAATACTCTTCTCGGAATGCCTAGATCCAGATCTGACACCGTCACTTGCTAATCATCATATGGCCGTCACTTGTAAAATTGCTCTTGACGGCCTAGGCGTCCCAAAGCATGATGCTGTCACTCATTAAGTCCCAAAAACATTATGGCGCGTCTCGTGTAAACTTTATATCCACCTCTTTGCCAACACATGACGCTGTCACATGCAAATCTTGACGTCGTCAGGTACTATTTCCAGCTTGATTTTGGATACTTTGCTGTTTTCTTCACTTTTCGCTCCAAAAACGTCCAAAATGCTTCCTTTTCCAGATTTCTTCTCCAAATTACCTAAAATGACAAAAGGAGCGATTTGAGGCAATATTTGATCAAATAATCACTACTTAGGGCTTAAATGACCCCCTAAAAGCGTAACACTTTTCGCCTCATTAAATACCCTTACACTTGAGATTTTCTTGTCCTCAAGCAAATGCGCTTTTATTCTAATCAAAATATAAGATATGGGTCATTTAACACTAATATAAAAGTAATTACAACAAATGATCATTCCACTATAACCAAAACAAGCACGAAAATTATACACTAGCACCTCACAAATAGTGTTTAGATACTCACATCTCTCGAGTGTAATAAAAGTATATATCACAAATGAAAATGGAAAATATCTCTCACTACCTATCATAGCACATAGATTACCATAGGCTTGGGAAAGGATCAAACCTCCACCACTTGGCGTAACCACCTAGGATAAACTATCAAATCGGACTTTTAAAGGGTTGTAACGTGGGGTGTAGGGATATGATAAACACGGTTTTGTTGGATAAAGGCAATCTTTACTCGTGGCGAGTTAATCATCTTGGTCAATTACATGTAAAATGTGGCATTGCTAAGCCAAGACTCGACTCGACTTAAGCTAATCATAAAATAACAACAACATAAAATAAACATAAAAGGAAACGGGATGGTAGTCCGTATGTTTTTTCTCTTTTTCTTGTTTCTATTTTTTTTTTCTTTTTCTTGATTTTTTCGATTTTTTTTTTCATACACTCTTGCCCTACCATCCAAAATAATACATCGTAGGGAATTTGCATTCCTATTACACTTGAGCTTTTACATACTTTACAATCAACTATTCTAATGACTCGAATTAAGATAATCAAAATACTTTGAGTACTTTTTAAGATTTTAACGCACTTATGGGGGTAATAATTGACGTCTTCCCCAATACTCCATAACAACAGTACTTTACCCATGAGTCCCAATCGTCCCAAAACAATATGTACAAGATATGACTCGACTTAGCAACCATGTAATCAATTAGACAATTAACTAAGGGTTTAAACAAATAACAATAATGCACTAAAGATGAGTGCATACAAGGAAGGCTAAGGCGATTTGGGTGTACATTTGAGGTGGATTGTAAACAAATTCTTCCTTTAAGTAAAATGCTTAAAGTTAGAAACGAAAAAGATAGGCTCGGAAGGGTGTACTAGGGGTATCGTGTACTAAAAATGAGTACATCGCAAAGGTGTGGGAGAATTAATTGACTTTATTAGTCAAGTGTATTGACTTTATTGGTCAAGTAATTATGATACAGGTTTAACACAAGTGTTATCCTAATGCCTCTTATCATGTAGTAAATCCTAACTACATGAATGTAGTCTCACTAGCGGTCTTGAAATGCATCACTATCACAAGTTCTAGAATCTAAGTACTACCAGTACACTCATAAGCATCTTTTTCTAACAAATCTAGGGCGAACCTCACATATTTGGGGTGGAAATTTTTGAGTGGTACAGTTTTTGTGCTAGTCATACAACTCCTATCCATGAGACGCTTATTAAGGCTAAAGCTTCACTCCTATATGTTGTAAAAAATTTTAAATTTGGCGCTAAAATTACCCTAACAAGTGTTTCTCTTAGTTTTATTACACACCTACTATTAAACAAACAAACATCAAGTGCAATTGCATTCTCTAAGGTATCATTATTTACCCTCCCCTTACACTTAGGCTGAACATTGTCCCCAATGTTCAATAAAAAGGATGTAAAAGTAACGAAGGTAAAAGAATGAAACAACTACTCCCCAGATTCGTTCGGTGAGGATAATGCGATAACAAGGTTAGATCCTCCTCCAAGAAAATGAACGTTAAAAGCTTCCCTCCAGAAATATAAATCATCTTCTTGTCCAATATATCCTGTTAAACCTGAGAAAACAATCATGGCAAACCTTGCATAAAATCGGCGGCAAACTCTATATATAAAAAAATCCTAGAAAGCAAATTAAGATATAATGCTCGTGGAATGAATATTTGCAGATTTCCTGGAGTTTATAAAACTAAAGATTTAACAAAAATTCTATGACTCCGACAGAAAAACAAAACTCGCAAAATTTCCAGAATTTTACACTTGAAGCCGTCAGGTTATGACCCTGACGTCGTCAGAAGTGACCTGCAGAAATTTCATGTTAAGTTTTCAGAAAATTTCTGGAAAAACTCACGCCTTAATTCCTGGAAATCTTACAAAATATCATTATGACTCGATACACGCATTTGACTCAAACAAATACTAATATGCATATTTGTTTAATATTGTTGTGATTCATGTTCAATCTCATTCATTAGAAACTAATTTAAATTTCCCTTACACTTATCTTTTGCAAAATACCTTTATATGTAATCAAGACAAAGTTAAAAACAAAAGCATTTTCACAATTTATTTTGAAACATGAGCCACAAACAATAAAAATAAAACATTGTGGAAAACTAGAAGGGGGGGTTAAATAGTTTTGCGTCTTTTTCGTTTAATAAAAGTTTGCTTTCTAAGAATTGATAGTATTTGTAAAAACCGTTAAAGCTAAAGTATACAAACAAACTAGTTTACATATATCACATAGACAATACTTATTTAAAGTGTTTAATAGAAATTATGATTTCATATATCCCACTTAAATATAAGTTTGTACTAATATAGATATATGTGTCTTAGTAGTTGTATATACTTATGTTTAACTAATGTATAATTGATGTTTTGAATGGAACCTAGTTTGATCTTTATGTGAATTCAATATATGCACAACACATAATATAGACAATTTTTGAAAAGCTAGTAAGTAAGCAAGTAAAGAGTAAGAGATGGAAAGATCAAACCGAGAGACAAAGGATTTATAGTGGTTCGGCTACAAGGACACCTTCCTTGCCCTACTCCACTCCCCGAGCACCTAACTCGAGAGTTTTCTTCACTATATCAACAATCTCCCTTATGGCCGAGAAAACCTTACACACCAAATTTACACACCACTTTGCACACCAATTTACACACCAATAATCACACCGCAACGTCTTCACACCTAAGTCACAACTTCTACACAACTTCTAGCCACTAAAATCTTTGCACCTTCAAAGCATTAATGTCTTGACACCTTCAAGCCACTAATGTCTTCACGCCTTTAAGTCACTAATGTCTTGACACCTTCAAGCCACTAATGTCTTCACACCTTCAAGTCACTAATGTCTTGACACCTTCAAGCCACTAATGTCTTCTAGTCTTCTTCACTTTAGACCCTCAATATCTTCACTATAAGTCCCTATTGCTACAATCTCTTATCACCACTAATATCTAACACTTCTTCTTCACTTCAAGTTTCACCTCACACTTACAACAATCCTAGATTCTTCAACTAAATCTAGCTAACTAATACATACACCTTATTCACCAAAGGATGAAAGATTTGCAAGAAAATATAAACAAGCAACTTAGATAGCAAGATGATACTAAGTTGCAATACTTCAAGGAGAAGTATTCTTCTCTTTGCACTTTGAATGTTGAGGCTTGAATCACTTTGAAACAAAGATCAAAGTATATAAGATCAAAGGATTTTTAGAGAAAGGAAATGGATGTTTAGATCAGAAAGTTTCTAGTGCAAAAAGGTGAGGAAAATGTGTAAAATGATCCAGTATTTAAAGGGCCAGATTTTACTGTTCGGGAGCGTGCTGGTCCCCTTAATTATAGGCCGGTCCCCTTAATGATAGGCCGGTCCCCTTAATGATTAAGGGGGCCGCCTAGTAACTTTAAGGGGGCCGCCCTCCTGAACGTTTGAAAAGTTTTTCTGGATAAAATTTGCCCTTTTTGGTTGGAAATTTGAAATCATATCTTTGTGGTTTAATAAAGCTATACCAAAAATGATTTACAAATATTTATAAAATGTTAAAAACATTTTATAAAATGTTATATATTAATACAAAATTTCCTTTGATCTTATAATGCATTAATCACTTTGTTTATTCATACCTTAAGTGATTAGATGGTGAAAATGAGTATTTGCTACTAAATACTTGTTTACGTCATATCCTTTGGTTTGATGAGTTTTCGTTTTGTGATTATCAAAACTTAGAGATATCGAAAGATATGAATAATGTTTTTAGTCAATTATTTATATCAACAAACATGCATACGGAAACAAATAAAATCAAACAAATAAAAAAAGAAACAAATAAAGCTTGGATTGCCTCCCAAGAAGCGCTTTTCTTTATTTACGAGTCTTGTAGCTAGACTCATAGTCACGGGTTATCACGTGACCTCTTCATTGGTCACGGTTTCTAGGTCATCCTCCAAATCTCTATCGGGATCACTTTCATAGTGCATGTATTTTGGGTCCTCAAATTCAAAAATATCTTCCCGATATTTGGAACTAAGCTTACTGATACCCTTAAAGAACCCACATGATAATTCAAAGGTGTGTTTACATCCTCTCCGAACATCATCATCACATAAAACAAGTTGGGAACCTAGCTTATCAAGCCCGTCACAATCTACTCCTTCGAAACCTTTCATCTTATATGGCGTTTGGTATGAGATTCTCCTAATCCCATCGGTGAAAGTCATGATCCCATTCTGGTTGTCAACCATTAAGTTAGTGATTTCACAAAAGGGCGCCCCGAAAACAACTTGTGATAACATAGGATCAATATAATCCTCAATATTGTCCATGATCGTAAAGTCCATTGTGAATGTCATATTTCCTACAAATACTTGCACTTCATGATC
The DNA here is from genome assembly GCA_030686995.1 of Artemisia argyi. Lineage (NCBI taxonomy): Eukaryota > Viridiplantae > Streptophyta > Magnoliopsida > Asterales > Asteraceae > Artemisia > Artemisia argyi. Next base: position 61,529,782 of record CM060691.1, on the reverse strand, counting down.
TCTGCCGACAACATTCTCTTCTTTATAAATCAACCCCCATTTACAAATATTGTTGTAATAGAACAAGGACATAACATTCTTGGGTAGGCACACGTCAATGTAGACATTATAGAAATGCTTGTGACCGATCATACAAGGGATTTTGAGGTTATTCGGATCACGTCGCTTTATCTTTCCCGACCTTCTACCTTGTAATCCCCTTGTATTACAATTCAAGGATGGTTGGTATTCATACACTTCCTCGTTACCTTTACGAAAAATTACTTTCCTGACACCATTGGTAAATAGTGCACTACCATCGCTCTCATCTAATGTCACTCCTGTTTCCTTTACAAATGGTTTTCTGAGGACGAGGTTAGTTAATGTTGGACTAATGAATGAGTCCATGTCATCGGTCACGGTTAGATCAATGTCATAGATGAATCCTCCAATCATAATTGGTAACCTTTTCTCTATCCTGGCGCTATTGAATCCTTTACACGTAATCTGTTCAAGGAAGGCTTCGTTGTAAAGGGAGAGAGAGAGATCGCATTTATTGGGAGGTCAGAATCTACATAGGCATCAGTTATAAGCTTTTTCCTAGTGGTGCAAGAAATCTTAAAAACCTGGGAGTCGCCTTCCTCTATCCTATTTCTACACCCTATAGAAACCCCTACCGTGCCTTTCTCGAGCTCCTCCATAATAGAGTTATCCAAAACTCCCAGATTTTCCTTAGGCCCCTCGGATTTTTCTTTCAACTCCTTCCTCTCGCTCGATCCTTGTGTGATGGAGTCCTCGGGTAAGTCTACAGGGCTCTTAATCACATCGTGGTCCTTCTTTGGGGCTCTACTTTCTACTTCATGGTCCCCATTCCTAGTTGGCTATTGGCTCTTATCGGGTTTAGGAGCAGGTATTGTGGTAATGGCGTTCACGAAGTGGACTGGTCCTGAGGAGTCAAAAGGGTCCCTAGTTTCCTTCACCTTTGGTGATATATGCTTTAAGAGTTTACTAGGGTTCTTTATTTTTACTTGTGAGGGTGGTTGATGAATGATGGTGACAGATTTGACCTTTTCAGCCTGAGCCACTTTACTAGCAATGCGCTCATTGATAGCATTCAACAGGTTACCAACCTTGTTATTCATATCAGCTTGCTGTTGTCTGAATTGATTCTCGAGCGTGGAAAGTTGTGTTTCTTGAGAGAGAAAAAACTTTCACAGTGTTTCTTCATAGCTTTTCTCAGGTGTGTTTTGAGGTGGATAATGCTCGGACCAGGTGAGTGGGGGAGAGTCATCGAAGGATATGCTCCGAGTCTGGTACCCTCTGAAATTTGGCTTATCCTTCCACGCTTCATAGGCTTCGCTGAAATTCCGAGGTCCACGATTAGTGGTGGGCCACCTATCCTCCGCTCTGTCGGCACATGAGGATGTGAATTCTTTAAAAGCTCATTTGGGGAGTTTCATGCAATTATGAGTTTCGTGAGGGCCGTTACACAGTTTGCATGAAGAAGTGATTTTGTTCACTTGGCTTGAAGATTTAAGAGCTTCGTAGGATTTCATGAGAAACTTGACTTGGTCTTCAAGTTACATGATCCTACAGTCGGGAGTGGTTGAATTGTTCGAAGGTAAAGATATTGCCTTGACCATTTTGTTCAAATCACGGGGATCATTCCAACTTTCTTTGTTATAGAGAGCAAGATCTTCTATGAGTTCCCATGATTCTTCCGCACTTCGATCACGTAGCTTGCCACCGGCCGCTTGGTCAATGGTTTGCCTCGTGGAAAGATTGATACGGTCATAAAAGATTTGGACTTGGAGCCAAAGATCTATGCCATGATGATGGACTTTTTGGAGTAAGTCCTTGAAACGAGTCCATGCTTCATAAAGGGTTTCACCTTGACGTTGTTGGAACATCAAGATGTCATTTCTTAGCTTGGTGGTTCTCCCCGGTGGGAAAAATTGAGCAAGGAAACGAGTGGTGAGATCCTCGCAAGAGGTGATGGATCCCGTGGGTAAACGCTCAAGCCATTGACTAGCTTGGTCACGTAGAGAGAATTGAAAGAGACGCAATCGGGTCGTCTCTCGAGTTTCAACATCAAAGTCTATGGAATCTACAATTTTGAGGAAATCCTTAAGATGTTGATTAGGATCTTCGGAATGAAGTCCATGGAATGCACATCCGCTTTGCACCAACCAGATGGGGTCGGATCGCAAGGGAGACACATTGGCTCCTTGAGTGAGCTTAATGGTGTTTTGATAGCCTTGGTGGCTAAGACGGGAGTACTATCCTAAAGTTCGTGGTCTAGGAGGTTGGTTTGGTTATGGTGGGTCTTGTTGTGGTTGGTTGATGGGATCAAAGATATTACCACCTTCCATGATGGTGGATGGTAATGGTTACGAACAAAGAAACGAAGAAATAAGATAGACTAAAGAAAGCTAATAAAAATAAAATAAAAATCTTACTAGAAAGGAATCTAGCAAGTAGACCTAATAAAAAGAAATTTCAACCTAAACAATAACTATTCCCCGGCAACGGCGCCAAAAACTTGATGCGTGTGATTGCGTCTACGCAAAAGGTTTTACCTCTCGAGGGATCTCGAGAAGCTTGCAATCCTCACCAGGCAGTGTACCTGACCGATGTAGTATAGTGTAGTGGCAAGTACCGGGGATTGATCGTTCTACTTGGGGAATAGTGTTCGTTAGGCTCTAAACTTAATTAAACTAGGTCTACAGGTGAAGGAGGATTCCTTTTGTATTTTTATATTTTATGGAAAGCAAGTAAAAATCTCGGGTATTGGAAGAGTGGGCGGAATTAGTTGCTAGTCAACTAACCCAAATAACTACAAATGCAATAAAAATAAAATAACAAGAAAGTAAATATGAGAAAAACAATAATGAGAGAAACGTGTTTACTTAGATTTTACTACTCCTTATCTATCTTTCATTAATTGAATAGTTTGTTACAATTGCGCGGATGACGGGTTATATTCCTTAATACCATTCGTGGGGCCGTGTACGATCTTCCCCAACTCTATAAGCTTCTACCTCTTCTTATGTCGAGCCGACAACTAGCTCCTAACATGGCATCCTTAGTAGTCACTCATGCATTAAATACAACCATTAAAATTGTAGTACACATCCGATTCATGTTTCTGATGACGTTCAAGCAAGTTACCAATTGGAGATTAGCCAGTTTTCTTAAGCCTAACATCAAAATCATTCATCCATAACAATTAATAACAAACAATCAACCAACAATCAATAGCTAGGTTTCATTAAATCTAAGCAAACACAAACAAACCTAGCCTAGCATGTTAAAGTAAAGAAAAGCTTAAGATAGAATCAAACAACACATAGAGATATTGAATGATTATTGGAAGACTTATCTTTATTCAAACATAGATGAATGAAGAGTTTGAAACCCTTACAAGAAGGTGAAAATTCGACCTAGGGTTTGTGGTAAAGTTCATCCAAAATTTCTCTCTCTAATGAATTAAAATTAGAAAACTATATATAGAGATTACACATTTGACGGCGTTATGTTATACCTGTGACGCCGTCAACTAGCCGCCAATACTCTTCTCGGATTGCCTAGATCCAGATCTGACGTCGTCACTTGTTAATCATCATATGGCCGTCACTTGTAAAATTGCTCTTGACGGCCTAGGCGTCCCAAAGCATGACGCCGTCACTCATTAAGTCCTAAAAATATTCTGGCGCGTCTCGTATAAACTTTATATCCACCTCTTTGCCAACACATGACGCCGTCACATGCAAATCTTGACGCCGTCAAGTACTATTTCCAGCTTGATTTTGGAGACTTTGCCGTTTTCTTCACTTTTCGCTCCAAAAACGTCAAAAATGCTTCATTTTCCATATTTCTTCTCCAAAGTACCTAAAATGACAAAAGTAAACGATTTGAGGCAATATTTGATCAAATAATAACGACTTAGGGCTTAAATGACCCCCTAAAAGCATAACACTTTTCGCCTCATCACCGCCCCTTTTGACAACCGACGGTGGTGGTTTTTAATTTTATAAAAACCGGATGTTTGGGGCGGTTTTGGTTTCATAATAAAAACCGAACCGAGAAAACCGCCCCACCCCACCATTATATATGTTTTTATATAATTTTATCTACATAATATTTTCTATTTAATTTAAAAGATTTGAGTATACAACTTTAATTTATCTATTAAAAAAATAATAGTGTTGTTTATTATCTATACATTCAAATTTGTCATATATGTATATATTATATCATTGTTTTTGAGTAATAGTGTTCTTTGAATGTTTCTACGAGTGAAAAGTGCAAAGCCGCAAAGACAGGCATTTTATATTTTAGATTCATGTTTGGTTGTTTCGTACATTTTTTGGATTGTTGGATATTATGCTATTATATATTGATATTTGTTTAAATATTTTTGCTAGAAATCTAGGAATCGTAAACTTTATAAAAGATTAAAACTTGCTTGTTTTCAACTAAGAAAAAACCGAATAAAAACTGAAACCGAAACCGAAAAAACCGACACCAAACGTTTTGCAGTTTTTAAAAATCGAAATATATGGTTCGGATTTTGGTTTTACCATAAAACCGCCCCACCCCGCCCCATGCTCACCCCTAACAGTAGGGACACACGACAAGCACCATTTTGTACGAGCCAAAGAGCACACAACACTTTTCCTCCTTTTCTGCTCCTGGATGATCAACACCTGACTCCCTAGTAGCCATTGATCATCCCCAAAGGGTTTATCTCTAAACCCTACAAGTCTTTCTATAAAAGGAGAGCAACACACACAACTTTACAAGGAGGGTGAATACTTCAAATACTACCTCATAGTAGTAAAGTGTGGTCTTTGTTTAAGTATTACCCGAGCTTCTTGATCTTCATCAATCTCATCAGGTCCTTACCCTTCTACATAGGAAACCAAACAAATAAAATTGTCATTCCCATCCCATCTCTAAACCGATTTATATACCATACGTAAACAATAAATCGTATACTTTACTTAACTTTTTTTTAAAAAAAACACATATATGATGTTGTTATTAATAAACATTATAATCATTATATATTAGATTAAATGTAAATTAGATAAATCGTCCTTGTGGTTTGCTTAAAAATGCATCTACCGTTGTTGAAACTTTTACTTTGCGCGAATAGACCTTAACATAGCAAATAATAACACAACCCATCCCTATAAAGACTAATGGTGCTATCCTTTTCAAAGTCGAGGGGCTGCTGATGATATCATTTTTTTTTCAAAGTCGAGAGATTGCTGCTGGTATTCTTTTTTAAAGTTAGGGATTGTTGGTGTCATTTTTGTTAACTTTAGGGGCTATCTGTGCAAGAAAATAATTTCAGAGACTATAGGTGCATTTTTGGGGAAACCACAGGGATGATCTGTGTTGTTTACTTTTTAATTATTGTAATAAATATCAAAATGAAAGCGCCAATTATTGTGATATGTAAATAAATATACGAGATTGTACATACATACACAATATATATATATATATATATATATATATATATATATATATATATATATATATATATATATATATATATATATATATATATATATATATATATATATATTCTTCTTTATGAGATTAAGTAACAAGTTATGCAAAAGGTTGTTTATTATTTTTGTTAACTACCGTTCATTAACGACTTATGTTATTCCTCTTTATAAGTTTAACCTGTACGGACACTGATTTAAAATCTAGATACATCTAAAATAATTATTAACATGAATTTAAATATCAAAATTAAAACACGGTCTCATAGGTTATCTTGAGATGAAAATAAATACATGAGATTGTACTTTGTACATATAGCAGCGACTCATTTTATTACTTTTTAAAGTTTAAATAAGGATATCCGGAAAACATAGTTTTTCAAGTCATATGTGCATTTAAACAAGCATAATGTACATAACATGATATCAATAGTTAAATTTAAACGACATCAACTTTGATATCATGTTAATTAAATAAAGTCAAATACTTCTACAACAAATATATATACAAAATAATAACGAATACTAATACATAATGAAAATTTTGTGTAAAAATGTACGTCATATAAGTATAAATTATTAATATAATTTTATAGAAAACTTATTTAACAGCTTAGGCTGCTTGCAGTAGAGAGGAAACGATCGATCAACTATATAGAAAACTTAATTAACAGCTTAAGGGTCGTGTAGAAGACCTTCATTCTTCCATAATTTTTTGACTGTTTATATGTGACCTTTGAAGATCTCTGTGTGTGTGTGTGTGTGTGTTTAGTGTGTATTTTCGTTGTGAAAGATAAAGTTTTATCTTTATTTTTTTATTATTAATTTTATTTTTTCTTTTTTTAAATTGGAAAGTGGGTTGTGAGTGTGATTGTTTACGTGTGTGTGTGTGTGTGTATATATATATATATAATACTTTACAAATAATATCTAAAAAAATTACAAAACTAAAATTATATATATATATATATATATATATATATATATATATATATATATATATATATATATATTATCTTAGTTTTGTAATTTTATATATATATATATATATATATATATATATATATATATATATATATATATATATATATATATATATATATTATCTTAGTTTTGTAATTTTTTTAGATATTATTTGTAAAGTATTTTATAAAAGAAAGAAAAGATAAAAAATGTAATGAAATTAAAATTTGTTAGTTAAAAAAAAGAAGGTCGCCCTTACTGTGATAGCCAATCGCCTGTAGGTCGTCGGAGAGAGAAAGCTAACGTTACAGATAAAATAAGGGTCAATCCCTCCCCTTACTGTGTCCAGCCCTAGTATATATACAGTTTATTATATATGAGAAGTTAAAAACCAGTTTATATATTTTTTATATAATAAAACAAAACCTCAAGTGGGGACTTTCGAATTTAAAAAATATATATATTTTCTTATTGGGTAATATTTTAATTACTATTTTTTAATTTATAAATTTATAAATTGGTTTTGTTGATATACTACACAAGTATAAGATAAATACAAAAAATATAGATAAGATGCAACTAACAATATTATTAAACTTTTTAAATGATTATCTTCAATAATAAAAAACTTTACTTAAAAATCATAAATGAAACATAACAAATATTAAATTAATTTTTTTAACAAATAAAAATATATCATTAAAAAAAATTAAAAAAAATACCCGGCGCGTGCGCGGGCATTATAACTAGTATGTATAGTAACATAATTGCCTTCAGAGAAAGACAATTTCTGTGGTAATAGTTAAATAGTTATAAGCACATGGAATAAATTTATCGACCGTGTCCTGTGGAAATTTATGTCACTACTCGCTAGTCTAAGGCTATGTTTGGCGCAAAGCTTTATGGAGCTTTTTGGGGCGATGAGCGGTAAGCAATGAGCTTTTTGATTTTTAGTGTTCGTTTGGCATTAGAGCTGTAAGCTTTGCTATTATTTAGGAAAGTTCATTTTTCTAGAGCTTCTTTATAAAGCTGTGAGCGGTGAGCAGTGATTTGTGGCTACTGCTCACAGCTACTACTCACAACTAATTTTGCCAAATATAGCCTTAAATGACTAAACCCTTTTCATGGCATTGTTGTATTTATTCGGATACAAAATCAACCTATTTGTGACAATTGGTAAATTTTGAGACTATATTAAAAATACCGAGTTAAAATTTAAAATGAATCATTAAATTTCTTGATACGGTTTCAGAAATTATGGGAATTGGTGATTTATTATGTGAATCATCGTGATAAACTGAACGTCTGAGATAATGATTATATTAGGCACTACGCGACTCCGGCACTAGAAAAACCTAATAACACAAGAAACTAGCAAAATTTATCGCTTTTATTAAATATGGACATATTTGTGATCACACTTTATGGAAAAACGTATTTAAGATTAAGACCCCGGATCCCTTAGAAAGTACATAAAAAATAAAAAGTCTACAAAGTAATGCAAACCGTTGGATTAAAAAGTCCCTCAAATCAACGTCAGATCATATCAGGGGTATTTCCGTCTCATCCCCCATTTATCCCACTAACCACTTCACCTTCACAGCTTCACTCCTATTTTCACACATAACACCACCTTTCAAACACAAACTCCATCATCTCTTCCATCACCACAATTACTGCCAAACTTCATCACCGCCAACCATCACCATCGCCGGAAACATCCGTTCAAGATTCAGTTGACCTAATTGACGATCGTGACTCACTTTTTGTTAGATTTGATTTCGTCGCCACACCAATAGCTTCTTCTTCTACAGCGTTGTTACGGTGTCGCGGTGGTTTTTATTGTCTCCTAAACTGAACAAATAAACCCACTAAGAGTTTATAAAAATAGGCTTACCAGATTGAAATTCGAGTCGTTAGGAGGTCAGAAGATTCAAAGAAGGTGGTAGCCGTTGAATGGTGGTCGGATTATGTAGCGGGAGAAGTGGCTGAGCTTCAAAGGCTTTGACTAACTGATGAACCTATAATTATAGGTTCATCAGTTAAGTTTATTAATTTTTTGGTTCATTAATTATAGGTTCATCAGTTAGTCATATTTATTGCACACAACGTGTTTGATGAAATGTTTAGCTTAGATTTTTTGTCTTAAAATCGAGTTAAATGCACTTATTTTTGTCCCACAACGCATTATTAATAATTTTATTAATGTAACATTCAAAAAGTGATGTTTTTTAATCATTATATTTTTAAAATATACATTTAGTTCATCAGTTAGGTTATAAGGTTCATCAGTTAGGTTATTAGGTTCATCAGTTAGGTTATGTTTTGTTCATCAGTTAAGTTATAGGTTATAGGTTCATCAGTTAGACATTTTGTTCATCAGTTACTTTGGTTCATCAATTTTTTCAGATTCATCAATTTCAAGTTTATCAAATTTGATCAAATGTTTTGGTTCATCAGTTATTGACTAACTGATGAACCTATAGTTATAGGTTCATCAGTTATTGACTAACTGATGAACCTATAATTATAGGTTCATCAGTTAAGTTCATTAATTTTTTGGTTCATTAATTATAGGTTCATCAGTTATTGACTAATTATAGGTTCATCAGTTAGGTTCATTGATTTTTTGGTTCATTAATTATAGGTTCATCAGTTAGTTTATCAATTATTGACTAACTGATGAACCTATAATTATAGGTTCATCAGTTAGGTTCATTAATTTTAGGTTCATCAGTTTGTTTATCAGTTATTGACTAATTGATGAACTTATAATTATTTGTCATGTGTTATGTGTTTAGGTTCATCAATTAGTCAAAAATGTTACCATAAAAACTGATTCAGTTACTTTGGTTCATCAATTTTTATTATAGGTTCATCAGTTAGTTTATTTGTGTTATCATAGGTTATAGGTTCATCAGTTAGTTTATGTTTTTTTTTTTTGTTGATGAATATCAGTTGTTTTGGTTAATCAGTTAATGCCATGTGTTATGTTTTTGGTTCATCAGTTTTTTTGGTTCATCAGTTTTTGGTTCATCAGTTAATGTCATGTGCTATGTTTTTTTGGTTCATCAGTTAAAAAACTTTACTTTTTGAGTCTTACATTAATAAAATGATTAATAATGCATTGAGAAACAAAAATTAGTGCATTTAGCTCAATTTTAATACAAAATATATAAGCTAGACATTTCATCAAACATCTTGTGTGCAACAAATATGAGTAAAATACCATCTTTAACGTGTGTTATCTTACTCATATGAGATCGGATTTGAGTGATTCAAAAACCTGTGTAAAGAGTGAACAAAAATCTATAACTTTCATGTTTTAAGTTTTTCACGATTCGACATTTATAAAGGTAAAAAACAGGGCCGAAAATGCCAAAAATATCAAGAAAATCAATAACTATTTTATATGTAAAAAATAAAAGTTCGAAATATTTAACAAGATTTATACCAAATTAAAGAGGATTAAATTTTAAAAATTATGGTGAAATCGGTTTTTCGTAAAAGTTTGTCGTTTAAAAGATATTTGCGTTTGAAATATGAGGTGTAATTTTAAAAAACGGGTCAAATTACCACAATGCCCTTTGACCGAATATTTAATAGAAAAAGAGGGAGGAAAGATGGTGGACACGTGTAAGAAGTTGTATGGCTTTTTACACTTTGCAAATTTAGAATCTTTCTAACCGATCGCAACTCTTAAGATTAATGGCGCACATTAGAACTCATTTTCGGTACTTTTAGTGTTTGATATGAGCTCGGGAATGAGAGTCGGGAAAGTTTCACAAAATGTCATGAATGGTCCCTATACTTAAACCATCGCCCTTTTTTGTTGGTGAATAAGAGTAAAATTACAATGGTCCTTGTGTACATAAGACAAACAAACACACCATATCTCATTATACCATCATGACTACCAACTCATCTCTCTCTCCCTCACCAAACCCTAGCCGCCCCATTCATCACCACTGCAATCCTCTGCCGCCGCTCCACCGTTGGGCACAACACCACACCGCCACCACCATTCAATTGCCCACAACCTCCTTTCTCTGATCTACAACCACACACACCGAAACACTCATCACCCACTCATTTTTACGCCTCCACGCGCCATTAATCTTGTTTTTGGTTCGGGTTTAACTAGAAAACAAATGAAAACGTGATTTTAACAATAAAAACGTGATTAAAAACTAGTTTGGTATCCGTGTTTGGTGTGTTTGTGTGTGTCGAGTTGCGTGACCGTGAGCATAAGCACACGATATTGTTATGTTCTTGGTGTTCTCATTATTGTTGTTCCTGTTACTGTTGTTCTTGTCATTGTGGTTGGTTATTTATGTTTGTGTTCGGATTTGTTTATTTGGTTCCTTTTGGGTGTGAGTCGTGAACTAGAAATTGGATTTGGAACTGGGGTTTTGATCTTATTAGTATTGTTGGTGTTGTCGAGGAGTTGAGTACCACATAAGGTCCATTTGGTATGGATTTGGTGACGGGAAACACAAGCCGAGACCCTCAAGGTCTCGACGATGGATTTTGAATATGGTGGATGTTGTTGTGTCGTTGGGATACTAGGCCAAGAGACGTAGGGTGCGTTTTAGATTGTTTGGTGGACGAATAGGATAGGTCGTGACAATTATAGTCTCGACAAATGGAGATTTTTATTGATTGAATTGTTGTTGGTTTTGATGGTTGTCGAGAAAGGAGAGTACCTGGTTAATTGTGGACGAAGGGAATAGACCGAGATCACTAGGGTCTTGGGAATGGGTATTTACTTTTTGTTGAGCATTGTGGATTGATTTAGTGACTGTGGAATATAAGTTATCGAGCTGTAGGATATAGGGCCGATAACCGTCATAACGATTGATTCATGTACCTATAACTAGTGATTTTGACGTTGGATTTGTTCTTATGACTTGTGAGCTTTGTGCAAAGTCGGGGTTACTTTGACTTGCTAGCCATGGATGAATCCGACAACGCCATAACATGGAACATTTAGACAATAATTGCTTATGTTAATAATCCGAGAGTGATGACTTGGATTCGTGGACTCAAAATAGACAATAATTCACAACGTGAATAATATTGACATAAAAACTTATAACTATATGTGTATATATATATATATATATATATATATATATATATATAGGGTAGGGATAGAATGAGAATGGACTTAAAATGGAAAGGGTAGGAAGGATTGTGGGAGTGACATGTCTCATCTTCATGCCACACCATATGACATGTGTCACCCCCTTCCCCCCCCCCCCCCCCCCCCCCCGAGAAAAAAAAAATTTCAGCAAAAAAAAAAAATTTTTTTTGCAAAAAAAAATTTTTTCCCGCCAAAATTTACTGCATCACGGTTACTGCATCACACTTATAATTTTACTGCATCACGGTTACTCCATCACGTTTCCTACCTCACTGTTACTGCATCACAGTTATGATTTTACTGCATCACGGTTACTGCATCACACTTATGATTTTACTGCATCTCGGTTACTGCATCACGTTTCCTACCTCACTGTTACTGCATCACGGTTACTGCATCATAAATGTGATGCAGTAACTTTATAAATGTGATGCAGTATAAAAAAATTGTTTGCAAAAAAAATTTTTGGCGGGAAAATATTTTTTTTTTCTCGAGGGGGGGGGGGGGGGGGTGGGGGGGGGGGGGGGTGACACATGTCATATGATGTGGCAAAGTGACACATGTCACTCCCACAATCCTTCCTACCCTTCTCATTTTAAGAACCCTTCTCATGATATATATATATATATATATATATATATATATATATATATATATATATATATATATATATATATATATATATATATATATATATATATATTTAGGATCAAATAAGAAGAATAATAAAAATAAGAATAATAGGAAGTAATCACAACCACACAATCTAGATGCACCTACAAAAATTGATGCATCTTCATTCAAGTTTTTCTTCCCAAATTAAAATGTGTGGCTAGAATTACTTCTTACCATTCTTATTTTAATTATTCTTCTTATTTGATCCCTTCCATATATATATATAGGGTGTGGTTATTCTAAAAAGGGTGTTATAATAAAAAGTGTGGGAAGCCATCTCAACCGTTGGATTAGATTTACAAGATCAAAAACGCGGAGTGAAATTATTGTAAATAACGCAAACTTGAATGGCGTAATTTGTACCCTTCCAAAGGAGTGATACGCATCGTCTTTTTCGAATCTGAACAAAAACCCATTTTCTTCTTATCATATTCCCCCGAATTTCACACACTTTTCTATCTAATTTCACACACTAATTTCACATAATTTTCACACATTAATTTCACGTAGTAATTTCACACACTAATTTCGTTAATTCGATACCGCATCAAACCGATGGTGAAGACGAATCTATTATAAGTTGATCTTGAAAATCTCAAATTTTTACTGCATCTTTTTGTTAATTCTATTTTACTAAAATAGTGGATTGTTTCTTCAGTTTAATTTGAAAAAGTAATAGACTTATTGCGGTATTAGGTTATTTTTTTACTGATGCAGTTGCTAATTTTTTACTGGTGCATTGATTTGTGTTTGTTTGCTTGGTTGTATGTGTGATGCACTTGAGTTTGAATAGAGATGTAGTGGGTGTTACTTGTCTCGTATAAGCACGAATTATGCTAATTGTTGGTTATGTTATGTGCCTAAATTTGTTTGATTTCTTGGTTGAAAATGTTCAATTGTCGCGAAGAAGGATGACTTCGGGTAAGTGTAGATTGTATTACGGGTGTAAATGTGTTTGTCACTTTGGTTGTACGCGATGCACTTGAATCTAAACTGTGATGCAGTAGGCGTTGAGTTGCCGCGTATAAGGATGTATGCAAGGTGTTTGATAAAATGTCTCAATGGGACTTTATACCTATGATGCACTAATTTTGAACTGAGATGCAATAGGTGTTTAGTTGTCACATGTAAGAATGAAATAGGCTAAGCGTAGGGTGTTT